>CM077808.1:4157500-4757500 GCA_039764185.1 Tamarix austromongolica | reverse complement strand
TAATTCACTCTTTTATCTACAATATTTCTCTCTTATTATAGCCTTATGCGATCTCTATGAAATGATGCCCTACACATCACACACAACTTGAAAAAAATGTGTATAATTATGCATAGTGTGACGTTTTATATACTACTTTATCAGGCATTCAACCCAATATTGCACCAAGTCTTCAGAGTAGTTACTGCAAATATATAATAGTGTTATATTTTTAGATAAATTAATATTTTATAATTATTAAGTTCATATTTTCTTTTCTTTTTCTTTTGATTCATTGATTCCACTTTGTAGGGTCATAAACACCTCAATAAGTAAGGAACTCATAATCTTTGATCCTAAGATTGAATGCACTTTAAGGAGAAGCCTAGCTAGCCGACAAGAGTAGCAACAAGGAACTAGTATTGTAACTACTAAAGATCCCGACAATATGTTGGAACAACCTTGTTTTGAAATTCATAAAGAGATATTTTTCAAGTTACAAGAACACTAAGCTGAGACATAGTATCATAGCCTTTTTACAAGTGGATGATGAGACTTTACATGATTCTTGGGAAAGGATTAAGGATATTCTAAGGAAATATTCTAACCATGCAATCCCTTATTGTCTCCAAATTAAACATTCTATGATGGCCTCAACCTAAAAATTAAGAATCTTTTGGATGCTTCAACAAATGACTCCTTATCGAGTAAAACATATGACCAAGTATTTGATAATATTGAAATGATTTCTTGTAATAAATAGTAAGGGGGAACTGCTAGAAGTATTTAAAAGGTGAAAGCAACATGTGTGCTAGGAGTGGATGCAATCACAATACTATGAGCTAGAGTGTCTGCTTTCACTAATATTATCAAAATCATGTTATCAACCAATTCATAGAGTGAGATATCCCCAATTTGCTTAAAAATTTCATTTTACGGTATCATTAATTACCAAATTACTGGGTGTTACAGCCATACTTAGTATAAGTCTGGTTCCCTTACCTTTCTTATGCCAAGTGCTAAGACTAAAATAATCATAACCAAGGTAAATCAATGGAAGTAGAATACCATACACATGTAGTAGATATGGATAAATATTATCAGTACAATAAGGTAACCAAAATATAGCAAGGGACATTAGAGTCTAAAGGAAAACCAATTATAAACCAAAACTAGAACCTAAAGGTACGACAATGGTTTGTCCTAACTCTTAGACTTGAAGGCCCACTCTAAAAAATATTCCCATGGACTCAAATTATCCTTCCCACTCTTATATGCTTCAGCCACTCCATGACTCTCACGTAATCATATGTAAAAGAAATAGTAATACTACTTCGTCATACTGAGTAAATCATAATGCCTCATAAGAGGCAGTATACCCACATCTCACATGACAAAAAATCTAAAAAGCATACTTGATCACAAAGCATGTACCATAACAACAAAAAATATTCATGGAACAATTTATATAAACATCTAATATGAAGCTCAATAGTAAAACATGCTAGTTAATTTCTCATTATTTAAAGGTACAACTAAAATACCCCAAAAATTCTAATTTTATTATTTATTATTAAATAAGATTTTATTATGAAAATTAATTAAATAATTTATTTTTTTTAATTAAAATAAAAGGAAATTAATTAGGGTAAATTAATAAGAAATTTTATAAATATTTTAATTAGAGGAAATTTGGGTATTTTAACTAATTAAAGATTCTAATTTGGAAATTAATTAAATAAATTATTTTATTAAGAAGGAGAAAATAGTTTTAGATTAATATTAATTTTATAAATAATTTAATTGAAGAAAATTAGAGTGATTTGCTAATTAAAATAGAATTTATGGAAAATCTTTTAAAAATCCTAATTTAGCCTAAAAAGGGATTTAAATATTATTATTTTTAAATATCCCAAATATTTTAATTAATTTAAATACCCAACCTAATTATTTTTCTCTTTTCCTTTTTTTCCCATTTTCCCTTTTCTTTCGTCCTTTTTCTTTCTTTTTCTTTCTTTTTCTTTCTTCTTCTTTTCTTTTTCTTTTCCTCCTCCCCGACCTGGGCCAGCCCAGCTGCCCAAGTCCTCCCTCCCTCCTTCCTTTCTTCGGCATGGCCCAGCCCGCGCAGCCGCCTCTTACCTTCTCCCCCACAGCGCCGTGTTTTGCTTATTTGTTTCCTTGTACGCCACGTTTTGTTAAAAAAAAAATTAACCAGCGCCCAACCACCCGGTTCTTTCCTCCTTTTCCTTTATTTCTTTTTTCTTTTGGACCGCCGGTCCATCCCTTTTCTTCCTCCTTTCTCCTTCCCCAGCCCCGTTCGACACCGACGACCTACAACGTCACTGCCGCCACGTCCCTAGTTTTTCACCGTCGATCATGTCATTGACCGGCTGATACTCTTTTCCCTCTCCCCTTCTGACTCACAACCCATTCACCCAACTAACTCCCCCTCTCCTCTCACATTTTCCTCTCTCTCTCTCTCTCCTGCGCACAACCCCCCTCCCCTAAAAATTGCTGCCATCAGCCAACTATCGCCGCCGATGACCCTAACCCTACTTTTCTTACTCCCACACCGACCCATAGAACCCTAACCTCCCTTCTAAGCCTATAAATACCCCCATAATAGCCCTCAATTGAGCTTTTGTCTCCTAACTAGAATTTTCCATCCTTTTCATCGCCACCCCTTCAGACACCTCATACGTCGCCTCCGGCTAACTTCGCCACCATCTCTGGCCACCAAAATCTTCCTTGCACCTCCCTCTAGCTAACCAAATCATCCATCCCCCTCGATTCTTCCTGCATAAGCCACCCCGGCTGTGCGAAGTAGCCTTCTCAACCAACCTATTTTTCTGCCCCCGCCGCCCTTCAAACCACCATTAGCCACCTATTTCGCCGTTTCCGCCTCTTCTTTCACCTCCCATTATGTTCTGCAGACCCTCCTTTACCTTCCCCTACCTTTACTTTCCTCTTTCTCCCTCTCCTTCTCTCTTTCTCTTCTTCTCCTCCATTCGACCACCACCGCCGCCGCCGCCGTGTGCCGCAACCTTTGGCTGCACCACCACCCTTATTCTATTCCTCTCCCTCTAAGCAACTCTAAACACCCCAACTCCCACCTAAATTCTCCCTATCTTTTTCCCAGCATCCAACTTTTACCCTTTTCTTCCCTTTTTCCGGCCACCGCCGCCGCCGCCGTACACCACCGCCAGTGCCGCCTATCCCCACCAGCCTAAGGTTAAACCCTAGACCCTCTGAACCCTTCTCCCTATTTTTACATGCCTTAATTTATTTTATTTCATTTATTTAAATATAAATACTATTATTATTATTATTTCTATTTTTAATATGTATTATTGTTATTATTATTAGTAATGTTTTTCATTATTATTCTATTGAGGGCTGATGCCCTATTTTAATTTTTAATTCGATTTTAGCACTATTACTATTATTATTTCCATTATTAATATTATTAATATTAATATGTTATAAGTATAATAATTATTATTATTTCCTATTTTGAATTACTATTATTATTATTCCATTATTAGTATTACATATACTTTACTATCATTTTTGTTATCATCATCATCATCATCATCATCATCATCATCATCATTATTATTATTATTATTATTATTATTATTATTATTATTATTATTATTATTATTATTATTATTTTACTATTTCATTATTATTATTATTACTAAAATTTGTTATTTATCTTACTAATATTATTATTAGTATTATTTTGGTAAAGGGGCTGAAGCCCTTATTTCACTATGTTTTTGAGTAATGTCCTTTTTATTATTATTGTTACTATTTTTATTATTCTTTTTAATATTAATAGTGATATTATTTTTTGTATTTTTGCTATTATTATTTTAGTATTATTATTATTATTATTATTATTATTATTAGGGTAAAGTTTCCAACCTTGTATTATCAACTTTTATAATATTTCTGTTACTTCTATATCTTTAGCAAAGTTAGCAATTAGTTAATGTTATTTTATTAATATATTATTATTTAGTTAAAAACCTAGTCTTATAATAAGTTAGTGATTAATAGTATTTTTGATAGGAGGGAGTCTAATTTTAGCTTTTCCCTCATAATTGGTAAAACTAGTCAAAGCCCTAAGGAGGCATAGGAGCGTGCTCCAAGACCAGTGTCGTTTTAGGTAAGGAGTTCTAAGGCCTTTTGTGTGCTTATATACATTATGTGCTTCATATGCTATGTGTCCTATGTTTATCATTATTAATTATTTTGTATATGGTATAATGTGGAGTTGAAGTATGCTTTTGTATGGCCTGTGTACTATATGTGATGAAATATTGTGGTATGTAATGATATGTGTTGTGACCCTATGAGACATGCATGTGAGGATGTTAATGTGGTTTTTGTGGGAGTAAGGATGGAAAAGGATAATGGGGAAAATAAGTTGACCAAGGGATATGAGTTAACATAAGTATTTTAATGATTCATGAGTGGAATAATCTAATTTAGGGTTTCATGTGGAAGAATCTAATTTATGGTTTTTTGTGGAAGAATATAATTTATGGTTTTATATGGGAGAATCTAGATTATGGTTATATGTGGAAGAATATAATTTATGGTTGTATATGGGAGAATCTATTTATGGTTTTGTGTGGGAGAATATAATTTATGGTTTTGTGTGGGAAAATATAATTTATGGTCTCGTATGGGATAATCCAATTTATGGCTGTATTATAGTTGCATGGTGATATTAGGGTTTACATGGTTGTATTAATGGTTGCATGGTGGTTTTAATGGTTGTATAGTGGTATTAATGGTGGCATGGTGGTATTAAGGTTTGTGTGGTGGTATTAAGGTTTGCATGGTAGTATTGGGGTTTGCATGGTGGTATTAATGGTTGCATAGTGGTATTAAGGTTTGCATGGTGGTATTAATGGTTGCATAGTGGTATTAGGGTTTTCATGGTGGTATTAGGGTTTGCATGATGGTATTAATGGTTGCATTGTGGTATTAATGGTTGTATAGTGGTATTAGGGTTACATGGTGGTATTAGGGCTTGCATGGTAGTATTAATATTAGCATGGTAGTATTAATGGTTGTATGGTGGTATTATTGTTTGCATGGTAGAGTTAGGGTTTTGCATGGGAGTTAATGATTGCATGGGATTTAGGGTTGTATGAAAAGTTCGAGAGGTTGCATAGGATGTGTAAATTTTGCATGGGAGTGAAATTTATGTATGAAAGGTTGGTTTGGGATGTAAGGAAGGTAATGTAAGTGTTATCTAGGTATTTGAACATTTTAGATGAAAAATAATACGTGGAGATTATATAAGGGTCCGTAGGAGACTAAACTAGGGTTTGTGTGGATAATTAGGGTTTATTGTGGTTGCTTAGAATTTTTGTATTATCATGTGTGTTAGTGATTAAAGTGTAATTATGATTGTGAAATTTTATGATTTGTGATGTGTGAAGTGTAAGGGAATGATTCATGCATGTCCAAGATGAAAGCTTCTGAATAAGATACTTAAAACATTAATTACGTAAAGTGGTACATGTTGAGTCGGGCCCAGACCGATCCACTGGCATAATAGTGGCAGGGAATGTTTCCCTCGTGATCGATCCACCCGCTAAAATAGTGGTAGGGCATGTACCCTCGCGACCGATCCACCGGCTATAATAGTGGGGGATCCCGAGCTCAACAAAATCAAACCCTACAGTTGCTAAGACATGGGAAAGACACTAATTACTTATAGTGGAACACCGTACGAGAAAGGGACCAGACCGATCCGCCGTCATAAAATAGTGGCAAGGTATGTTACCCTCGCGATCAATCCACCGGCTAAAATAGTGGCAGGGCATGTACCCTCGCGACCAATCCACCGGCTAAAATAGTGGGGGTTCCCCTACTCATATGGACTTGATAAAGAGTATGGTGTGAAAACATTTCAATAAAGGATTTATGAAGTAATTAATTTGAACTATATTGGATCTTGGCATTTTTACCTGATCGTTCATTTGCCTTTATGTTATTATGTTGGTGATTATGCCCTATTATTTTTCTACATGGATTATGTGCTTATGTGTTGGCCTTAGTTCTCGGTTATCTTGCTCAGTATGTAGCGTACTGATCACTAGTTTCATGGGTGGTGCTCATTCCCACGAGTAGTATGCCCTTCTGACTTTGTGTAGGTGGGCGAGACATCAGTTGGGGCTGAGCGTTGAGCATGTTTTGGCTCAAAGTTCGAGAGTGTCGTGGCCGTAGTTTCTCTTCATGTGATTTTATTTCATTATGTTATTTTTTTATATTTCTTTTATGATTTATTACCTCATATTGAGTTTTTTAAAATAAACCTTTTATTGATTGTAAGAATATTCCCTTCGAGGAATTTGGATTTCGCATTCTGATTCCTATCTTGTTTTTTATTATAAACTTTTATGCGTACTCTGATTTCTTTGTTATGATCTTTTAATTCATTTTATGAACTCTTTGTTTGAGTTTAATATTAATCTCTTTTTAGCCTTAGTACTTGGTACTGAAATGGTCGGAGAGAACCGGTTTGGTACTAAGTGTGGCGGTAACATCCCCAGAATTCACGGGTTTTAATTTAAGAGTTTTTATTTTAATTACTTCCGCTTAAAAAAAACAGTTAATTTTGGGGTGTTACAACAACAAAAATATATGATTATTTAAATAGATTCTGAACACTATGGTAGGGAACTTAGGCAACTATTGAATTAACAATCTAAAAAAATCAAGGTAGTACACTAAGGCATCTACCAAACTAATAAATCCAAAACAATACCAGAGTAGGACACTAAGGCAACTACCAGACCAATAATTCATTTCTTTTCATTTTATTACACAATAGATACTTCCATTTTTACTTACTTGAGGGGGATATAATTAAACCATGGATATTGAGGTAAACCTGGTCATATTGATATATGTAAGAACCCCATTTTTTACTACCAAAAAAATTTGTTAAAAAATATTGTGGAAGCTAAAAATACACATAAAAAAATGGGGTTCTACTGTTGTACCTAACATAAGATTATTGTCCATTGCCTACCTAAAATGCCCCAAAATCCTAATTTAGAGAATTATGGAAAATTAAAGATTTATTAGGAAAATTAAGTAAATAAATTATTTTGCCAAAATGAGATGGAGTAATTAGGGCAAAATCAAGAGGAAATTAATGCCTTACCTCGGTATTAATTGGATTTGTTGGTTTGGAAGATGATTTAATGCCTTACCATTTTATTATTTTGGATTGTTAGTTTGGTAGTTATTTTAGTTCCCTACCATAGTGTTTGGAATCTAAACTAAATAGATATGTCTATTGTACCTTGACATGATGAGAAGTTAATTAGCATGTTGTATTATTGATCTTGAGTTAGATGTTTATATATGTTGTTCCATGAATATTATTTGTGGTTATGGTACATGATTTGTGCTCAAGCATGCTTTTTAGATTCTGTGTGACTATGTGAAGTATGGGTGTACTAACTTTTGTGAGGTATTGTGATTTGCTCAGTATGAGAAAGTCTTTGTGATACTACTTTTACAGATGACTACGTTTGGTCCATTGAGTGGCATTAAGAGTATAAGAGTGGAAAGGATAACTAGAGTCCTTAGGAAGAAGTTTCATTTTCAGAGTGGGCATTTGGGTCTAAGAGTTAGGGTAAATTGGTGTTGTACCTAAAAGTGCTAGTTGGTTATGATCGGTTTTCCTTTTGACTCTTATATACCTTGTAGTATTTTGGTTATCTTGTTTTATTGATAATATTTATCCATAACCTTTATCTATATGTATGGAATTGTATTTCTACTTATTTACTTTAGTTTTGGTTTGTTTTAGCCCTAGAACTTAGCATATGAAAGACGAGGAACCAAACTTATGCTGATTGTGGCAGTAAAACCCAATAATTTGGTAATTTATGCTTCTACAAAGTAAATTTTTTTTAAATAAATTAGGGGTTTTACATTTAAATTGGTTTTTTTAAAGGTTTTGGAAGTTGAGAATCATCTAGTTTGAGTTTTCTTCCTTAGTGGAAAGTTTTACTAAGCATAAAATAAGCCATTCTTACCTTTGAAATGTGGCTTGAATAAGCATGTAATGTGATGTATTATATAAAATTTAAATTTTTTATGCCCACATTAGGGTTTGGCTTCTAATTTATGCATGTTCAATTAATTTTGTGTCGTGAGAAGAAGGCATGATTTTAGAGAAAATAGGGACAATTTACTTGAATGTGAAGCATGATTCGGTTTATCAGATGGTTAAATATTGGTATTTACTAAAATATGGTTTGGTTTGGATGTGGTAGGATGTTAGAGTATTATTTGCATGAAAATGTATGTTATGTGTTGTTTGGGAATAGATCGATCAACTAGTTAGGACAAATGGATCTACTAGTCCTTAGAATAGTCAACTAGTTAGCCTAAAAAAAAATCAACCAATTAGTTTGTGGGGACCTTGGTTGCTCTCTCCTTAAATCCATCAACTAGTTTGATAGAACCAATCAACTAGTCTTATAACAATTGATTGGTTTGGCCATGCCAATCAACTGGTTTGAAGGAATTTTAGGTTTGGCCAAGCCAAACAGATTGACTTGGTAGTAAACCAATTGACCGGTTAGATTAAACTAATTGACTAGTTCAGCTAGAGCATGTGATTTTATCTTCTGGACTTGATGTGTTTTGAGACTATGCTCAATGCTACTATATGATTATTTAATGACGAAAATACACTTTTTGGCATAGATTGACTAACCTAATAGTGCATTAAATGGATCATAATTCATGGTATTCTCAATCAGTGCTTAGGAAAGCTTTTGTGGAAAAACTTGATAAGCATATTATGTCTTCAAAAGGGTAATGTAATCTATATTCTTAGCCTAAAATGGATTATCATGATGGATTGGTTAATATTTGTTAAGAACTAATGGAAAACCTACCACATGGTTGGAGGGTAAAAATGGTTAAGGTTGGATGTGTATGTGGATGTATTTCTTAGATGTTGTATAAGCCTTATATGATCACATAAACTCAAAAAATAACACACTAAACACTTAAAGTGGAAGATGATTAAGTTTTTTATCAGTCTAGGTTACCCAATATTTGATTAGCTACTGAGGTTGAGTATTCATTCGGGCATTTATTAGTGCCCTCTAGTGGGATCCTAGTAGATCCTAGTACCTTACCTACTATTGGCACTAGTGATGTAATAGGGGGTATCGATACTAAAGGATCTTATAACGTTGGTTGTTTTTGGTTTTGGCCAGTCTTTATGTCCATTAGTGGTTACTTGGCTTTGGTTGGACTTTATGTCCCCTGGTTTGGATTAATATGAGACCATGGGGTGGTTCATACTCCATTTCTTGATAAGAATCATAATAAGGGTGTGGATAAAGGAAAATAATAAAAATAAAAGAACATGAAGATATAAGCCTTTTAGAACTAGATGGTGGAGGGCCCATTACAAAGGCATTCATTACTACAATTATCGATTGCCCCTACACTAAGGGTTTACAAAACTAACATAGGGAGTAAGTAGCAACTTAGAAGTTGCAATACCCTATCCTAGTTACCCTGTGGCTCACCTCCAATGCCATACCCTATTAACTTAGTTGAGCTAATAGGTGGAGGATGAAGGGCCGATGAGGTTGGAGTTGTATTGTAGAAAAGTGTGGCACCCAACACCTTTCCCCTAAAGCAAAGCAATAGAGGGGAGATGGGCTTTGTCGATTCTTTTAATTACAAGTGCCCATAATATGAGTCAAGTTATATCCATAGACCTTAAGATAATCCAACCAAAAATTCTAGCCAAAAATACCTAAAAATGAAATCACCAAAAAGTTTCCTAAAAAGCCGTTGAAGTTGTGCTCAGATTTTTCTAGTTGGTCTAGGAGGGGGACATTGACCATGCATGATCCTATGGGACTTGATGAGTAGGTTGAGGTTGGACACTAATAGTACCAATTATGGGAACATAGATAGAAACTCCTCCCACTATGTGCTCAGCTTTTTTTTTTTTTTTTTTTGCTTTTTAGCCCTGGCAAGAGTAGACATGGGAGCCCTTAAGTTTGCATATTAGGTCATTTTTGAAGATTTGGTGCCTAAAGAGTGACCATAGGTGCCCAATGCACTCAGTGTGACAATGCCCATGCTGCCCAATGCATATGAAACTCATTGGCCAAGGTGTAGATGATGCCTCAAGTCCTAACCTTCAATTTTCCAAGGTGCCCCCAATTGGCCCATGTTTGTGGCTTTGCATGCCAAGGTGTTGAACTTGGCTCGGTGTTTGTTGTTCTAAATGCCTAATAAAAACAAGTTGGCTCATGTCCATATCTCCTAATTCCTAAAATACCCAACTTGGCTCATTATCTGGGGCTCTAAATGCCCAAGGGATAGAGGTTGGTCTATGTCTGCAGCTCCTAATACCCAAGGTGCCCAACTTGGGTCCGTGTCTGCAGCTCTTAATGCTCAAGGTACCCAACTTGACTTGATTTTCGCAACTCCTAATTCCTAAGGGACACAATTTGACCCATATTTGTAGCTCCAAATACCCAAGGTGCCCAACTTACTTCAATATTTGTAGCTCCAAATGCTAAGGGACACAAGTCAGCCCATGTCTATGGCTCCAAAATGCCCAAGATACCCAACTTGACTCAATGTCTACAGCTCTAAATACCCAAGTTTCCCAACTTGACTAGGGACATAGCAACTCTCAATTCCCAAGGGACATAATTTGGCCCATATCTATGGTTCTAAATACCCACAATGCCTAACTTGGCTTGGTGTTCATAGCTCCGAATATCTAGGGGACAAAAGTTTACCTATATCCGTAGCTCCAAATACCCAAATTATCCAACTTAGCTCGGTGTCTACTACTCCAAATGTCCAAGGGATATAAGTTGGCTCATGTTCATAGCTATGAATGCTTAAACTGCCCAACTTGGCTCAGTATATGCTGCTCTAAATGACCAAGGGACACATTCTTGGCCTTGTTTGTGGCTCCAATTGCTAAAGGTGCCCAACTTTTATTTATTTCTACAAATTTTAATGCCCAAGGGACACATGATTGGCCACTTATGTGGCTCTAAAGGACATTACGGTGTGAAACTTGGGTTAGACACAAGTTCATGGGTCCAATTAGTGAAGGCAACTAACTTGGCTAGGTGTCCGTAAGTGCCTAAGGGACACATGTATTGCATGGCCATTCCCAAGGAGCTAGATTTAGCTCTGTTTGCATTAGCTCTAACTAGCTAAAGGACATGAGTATCATAATATTTTCTAGACTTTGTAGTGGGGGTGAAGGGATGAAGGTACCCAAGCCCAACATCGTGGCTCTTATGGATGATACATGTTTTTCTGGACCAAAGGAGAAGTGCCTTACTCACTTGTCTAGGTACAGTAGGCGTATGCCTGAGCCATATTCAAATTATTCCAATTCTATGGGTCTATGATGGTGTTGTGCGTTGGCTCATGGAGGAGGGATAAATTGAAGCAACATAAATTCAAATCTCAGTTGATCGTGGTAGCAAGGCCATTATGCCACTTACAATATCTCATCACGTATTTAAGTCATCTATGAAGGATTCAATGAGTTGTTTGGTAGGAATTATACTCAAAGGTAGCCTGCGTGGCTCGTCTGCCACACAGGCTTAGCCTACAACACATACCCTTTAGGGCGACGCCCTTATTGTGGGTCAGCTATCAAACAACAGGCACATGGGTTACTTCTAGACTACATTTTAACTTAGAGGTGTTCGATCATAATCTAATGTTTGGTAGCTTGGTGCCACTTGTTATTCAACCAACCATAATGACCAATTGCATGAATAAATGGTTCTTCCTATACTAGGTCGAATTACTATCGCAACAGTGCCATCAATAGTGTAAAATTAACCTGTCTCGTGAGGGTATAACCCAATTCAAGTTCCCTATTTGTGGGTGAACAATCCAACTTGGTAAATTCTACTTCACAATGATAGGAAGGGCCGACATTAAATGATCAAAAAGCAACATTGTTATAAACACTTGGCTACCACAAGCCAATTATCCCTTTGGTAACTTTTCTGACAACTCTAGCTTTAAATTTTGAAGGAATAAAGGATCGTTAGGCCACGCTTGCACGATTCGTATTCGTACTAACAATTAGAAACAAATGAGCTTTTACCCTTCTATTCCACATATGATTTCTTTTCTTGCTGAGCTCATATTAGGACACATGCGTTATCTTTTAACAAATGTGTTGCCCCAACTAAATTACCCACCTAAAAATTTCCTCCACTTGGATCGGTCAGTGAATGGGCCTTAGGTGTAAAAGAAGGGGTGGTGCCCTGCCTCTAGCTCATAGAGTAAGTAAAAGAACATTAAAAGTAGTGGTATTTCACTTTCACTGGAGCTCCCACTTATCCTAAACCTCTCAAGTCATTTCAAAATGTTGAACTAGAGTTAAGCTCAATAGGGTCTTCTTTCCTTGTTGATTCTACCAAGCCATTCCTTTAGCTATGGTTTCACTGGATAGTAAACATAGACAGTGGGAATCTCATTAATCTATTCATGAGCATCACTAATTAGATACTGAGGTATTTTTATACCTTAAGAGAGTCATAGTTACTCTTGTCGTTTACCCACGCATGGTTGAATTTCTTCACTTTGACATTCAGAGCATGTAGAAATCACATTGCATTAACATTTGCAAGGACCATTATAATACGTTATTTTAATTAAATAGTTGGATTCCCCTTGTGCGTACCAATTTTGAGTTAACTGTTCAATTCCCAATGAAGTTCCTCTAAAGGGACCTGTTCCTATTCTATCCCATGGATGGCACACAGTGACTTACTCTCACCATGGGAGGAGCCTGAGCAGTCTACCAATAGCTAATGGGTTTAGAATTGGGACCCTCGAGCTCAGCCCTCAAAGCCAGTCCTTTTCTCAAAGTTATAGATCCATTTTGCCGACTTCCCTTGCCTATATTATTCCATTAACTAAAGGTTTTTCACCTTGGAGACATGATGTGGCTATGAGTAAGATCTAGTGTGGTCAGAACTCGGTCTTATAGATTTTTAAGGGCCACTGGAGGCATACTGGGTAGCATGAGATGTTTGGTGCTCTTCTAGCCATTAGACCCTACCTCTAGTTAATCCATTTCTAGAGTGGGCATGTCATTAAATAGAAAAGATAAATTTTCCTGAGGCCCTCACCAATTTTTTTACATTTCTAAACATTGTTGTCAACCGCCACATCTTAGTTTAGGAATTTTAACCAGATTCCCTTTCAAAGCTAGCTTGTAAGCCATTGGATGATCTTCCCCTAACTCTTAGGATCAAATAACTCATGTGCAAGTGTCATTCACATGGAACATTTCTCCTCTTTGGACTTTAGATTTATCATTTCAATATTTGCTACTTCCATGAAGATCTACATTGATGGTTGTTCCATCGTATCTCACGCCACATGCTTTACAACAACTGTCTTACCCTCCTACTCATTGAGGCTAGGCATTTGTCCTAACAACTGGGCATAGATCACACACTTAAGCCCCATTCATTTTTTAAGCTAGTTTATTTAATAGATGAGTTATTACACGCTCCTTAGCGGATTTTGACTTTCCTGACCATTGTCCTACTATCATAATCAACCAACACCCTTTATGGGATCTAGGTTAGTACGTGGCTGGGAATCATAGCCCAAATTATGATTCATCTAGCATCACTAGTTTTGCTTACCAAAAATGGCCCAATTGGAGGTCTTGCTTTTGTGGCATGGCTCATTGAAGCAGTGGCACCATCCTATCTATTTAAAGGTTAAGAATAGATCTCCATGACTCTAATCATTAGCTTTACCCAATGGAACTTCCATGTGAGATCCAGGTATCTTGAGGGAAACATTAGAGGTAACCAACTACTAGACATTTCAATTAGTCTTTTTCCATTATACTCAAGTTAGATGAATGACTTACACGTCGGTATCACTTTGGGCCTCCACCAAATTTTCCTCTGACTTCACCTCATTCAGGCATAGTTCATTATTTTTTGGGTCTTGATAGGTATACTCTCACTCAAACCTTTCTCAGAAGATCAAGGTTAGTTAGCAGTGCACTCATAAGGGGATCTCACCAATTATCTTCCTTGCATTGTATGGGTTTACTTGCCCGTTGATTCACACACATGTTAGACTCCTTAGTCCATGTTTTAAGACGGGATAAATGTTGGGCCTACAAGATGATGCCTTGAGCATGCAGATGCCGAAGCATACCGATACAACACATGCTACTAGCCATGATTGGTGACATGACACTCCTAAGCTTTTCTATGACTTGAGTTTTAGCTTCCCCCTTAACCTACATTGTTCCAAGCCTTGAGGCGATCAACGGACCGAACTTTCTTCATTTTGTATCCAACTAAAGAGCATCATTGCCCCCGTCTACTTCCCTCCTAACAATTTCAATCACTCTTTGACTATACTTTCAAAGTCTATTTTATCTTTTCCCTAGTGGTATGTGTTCATTCTTGGTATCTCGCCCATATTTAGCCTTGGATGGAATTTATCTCTCTCTTAGGGTTGAATTCCCAAACAACTTGACTCAATGATGGTGCTTCATGGTGTGACAAGGTCCAGGCATAATGGGGATCTCACCCTCTCTAGTGCCCCCTTCTAAGGAACTTGATCTTGGATTGTTGTAAAAGACACTTTTGTAGACTATGATTCAAGTGGGCAAGCCTACTAGATAATAAAGTTCGGATATTCCTGGTTCACTTACTATTACTAAGGGAATCCTTGTAAGTTTCTTTTCATTCATTTATTAATATGCTTAAACTCAATAGGTAGCCCTACCTGACCTAGGGTCGCATCCAAAAGTTATGTTAATGGATTTGTCAATGCCCCACATATGACTTAAGCACAAAGCATGATTTGTGACTGGGATAAAGCCTAGACAACCAAACGTCTTATGTTATGGCTCTTATCACCATGATTTTCCTTTTTAGGCCAATACAACAGAATGGGTGCACAGGAGGCCAATCTCCTCCCCAATAAACAAGGCACCTATTTTTGTGTGAAGTCATTGGGTGCAACATGTTGTGTGATGCTGAGATAGACGTGCCCTTGACCAAATGGCTTTAGGCACAACTTGTATTCAAAGACTTGATGGTTCATAGGATTCTATAATTCACACAAAGTATCAAATTTTTCTATATTCTTTATCGATGCGAGAGCTAAGATATCCATCACCGAGAGTTATTTTTGTTAATATGACACATGGTCGCTCCATTTCATTAAATATTTAAACACAAAAGGAGGGTGTGTTTTCACATTTATATTCCTTGATGCATTTCACATTGGCTGATGTTAGGAAAGAGCTCTAATTATCCATTCGGTGCCCCTACTTAGTAGATAGTTGTAATCCCCCGAAATTATTAAATTCCTATAATTTAATAAATAACTTTTATTTAGGACAAATTAGCTTTTAAATCTATTTAATCTAATTATTTTATGGATTTTTTATTTAAATAATATTCCAAACCAATATTTTACTAAAATTATCCTTCTTAAACCCATATATTTAATTATATTTAATTATATTTAATTATATTAAATTAAATTATTAAATAAATTTATTACCCAGAAATATTACACCTAGGTTATAGGCCCACTTCTTCTCCTCCCTCTCCTTCTCCCACGTGCATCACCCAACCCAGCCTCCCTTCCTTTCTTTCCTTCCTTCTCCCCCGACTAGGTCGGCCTGCGTCCTTCTCCCCATCGCTCGGCCTGCACCCAGCACCCCCATTCTTTCTTTCTTCTTCTTCGTTTCCCCTAACACCATACCTGACCACCTCCGCCATCTCTGGCCGCCCTACCTACAACCCTCCTCCCTACCACTCCCCTATCTCTCTCTCTCGCCATTTTTCCTACCCTACCTCGGCCCCACCACCTCTCTCTCTCCTCACCCAAACCCTACCTCTCCCTTCCCTCTCCATGCCATTCCTATACTCCTACCACCCTGTCACCACCCTACCGAGCCCCTATCCCCTGCTTTCTCTTCCAATTTTTTTTCTTCTTCCCTCCCTACTTCGTCCTGCCATTTTTCGAGCCTTGCATCTCCTTCCCTAACCTTCTTTCTCTTCCTTTCTTCTTCTCCTATCTCCCTCCCTATTTTTAATCTACCACCCCGTTTCACCGCTGCCACTGCCTCATTAGCCACCTGCACCACCCCTACCACCCTCTACCTCACCCTTGCACCACCACACCACCCCTCAAGCCACCCTATAGCTCCCTTCTCCCTCCCCCATCATTTTCTCTTCTTTTCCTTCCTTCTCAACGTCCACCCTGCAGCTCCTCCTTCTGTTGTCGTTCCGTCGCCTCTACCGCCACCTAATCCACCAAACTAATCCCTACAACCTCCTCTACCACCCCACACCTCCTTTGGCTGAAAACACCACCTAAAACCCTTCATTTTCCTCCTCCCTTTTCCTTCCTTCTCATCCCTTCCTCCTTGGCAGCCACCTTTGCAGCCTCGCTACCGCCACCCTTGGCCATCGTCAACCTATCCCCGACCACCACCTACACCCCCTCTTTACTCCTACACCCTTCCGTTGCCCTAAATCCTCCCCCACATGCCTTCTTTCCTAGCCCCAAAACCCTAACCCCAAACACCACTCCCTCCTCCCTTTCTTGCCATTTCGAGCTCCACCCCCTCTTGTTTTGCATGTAGCTCATGCTACATAAGTAGGATGAGCTACTGCCTGCTTTGGTATGTTTTGTTTAATAAATTTTAAGGTATAATAATATTTTAAGTTAAGTATTTCATTAATTAAGTGTTATAAAGTCTTATTCCTTTAGTTTTCTTATTTTTAATATAATAAACATTGATATTACTTTTAGGTATTGGTTATGCTAATCAAAGCTTGAATCATTAACGAGAATACCATTAAGGTTTGTTTCGAGGGAATCAAGGTAATCGTTAAACCCACTTAAATGCATGGATAAACATATGCTAGCACATTAGGGTTTAATATGTTACTTTGCATGATATACATTGTTTGATATATCATATGTAGTTGCTTACATTGATTGATAAAAAAAAAGCATGATAATTTATATGCTATGTGTGGAAATATTGCTTAAGGAGAGAGTTTGGCTACTAATGAAAAATGTCAAGCACTTATCCATGATGTGTTATGTTATTGTGATCATTAATGCATGAATAATATTATTATAAGCCCTATGGTTATTTTAGTAATATATCTTGTGCAAGAATGTGGCCTAATATGTGCGGGTGCTAATGGTATTATATTAAATATAATTGTTGTAGAGTTGGATGATGAGAATGGGGTATTAATATTAATATTTCATGTAGTGATGATAATTTAATGTACGTGGTGTAATAAGGGGCAAAATGGTAATTTTGTAAGTAAAGGGTAAAATGGTAATTTTGGAGGTAAAGGGGTAAAATGGCGATATTGTATGCAAATGGAAAAATGGTAATTTACAAGTGAAAAGGGTAATTTGGTAATTTTGATCATGGAGAAGGATAGTTGGTAATGATGATAATAGAGAAGGGCAATTTGGTAATTTAACCAACTAAAGGGTAATTTGGTAATTATGAAAATGGAGAAGGGCAATTTGGTAATTTTGATAATGGAGAAGGGTAAATTGGTAATTATAATAATGAAGAAGGGCAATTCGGTAATTTAACCAACTAAAGGGCAAATTGGTAATTATGATAATGTAGAAGAGTAATTTGGTAATTTACCCAACTAAAGGGCAATTTAGTAAATAACAAAGGAGAAGGGTAATTCGGTAATCTAACCAACCAAAAAGGAATTATGATAAGTGTAACAATTATGAAGGGCGATTGGTGACCTAATAAGTGTGGGAGATAGCTTGATAACCTAAACCGAGTAAGGATGTGGCTAAGAACAACTATGTGTGGGTTATGTGCCTTAGGTGTCATGTGTTATGCCATATTGTGTACTTTATGCTTAATGATTAATCATTTGTAGTGCAACTTGGAGTGGATGTATGCTTATGTGACTTCCTTATGGCATGTGGATGATGATTATATACGTTGTACATATGATGTTATGTGATGTGGCCCTTTAGGACATGCATGTTAGGATATTTAATATGGTAATGTGGGATGGAAGGATGAAAAGGAAAAAATGGGAAAGTAAGATAACCAAGGGGAAGTAAGTTGGTTAACGTAGGTAGGAATGACCTAAATAATCCATGATCCATGAGTGGATGAATAAAAGGAGACTTTAAACAAAATGAAAGAGTGGGAGAATCAAGGGTTTGCATGGGATGGTTAGAGTCCGCATGGGGGTGAACTTTACGTATGGAAAGTTGCCTTGGGGTGTGAGAAAGGTAATGGAAGAGTTGCTTAGGTGACTGGAGGCTTTGGGTGAAAAATATTACGTTGGATAGTATAAGGGTGCATAGGAGACTGAGCTGGGGTTGGGAGGAAACCCTAATATGAGAAGGTAGAAAAAGAAGAAAAAATAATAATAAAAATAAATGAGGCTGAGTGAGGTATGAAGTGAGGGTTGAATCTAAGGGTCGTGATGTGTGGGGTGTTAAAATAGTTTGGGTTGTATGAGGCAGAGAAGGATGGGTCCTATATGCCCAAATTAGGGTTTCTAGAGAAAATCCTAGGGTAAGGCGGTGAGTGGACTTGGATGTATAAGGTAGTGGGCCTTGACCCACACACTTAGGAGTTGGGCTCCCAGTGTGAGTAAGTGGAATAAGGGAAGAATGTCGGGGGCAAGTTAGGAGTTGTAGAAGTCTCAAGCTATACGACAGACCCTCTTGGGAGGATAAGTGTAGATGGAGTTAGTCGTACATGTCTAAGGTGAAATTTGTTGAATAAGATACGGTAAAACACTAATCATGTAAAGTGGAAGATTATTGAGTCGGGCCCAAACCGATCCACCGGAATAATAGTGGCCAAGTGTTGGGGTACCCTGGAGACCGATCCACCGGCATATAATAGTGGTTAGGTGCATTCTGCCTTATAAGTTACCGATCCACCGGCTATAATAGTAGGGGATCCCGAGCTTAATAAACCAAACCCTAAGTTTGATAAGACACATAAAAGACACTAAGTACTTACAGTAGAACACCATGAGAGTTGGGGCCAGATCGATCCATCGGCATAATAGTGGCCAGGAGATTTTTTCCTAGGAGACTGATCCACCGGCATATAATAGTGGTTAGGTGTGTTCTGCCCTATAAGTGACCGATCCACCGGCTGTAATAGTGGGGTTCCCGTACTTACATCAATATATAAAATCTAATAGATGATTTAATAATGATGGACTAATGGCTTAAGGCCCTAAAAGTATCTATTGTTCATTATGACCCATTAATATCTGATTGACTTGTTAAATATGTGAATGTATGGATGTGAATATTATGTTTACACCTATCGTTATGTATGAATATAGTGGTGTGTCATGTGTTACATTGCGGGCCTACTTTTAAGTGTATTTTAAAGGGTGACTCAGTACCGTAGTACTAAAGGATTCCATTTGTGGGAGGCCTGCCTATTCAATGGGTAGTGTCCCTTATAGGTCATTTTTAAGTGCTATTCATGTGGGCTCACGGAAAAGAGTGTAAGGAACTATCCGGAAAGTCCTAGGGTTTTCCTCTTTCTCTTTTAAATTCTTGGTTTCAATGTATTTGTTATTTTATAACCACCACTAGTGGATTTTATTCTTATAAATGGCTTACTACGCTACTCTGATTTAAATATGTTTGAGTTCCTCGTAATTTGTATTTTTCTCTTTTAGCTTTAGCACTTGGTACTGGAACGATAGAAGTGAACCGGTCTGGTACTAAGTGTGGCGGTAAATCCCCATAATTCCTAGTTTTATTATTTTACTTCCGCTAATTATTTTAATAAATGAAATTTTTTAGTAGTGAATTTTGGGGGTGTTACAATGGCCATGGTGGGAGCCTCGATCACACCATAGAGGAGGAGCAAGCACGACCTATATCCCATGTGTTGTGGTGACACGTGTGTCAGTTATTTTGTTGGGTAGGTTTCAACAATGATCCTTTTATAGGTTCACCTATGAAAGACTTGTTACGACTTCTCCTTCCTCTAATAAAAAGGTTTAGTGGACTTCTCAGGATGTCTCCGATAGCAAACTACCACATCACCTCAATGCAAACACTTCACCAGACCATTCAATTGGTAGAAGTGATGGGAGGTGTGTACAAAGAGAAGGGACATAATCAATGCAAGCGATGACTCACACTTACTAGGAATTCCTCATTTAAGACCAGCAATTACAATGATCTATCCCCATTATAATAAAATTTCAAAGATTACCCGGGTATGTCAGCCAAGGCTATAAACTTGTTGAATCGTGTATGGCCCAAAACATCTAAGGGAATCACAGAATTGTTATTGCCTCAAACTTTTGTGGCCTAAAAGGCCATAGTCTCTCTAAGAAGCTAGCTGTGGAGGATGCCTCTACATATTTAGTTAGTGGGTTGAGGTCTAGTGTGTTAATAGAATTCACCAGATACATTGCTCCACACTCTAAGAATGGCCATGTAACACCCCCAAATTTACTACTGAAAAATTTCGTTTAAATCAAAGGTTTAGCGGAAGCGAAAGAATTTAAAACTGTAAACTTGGGGGTATTACCGCCACACTTAGTACCAGACCGGTTCATTCTACCGTTCCGGTACTAAGTGCTAAAGCTAAATCCGATCGTCAATAAGCACAAAGTATCATAAAACGCAAAACGACATTATCATAAATCATTAATAAGATATAAGTCCAATAGAAGTTTGAATACGCTTTAGGATTACAACCCCATAATATTTTTTTTCCTTTTAAAACATGAAACGTAATACAAAATATAGCTAACAAAGCAATTCCCAGAAAGGGTTAGTATCCGGATCACCTACTCACTCAAGTCAAGCCTTCCACCCAAATTAGTAATCGATGAAACCTGCATAGGAGGTCTGCTCCCCACCATTGGTGGATCATCACAGGACCCAGTCAATCAAGGTAGTATCAGTACGGGTCCAATACTGAGTAAGGACGCAGGTGCGCTAAGGCCAAGCATACAATCATACCACATAGCATTCATAGCACATTCACATAGGCAACATGCGATAACACACAAGATAAGGCCTGAGTATGTTCCGATGATTTATTCTTTATCCTCATTAATAATATGTCCATTTCACGCATATTCTTTAGTAGTCCATGTGAGTGCGAGAACCCCACTATTATAGCCGGTAGACCGGAAGGTATATACTCAGGACAGAACGCTCCTGACCACTATTATTTGCCGGTGGACCGGTCTCCAGGGCAGAACGCTCCTGGCCACTATTATTTGCCGGTGGACCGGTCTGGCCCCGACTCACATGGTGTTTCACTGTAAGTACTTAGTGTATTTTCCTTATTTTCATTAACAGCATGTTCAATCCACACACTTTCTTTAATAGTTCATATGATTGCGGGAACCCCACTATTATAGTCGGTGGACCGGAAGGTATATACCCAGGGCAGAACGCTCCTGACCACTATTATTTGCCGGTGGACCGGTCTCCAGGGCAAATTGCTCCTGGCCACTATTATTTGCCGGTGGACCGGTCTGGCCCCGAATCACATGATGTTTCGCTGTAAGTGCTTAGTGTATTTCCCATGGTTTAATTTACTTACTTCGGTTTGTCGAGCACGAAATCCCCCACTATTATAGCCGGTGGACCGGAAGTATACACTCAGGGCAGAATGCTCCTGACCACTATTATTTGCCGGTGGACCGGTCTCCAGGGCACCCCGGCTCCTGGCCACTATTATTTGCCGGTGGACCGATCTAGGCTCGGCTCAACAATCTTTCACTTTACATGATTAGTGTCTTATCCGCGTCTTATTGAATCACATCGCACCCTTGACATGCATGCGGTTGATACTCTATCTCCTTTCCCTCCAGAGGGACCGTCCCATATTTTGAGACTCGCACCTCTTCTCACACCCGACATCCATCCCCCGTAGACTTAGGTAAAGTAGCATATAGTAAGACACAAACCCCAAGGATATAGGCCATCCCAACACATATGATATCGCCTCTGCATGTTCTCATCCCTCTAGGGTTCCTCCTCGGATACCCTAATCGGACCTATGTGGCCCAACTCTTTCTTACTTACCCAAACGCTACGTTATTCTCTATCTCGCACCTCATTCTTTATTAGGAAATTCCCCAAGTGTATTTGTTTATCTCCCAAGTTCATATGTGACCAACAAAACCCTAGTTGGCCACTCAAACCCTAATCGACCACGCCAACCCTGGTTGGCTGCACCAAACCCTAGCACTTTACTTCTTCAACAAGTAACCTCCCTCCTTTAGAAAACCCATACTCATCCTTTATATAAGTGAATTCTCACTCTCAACCCCCTACTCCTTAGGCCATTAATACCACCATGTAATCATTAATACCACCATACAACATTAATACCACCACAAAATCATAAATACCATCATACAAACCCTAATACCACCATGCGAACCCTAATGCCACCGTACAACACTAATACCTCCATAAAATCACAAATAACATCGTACCCCATTAATACCCCATAAAATCACAAATACCTCCATCCAACATTAATACCTCCATAAAGTCACAATACCACCATACGAACCCAAATACCGCCATAAACCATTAATACCACTATGAAATCATTTGTACCAACATGCGAGCATTGATGCCACCATTCAAACCCTAATCCCACCATACAAACTTCAAGACCCCCATGATGGTTCCCAACTCATACTACCATTTATCCTAACATGCATGTCCTAGAGGGCCATAGCATAATACGTCGTAAACATCATACATATAAACGTCATGCTCATGTCATGGAAGCACAAACAACATACCTCAATCTCCAAGCTGCGCTACATATAAAACAAGTTATCCACAAATCATACAATACATGACATAGCATGGCATACACAACATTCAACACATCAATGTCACACATAGCATAAGGCCATTAGCATCGTCCTTACCTAAGGCGACGCCGGGCTTGGAGCACGCTCCTCTAACTCCTTAAGGCTTTGGTCGGGGTTACCTATAAAAGGGGAAAATGCTAAGTATTAGTTTCCCCTATAATTACTATCAAACCTCATTTTAGTTTAAGGTTAGGGTTTTTATTACTAAAAAGGGTTTTATACAAAAACTAGGGTTTTTACTTTAGAATTAGTATACTAAATATTAGTAGTTAAAATATGCTTATTTTTAATACCTATTGTTACACTTATATTATTAGCCCCATTAGCCCTATTCTTATAATAATAATGTTCATGTTAACTATAGAAAAATAATGATAATAATAATAATAATAAAACTAATACTCATGACACTAATGTTTATAGTAAGAGAAACCCTAGCCTTTTTTTTTAAGGCTAAGTCTATTAATGGTGTCATATTCAAAATAATATTATTATAAGGTCACAATATTACAAGTAACTATTCCTAAGGGTGATAATGACAATATTTGTATATTCTTGAATAATAAAAAGGTTTAAATGCTTTTGATTACAACAATAAGGTAGTGATAGTAGTAATAATAATAATAGCTGATAATAGTGTCATAGTAATAGGGTTAGGGTTAATGTTAAATGGTATGGTAATAAGGTTCAAGTACTCTTCTTAGTTAACAACCAAATGATATTTACTAGGTTGAGTTAAGTAACATGGGTAAGACAAGGTAGTATTATTATTAACAATAGTGGTAAATGTGTTAAGTGTAATAACAGTAGTAATAATAATAATAATAATAATAATAATAATAATAATAATAATAATAATAATAATAATAATAGTAATAATAATAATAATAATAATCACAATAGCACAACCAATTAAGGCTAAGCAATACTAATAATAACCATAGTAAGGATAATAGAATAATAATAATAAAAATGTTAATACTAATACTCATGAAAATAAGACCAAAGTTAAGTATAATATACTTTAGGGTTTAAAAGAGATGTTAGTATTAGTAAGAAACAAGAACATTAATAATAATGAGGACAATAATAATGGTAATAATAATAATACTAATAATAATAATAATAATAAAAGTAATAATAATAATAAAAGTAATAATAATAATAGTAATAATAAGTATATTAGTATTAATATTAGTAGAAAATAGTAGCAGCTATATACAAAGGGGGTTAGGGTTTGGATGGGTGGAGAACCACCTAGGGTCGGTGGTGGTCCGGCGGCGGCGCGTGGCGGCAACGGCGGCGGCGGTGGAGGAGGAAGAGAAGGGAAAAGATCAAGGTGGTGGTTAGATGGGAGGAGAAGAGAGGAAGTTTGAGGTGGGGGAAGAATCAGCAGGTGAAGGGGAGTGGAATGAGGGTGGTGGCGTGGCAAGGGGCGGCGGCGCGCGGCGGCGACGGCGGCGGCCGAGGGTGGTGGAGAGAGGTGGAAGATGGGGGAGGAAGGAGGAGAGGGAGGCAAGGGAAATCGAAGGCAGGGGAGGGTAGAGGGAGGTCTGCTGGGAATTTTGGAGGGTGGAAGAGGCCCTGATGGCGGTCGGGCTGGCGGTGGGAGGCGGCGCAAGGGCGGCGAAAGCTGGAGGTGGTGGTTTCGGGTTAGGATTTTTGCACAGCTATGGCGGCACGTGCAGGGCAAGGGAAAGGGTGCTGGTGGTCTGGTTTCGTAGAGGGCGTTGCAAGGATGATAACGGTGGGGAGAGGTGGTTTCGGCGGTGGCTAGAGGCGGTAGAAATGGTGTCTGTTCCGGCTGCGGCGGAACAGGGTTTCAGCAAGGTCCAACGGGAGGACTTGCTGTGGCCGTTCGGGAGGGGGTATTTATAGGCCAGGGGGAAGGAAAACGACGAAGGGAGGGAGGTGGCACGCGGGGCAGGGGTGCAGGTGGCCGGCCGATGGCAGGCGGTGCAGGTCTGCCATGGCAGGCTGGGTCGGGGACAGGGAAGAAGAAAGGAAGGAGAAGGGCACGCGGAAAAGGGAGAGAAGGACTTGGTCGGGCCGAAAAAAGAAAGAAAGCGACGGGAGAGAGGCAGGGAAGGACGATCGGGAAGGTGGCTGCCGGCGAAATCGACTTGCAGGTCGATTGCAGGTCGGGGGGCAGGTCGAAGAAGAAGAAGATGGCAGGGTGGACCGGTGGTCCAGGGAAAAGAAAAGAGGAGGGGAACCGGCCGGTTCGGCGTGGTTTATTAAGTCCGCAAGTCGAACGCGGCGTTTCGACGTTATGGGCGACAAAGCGCCGCGTCGCGTTGCCCGTTTGGCAACGGCTATAAGGCCATTAATTGAGGCGCGGCGTTTCGACATTTATGAGGGTAAAACGCGGCGTATGGGCATGCAGCAGTTGGCGTCGCGCGACGCTGGGCTGCGGGCGGGAAGGAGGAAGGAGAGGCCAGGGCCTGGGCTCGCGCGAAGGGAGAGGGGAGGCGAGGGGTCTGGGCCGGTGGGCTGGCCCAACCGGGGGAGAAGAAAGAAAAAAAAGAAGAGGAGGGAGAAAAAGGGAAAAAGAGGGGAAAATAGGTAATAAATAGGATGGGAAAATTAAATAAAATAACTTATGGGTAAATTGGGGTATTTTTGGGTTGTTTATAATATTAATATTTATGAAATATTAAATAAATTCCTTTTTGCTTATTTTAGACTATTTTAGATAAATTCCCTTAACCTTCATGCTAATTAGAGAAACACCCAAATTTTCTTCCAATTAAATTTTTTATTATTTTCCTCTTAATATACCTTAATTAACTCTCTAAATTTTAATAAATAAATTTATATAATTAATTTTCCTAATAATTCCTTATTTGGCCATAATTTCGGAAATTAGGATTTTGGGATATTACAGGCCATGCGCCACCACCCATAGAATCATGAAAGAGTACATATGGAGGCTCCTCTACTAGGTAAGGATTGTACTGCAAATGAGTGTATTGAGTAAGTAGTAGTGGCTAAAGATGATAATTGGGCACCAATTATCTCTAGGGTGTCCAAGAAGAAAAATTTAGCATTAGGTAAGAAAAATAATAAGCATAATATGGTTTAGATGTATTTTAGGTCCTATATCTAGGCATCTTATATGAATTATTTAATATGGAATGTAAGGGGTTCTAGCTCACCTCAAAAAATAAAGCCATTAGTCAAGTTTGCAAGGAAAATAATTGTGTGTTGGTTGGCTTATTAGGATAAAAATGAATATGTTTAAACTGAATCATATGAAAATTTTCTTCTTTAGGGGATGGGAGCATTTAGATAATTTTAATGCTCATCTGAATGGAAAGATTGTTCTATTATGGAATGTTACCTTCTTCATAGTGTAGAATTTGAATATTACACCTCAAGTGATTTTTTCTTGGGTTAAGAATATTTAGTATGGAATTTCCTTCTCTGTTACTATTATCTATGGGTTTTATTCTATAGCGGACCAAACGAGTTTATGGTTAGATCTAACAGCGTTTGTTGTAAGGGCGGATAAACCAAGGATTGTAGGTGGTAATTTTAATTGAACATTAAATGTTGAGGATAGGGTAGGGAGGAGGGCAGCTACTGATTATGAAGTGGCTAATTTTAAAGAATGTCTTCTCCTCTCATAGCTCATGGAAGTTCCCTTTCATGGTTGTTTTTATACTTTTTCTAGCTACCAATGTCAAGTGTAAATTTGATCGGTTTTTAATGAATGTGTAGGGCTTTACTATTGATCTTTTGGTTAAATCTTCTTTTCTCTTGCCTGGATTGTTCTCTATTTAGTAGGAGGGATCGATATTCTATTGGTTATTTTCTTAATACACTAAAACATTTTAGCTAGGTCTCTAGGCTCAGTGCTATTCCACTAAAGTTGGATACTTTTTTTTTGTTGGAATGGATGAGATGGTGAGACAAGACCTTCTCAATATGGAAGGCATACCTCAATGACGGTTTTCTTTTAGATATCTGGGTGTTCCAATGATTTCAAGAAAACTCAGGCTGATTAATGATGAAGTATTTATCAATTCTATCTATATAAATCTTAGAGTGTGGATAGCCAATCTCATGTCCTTTTATAGGTAGATTAGAACTCATTAACTCTATCATATAAGGGACCATTGGATTTTATCTTAGGGTGTTCCCTATCCTAAAGGTGGTCTTATCTAGAATTAATGGCCTATATAGAAACTTTCTCCGGTAGGGGAAACAACCTTTGGTGGCCTAGGAGACAATATGTAGGACGCACTAAGAAGGAGGATTGGGACTCAAGTGCACAATTTCTTAGAATCATACCTTCCTAAGTAAGTATTTATTGTCCCTACAGGAGGAGAAGGAAACACTCAGGAATAAATGGGTACACAGTTACTATCTACAACAATACTCTTTTGAATAGTTTTCCCCGTTAGATGATACATCTTCATTTATGAGAAATTTATGGTAAATCTACTAAAAAAATTAAGGATAAAATAGGGAATATTGATCAAGCCAAACTTATGATCAAGTCTTGGGGATCTAACTTTAGGTTATCTATTCAGCTTACATATGACTTTTTTCATGATAAAGCAAAGATTTGGGGGAATTTTAGTGTATTGTGGAAGGGATGTCCAATGCAAGGATACTCCTTCTTACTTTAGCTTGCCCTTCTCAGGAAACTTAACACACAAGATCACCTTTCTTTTCTCAACATTTATCATATATGCCTGATCTACTCAAATGGAGTGGAAAGTCATGATCACTTATTTTTTAACTACCCCATAACCAATCAGGTGTGGAGATTAGTCAGAATTTGGTTAGGCTTTAACATAGGAGTAACAACTTTAACAAGCGCAATAAGGGTTCTACGTACACAAAGATATGGTGGTTCACTTTTAAATAAAGCAAGAAGCTTAGTGGTAGCTATTTTAACTTATCTGATTTAGCATGTAAGGAATATTGCTGCTTTTGATTATAGGGCTCTCGATGTTAGAGGACTATTTTTGTAGGTCTACAAATATGTGTATAGCGTTTTAAATTTTTCTAAACCAACTAGTTGCTTTAACATTTGATTTTTGGTTGAGGGGCATGCCTTGTAATTTTTTACTTTTAGCCCATCATGTTGGGTTCATTAGCTATTGTCAAATTGGCTCTAGGTATGCCTAAAGTTTTTATAGACCATATATAGTTACCCATTTACCTATGAAAGAGCTCTTAGTTTCTTCCAAGCAATTTTTTCTCAATTTCACAATCTAAAGTTGGGATCAACTTTTTGGGTTACTATTATCTATGGTTTTTATATCATTGCAGATAGAAGGCCATTATGGAAGAGTTTGACTAAATTTGCTTCCTTAGCGTAAGGGTCATGGATTGCTTGTGGGGACTTTAACCGCCCACTAAATGGGGAAGATAAAGAGGTTCTAACAATCCTTATTTATTATGAAATAGCATAGTTTAAAGAATGTTGTCTCCTAGCCCAATTAATAGAGGTTGCAGATTATTTCTTCACCTTTCTTGCTAAAAATGTGAAGAGTAAATTAGATTGATTATTAATGAATTCACTAGGATTTTTTTGCTGGTGTGGAAGTAAGGGAATTCTTTCCATCCCGTGGTCTTTCTTCAGACTACTCTCCCTATATTGTTACCATAGGGTTGGAGCCTCGTAAACACTCTCACTTTCAATTTTTTAATATGTGGTGTGAACATCCGAAGTTTTGAACATTATAGGCTCTACTTGGGATTTTGATGACTAAGACACACGTCAATTAATGATACTTAAGCCACTAATTAAACATTTGAATAAAAACTCATTCTCCCATACTATCAGGAGGGCTGAAGTGGAAGATAAATTGCTCCTCCTAGCATAGGAAAGAGTTCTAAAAAGGTAATGGCTAGTTTTATCACTCAAAAACTAAGAACATATTTTTATTTAAGGCAAACTCAAGAACTCACTTTTTCCATGACATGGTTAAAGCTAGGCAAGCCAAAGCCACCACTGCTCGGATTCAACTCCTAATGGCAGTTGGAGTCGATCAGACAGTGAGATGTAGGATCAATTTTTATAGTTATTCCAGGAACTTTAAGGGACTACGATTGAGTATTCCCCTCCCTCTCAGGATATTATTGCCCAAGGTTGGGTCTTAAGTGAAAGCCATTGGGGTATCCTTAACTCGCCAATCACTAGGGTTGAGATTCGTTAAACTCTTTTTCCCCTTAGTGAGAACAAATATGTGGGTCCTAATGTTTTTTTGGAGGATTTTACAAGCAAGTGTGGGATATTGTCGGTGATGGTTTATGTGATGCTATTTTAGAATTCTTCAGATCGGGTAGATGTCTCAAAGAATTTAACCAAGTTTATTTATCACTCATACCCAAGACTCATTGGGCTTCCAACCTTTTAGATTTTCTACTTATTGCTTGTTGAAATACTATTTACAAAGTTATTTCCAAGCTTTTAGCTACTTATCTCTCCGTTGTTCTTAAGGATATTATTATCTTAGAGTAGGGTATGTTTTTGAAGGGTAGATTGATGTTAGAAAATATAATTCTAGTAAAAGAATTAATTAAGGAATAATCTTGGAAAATGACTTCACCCAAATTTCTCATTAAGGTGGGTATCAAAAAAGCATATGACTTTCTTTATTGGTCCTTCTTAAGGGAATTGTTAATTGGGCTCAATTTCCCTATTCCTTTTTTTAGCTTACTAATGGGATACATCACTACATACTCTTATTCCCTAAAACTCAATGGGAATTTTTTTTTGGTTTCTTTAGTTGTAAGAGAGGGTCGAGACAAGGCAATCCCCTCTCCCTCTTCCTCTTTGTGATATGTAAGGAATACATTAGTATATTGATGAAGAAATCTATTACCTCCGGTGATTTTGTTTACCACTCCAAGTGTAAGAAGCTGAATATCACACCCTTGGAATTTGCTAATGATGTAGTCCTTTTCAGTTGTGGTGATGGTCCATCAGTTAGATGTCTCAAAGAGGCTCTACACCAGTTCTTTCTTGTCTCGGGGTTGATGGATAATCCTTTAAAAGCACAAATTTTCCTGGCTATTATGGACAATATTTAGAAGGAAATGATTAGTGCTCATGCCGGTATTACCCTTGGCTCTTTCCCCTTTCATTACTTGGAGGTCCCTATGAACTCGTGTAAACTCAAACCTGCTGATTATGAGCCATTAATTAATGTTGTATGTGATATTATCAAAGTTTGTTGCATGAATTTGATGTCATTTACTAGTAGATTGGAGCTATTGACTTCTGTTGTGCAAGAAATAGTGGGCTTCTAGATAAGCGTCTTTCCTATTCTAAAGTTGGTACTATGTAGAAATAATGGTCTTTTTAGAGATTTTTTATGTCATAGTACGTAGCTGTTAGTCGCTTGGGATGCTATCTTTAAGCTAGGGGAAAAGGGAGAGTTGGGGCTTAAAAAATTGGTTGCATGGGACATGGATTTTCTCAATAAATACTAGTGGTTCATTCAAGAGGAAAAGGAGTCATTATGGACTAAGTGGGTGCATAGATTTTACCTCCAAGATTGTGGCTTCCAACAATTTCAGCCCTGCCATGACACTTCTCCTTTTATACATAATTTGTGGAAGGTGCAAAAGGGGTATTTTGGGGTTGAATTAGCTAATAAGATTAGAGCTCTAGTCTGGGAATTTTAGTTGGGGTTCTCTACTCAATTGGAGTATGAGTTCTTCAGGGACAAAAATTTGGTATGGATACCTTATAATATGGTCTAGAAGAGATGAAAACCTCGCAGTTATTTGTGCAGTATTTGGTTGTCACTTCACAAAAGACTTTATACTAGAGACCATATTTCTTATCTGAATATAAACCTAGAATGGCCAATATGCTATTTGGATATGGAGAGTCATGATCACTTATTTTTTAAATGCTCAGTTGTCTCACACATTTGGTCCTCAATCATATCTTGGTTGGGTGTTCGGCATGGATCTACTACTCTTGCTAGTGTAGTTTGTGCTTTGAGGAGAAGACAACAAGGAAAATTTTTTTTGACAAGAGCAAGGAAGTTAGCTCTAGCAACTATGATTTATTTGTTGTGGAGAGCTAAAATTTTTGTTGCCTTTGATTATAAGGCTTTAGATAGTAGAGACTTATTTTTACAAGTTCAAAAATATGTATATAGCTCATTGTATTTTTCTAATTTGCTTAGTATCCTAAACTTTTAGGTCTTACTTTTGATTAGGCCTTGATAATTAAGTTATTGTTGTTATCCACTTTGGTGTCATGGTAAAAATCACAAATTTTTTATCCTAGGGATGTCCAATGCGCTCATATAGCATGTTAAGTAATATATTTACCTATTTACCTATGAAAGAGCTCTCAATCTGTCAATCCTTACCATGTCTAGACCTAGTAAGTTTCCCCATGTTAGTCAAATTAAGCCACAGGCTCCGCTCCTAGTGTTTCCCTTCTGTCAATTCCTTTAAGTTTCAGTCTTGTAACCACACTCCCCCAGGAACAAAAACTTTGATTTTACATAAGGTGTCAGCGATGTCCTAAAAGTAACATTTGTCAATCCCTGGTCGGCATCATTTATGGTTGAGATTAGGATGATATCTAATTATCTTCGAGCACCCAAAATTTGTTCTTGATTAATGAAATCATCCTTGACAAATGCTTTCATAGTTTTTTATCTTTCATAAATCCAAGAATTTCACTTCTAATAGGAATTCCCCCAATTTTCCATGTTAATCATTACTCTAATACCAAAATCCAATATAATAAGACCGAAATCCAGTGATGTTATCCTATGCTAATGTATTTAGAGTGTAAGCTTGCTTTGAGCACACAAATTTCTTTATAGTAATATTATCGGAGGCTTGACCTAACCAGTTAAGGCTAGGAGCATACCACTGACAAACAATCGAAGCACACCTAAAGGTGGACCGATCGCCCCACTCCAAGGTCCAACTATGAGCTTTCTAACTGCAATAACTTAAATATATACTATTAGAGCTATAATTACCATGGATGCTAGCACTAGTCTTTCCCTCCAATGGATCCTTATTAAGGAATTTAGATTATACTCAATCCAATTACCAAACCTAAAAGTCCCAGTATTGTTATTTATTGTCACTACCTCTCTATGTTATGATTGGGTAATTTGCATGCCTACTACTTTCCTTAGATGTGGTAGTTTTTTCTTAGGCTCTCTCCTCGTAATCAAACCGTAATTCTCCATCACTTTTCATGATGTAGGAGTATCTAATGATTCTCATATTCCTATTGATTCTCAAGGTAAGGAAGAATTAGCTTTCTTAATATTGGAGCCAATCATTTTAAATATTCTTGATAATATGTCTATGCTTGGTATTGAAAACAATTCAATATATTCTTGCAGGTATATTACATATTTGAAAGGAGAAGATGTTAACGCACCAAACAAGACTTAAAGTGTACAAGAATTCAAAGCATACAAGGCTATGGCATACATGGGATGACACTACAATAATATATGGTGATGATTATCATTAATTATATTAAACTTGTTGTAAACCCTAAATGTATTTTATGTAAGTTAGGATTTTTGTTGTAATTTCATATATGTACCATAGTAAGGTAATTTAGCTTGAATTAAGGGGAAGACCGGCTAGTTTAAGCCTTAATGTCAACTCCCTCACCTATATATACCTATGTTGTACACACATATGAGAAGAGGAATAATAGAAATCATTTTTGAATCCAATTCTCAAGTTAGCACTTGATTTGTCTCTCCATTTTGGAGAAGTATATCTAGGAAAGCTTCGGGCATTCCTTCCTCATTTTCTTCCTTTCATTCAAAGATTGAATGTAGCTTCAACTTTTAAAGAACACCAGCCAGCCTTAAGCACTTGTGTTGAGTTTAAACCAAATTTTTTTCTTCAAGCATCAACTTGTGGCCAACTGAAACAAAGTAGTGACCGATCCTACACTTCTCTCCACCTTGATCTACACCATTTTTGGTATCAAAGCTTCCCACATCTTTGTTTTCATTCGGCAGTGCAAGTTCTTGCACCTTCTTGCTGCTGTGTGCAAGAAAATAGCCTGCAAGAAAATCCATCACCCAACAATCTTCCACACCTTCTTGCGTATTGATGTCATTCTTAAATCTTTAATGAATTCTTGATTGAAGGTTCCAAATCTTGCAACAATCTTGTTGCAGATTCACACAATCCATCCAGCAAAATCCTCATATCTTCAACCATCCTCCATTTCATTTCTACCGAGCCTCCACCAGTTTTTCCTTTTTTTTTTTTGATTTCTAGCCTTCACTTCAACATCCACTGATCCTTTCTATTTTATTTACTATACCCATTTGTCCATATATCTAGCAAATCATCCACCCATTTTGTTTCTACACGTTCCAAAACTTGGTAGAAAAAGAAAAACCCCCGGCACCCAAGTACAGAATAGCCAGGTTCGAAGGTTTTGAAAAAAAATTCTTGTACCTCGATTTTATTCCATTTTCTCTCCAATTCCAATCCATACTCTTCTTATTTTTCTTCTTCACATCTTCTATGGTGTATGGTAATAAAATCTTCAACTTGAAGATCTCATTTCCTTGAAGAAAGTCGACGGCCTTTTTGTTATTTTATGTGGCTGATTGTTTGTCACAAAAGAAGACCAACCTTCCAGCTAGCTTGTTCCCAACATGCATGCAGTGTTATGTTGGCTACATTTCCTTCCATTTGTGTAGGACCAATACAGTAGGTAGTGATCAATATTTTCTTGTGAATTAGCAAAATATTTGCTGCTTTGTTTGGTTGTAAGGACATTCCAGCATGTACACATTTGTGGTATTCTTTTGGTGAAAAGAAAGAAGTGTGTTTCTACCTTCACCATGTCAAGTGAATAGGTTAGTGCATTGGTAAAGTCTATGAAGTTTCTAACCGCATGAATGGATTCCCAACTACATAATCAAAAAATGCTTCAACAACAATTACAAAGTGTGGAAGCCAAGCTAGTTGATCAAGAGAAGTATCAATCATGGCAAAATTGCATGGAAACCACACAAGATAGTGTGGAAGGAAAAATGAAGCATACATTCCATACCAAAGGAGGACATGGATATTCAAACATGCATCACAATGAAGATGGAGAGGATGAGACGAGTTCTTTTGGCTCAAGAAACCAAAGAAAACCACGTCCATTCCAAGTAAGACATGCATACAATGAAGATCAAGGTATCAAATTTGACCTTCCTGAATTTTATGGTGAATTAAATGTGGAATTATTCTTTGAGTGGTTGCATGAAATTGAAGCTATATTTAACTTTAAAGAGTATGATGATGAGAGAAAATTCAAGCTTTCTACTCTTAAGTTCAAAAGATTTGCTAGGATTTGGCATGATAATTTGAAAAAAAAAAACAAGAGAAAGATAAGAGAAGTCAAAAATAAAATCTTGGGAAAAACTTAAGAAACACCGAAGAAAAAAATTTGTGCCTAGAGAATATAAGTAAGATATGTATGTGAAAATGATAACTCTAAGGCAAGGCTTATTTAGTATAGAAGAATACATTATAGAATTTGAAAAACTAGCATTTATTTGTGATGTTCAAGAGAGAAAAGAACATAAATGTGCAAGATACCTAGGTGGCTTGAATAACTTGATAAGAGACAAAGTAGACATGTATTCTTATGGTTCTCTTGATGACTTGATTAAGCTGGCTTTAAAATTTGAAAGACAAACTAAATCAACCAAAGCCTATGGGAAGTCTAATGTTTCAACTTCAATTAAACCCTATTCTAACACCTTTACACCTAAATCAACATCTTCATATGATAAAAAGAATAATTGAGATGATAAAGGTAAAAATAAGGTATTTGAAATGGCTAATAAACAATGCTTTAAATGTAAAGGATATGGACACTTTGCTAGAGAATGTCCTAACCAAAGATCCTTAACCTTGAATGAAATAGAACACATGGAACCATGTATTGATGATGAGAACTTAGAAATTGAATCTCCTAATGAAATCTTAACCATGGATTAAGAAGAGGGAGATCCATGTTTTTTAATTCAAAGAGTGGTAAAAATCGAACCTAATATGACACCTACTCAAAGAGAGAAAGTTTTTAAGACTAACTGTAAAATAGGTGACTTGGTTTGTAGACTCATTATTGATAGTGGTCCATGTACAAATGTTGATAGCGAAGCAATGGTTAAGAAACTTGGTTTAGAGACTACTAATCAATCTAAACCCTATTTTTTGCAATGGCTAAACAAAGACAAAGGAGCTAAAGTCAACAAAAGAACCCTAATCACATTTTCCATTAGAGACTACCATGATGAAGTTTTATGTGATGTTTTGCCTATGGATGCTTGTAGATTAATTTTAGGAAGACCATGGCAATATGATAGAAAAGCAACTCATGATAGAGCAACTAATGAATATATGGTGAAAAAAGAAAAGCAGTTGTATAGACTGACACCTTCTTTATGTGATCATATGCCTTTGAGTGATGACAAAAGGAGATTATTTTGACATGAAAAGGCTATGGAAAAATGCATAGAAGAAGAAGGAATTTGTTATGCTTTAGTTGCTAAAGATTATAAACCTGAGAAGCAACAAATTGAAAATCCTAATCTAATTAAGCTGCTTGATGAATATAATGATGTATTTCCTAATGATTTACCTCCTAGATTACCACATAAAAGAGGTATAGAACATGCCGTTGATCTTATTACTGGAATGCCTCTTCCAAATAAACCTACTTATAGATGTAACCTAGAGGAAGCTAAGGAATTATAGAAACAAATTCAAGAGATTATGGATAAAGGATTTATGAGAGAAAGTATGAGTCCTTGTAGTGTTCCTGCTTCACTAGTGCCTAAAAAAGATGGTACTTGGCGTATGTGTATAGATTCTAGGGCAGTGAATAACATTACTATCAAATATCGTTTTCCTATGCCTAGGTTAGATGATATGCTTGATGAACTTTGTGGTGCACAAGTATTTTCCAAAATTGATTTGAGAAGTGGTTATCATCAACTAAGTATTAGAGATGGAGATGAGTGGAAAACTGCTTTTAAAACTAAATATGGTCTCTATGATTGGATGGTTATGCCTTTTGGGTTATGTAATTCACCTAGATAATTTATTAGAATTATGAATGAAGTTATCCTACCTTTCCTTGGTGATTTTTTTGTTGTATATTTGGATGATCTTCTTGTGTATAGCAAAAATATTTAGGATCACCTAGTGTATTTGAGGATATTGTTTGATAAGCTAAGGAAATCTAAACTATATGGAAAACTTGAGAAATGTGTTTTTGTGCTTCCAAGTGTAGTTTTCCTATGCTATATTATTAGTGGAGAGGCTATTAAAGTATATTCTAATAAGATTAAAGCTATAAAAGAATTACCTATCTCGAAAAATGTTCATGATGTATGAAGTTTTCATGGATTAGCTAGCTTCTATAGAAGATTCATTAAAGATTTTTCTACTATAGCTACACCTATTACACAACTAATGAAAAAGGGTAAATGTTATTGGGGACAAGAAGCTACTCAAGCCTTCGAAACCATCAAAACTAAACTTTGAAATGCCCCTCTTCTATCCTTACCCAACTTTAATATTCTTTTTTAAATAACTTGTGATGCTAGTGGAGTTGGAATAGAAGGAGTACTTTCACAAGAAAAGAAACCTATAGCATTCTTCTCTAAGAATTTGAATGAAGCCAAACTTAACTATTTAACTTATGACAAGGAATTCGTTACCATTATATGAAGTTTAGAGACATAGAGTCATTATCTGAGACCAAAACCCTTTGTATTACATTTAGATCATGAAAGTTTAAAATACTTACATAGTCAAAAGAAAGTTAATCCAAGACATGCAAAGTGGGTGAGTTTCTTACAATCCTTTGTGTTCTCTGTCAAACATTTAGATGGAAAAGAAAATGTAGTAGCCGATTCTCTTTCTCGTAGATCTACATTACTTGTTATGATGGATGCAAAAATCTTAGGTTTTGAAATGTTAAAAGAATTATATCCTAAGGATGAAGATTTTAAGGATATATTTAGTGCATATAAAGAGAGTGGATACCATGGTAATTATGTCATACAAGATGGATTTTTGTTTAGACTAAATAAACATTGTATTCCTAGATCTAGTATTCGAGACTTACTAATTAAAGAAATACATGAAGGTAGCATTGTAGGACATTTTGGTATACATAAGACTATGGAAATATTGCAAGAAAATTTCTATTGGCCACGAATAGTTAAACATGTACAAGTTATGATAAGTAGATGTTCTACATGTCAAAAATGTAAGAATTGCTTTTATAAAGGCTTATACACACCTTTACCCTTTCCTGATAAACCATGGGATGGAGTTAGTATGGACTTTATCCTAGGGTTACCAAGAACACAAAGTGGTAAATATTCTATTCTTGTGGTGGTAGATAGATTTTCTAAAATGGCTCATTTTATTCTATGTAATAAAACCGATGATGCCACACATTTTGCTCACTTGTATTTTAGAGAGATTGTTAAAATTCATGGTGTGCCTAAAAGCATAGTCTTAGATCAGGATGTCAAGTTTATGAGTTATTTTTGGAAAAATTTATGGCATATGCTTGGTACTAAATTGTTATATAGCACTTCACATCATCCACAAACTGATGGTCAAACTAAAGTAACTAATAGAACTCTTGGTACATTATTAAGAGGTTTAGTTAATAAAATTACTAAGGATTGGGATGTTAAGTTAGCTCATGAAGAGTTTGCTTATAATCGTAGTCCATCAAGTACTACTCAAACTAGTCCGTTTGAGGTGGTATAAGGAGTGAACCCACACATGCCTCTCAATATGATTCCTTTGAAAAGAGGTGTGTTACAAAATTATGAAGCCGGGGATAGAATAAAATTTTTTCAACAGCTTCATTAGAAAATCAAAACTAATATTGAAAAAGCTAATGCCAAGTATAAAGCTCAAGCGAATAAGCATAGAAATTCATATGTGTTTTCTCCTGGTGACTTAGTTTGGTTACATTTGCATAAAGAAAGATGTCCTAATTTATGTAAAAATAAACTAATGCCAAGAGCTTATGGACCTTTTAAAATACAAAGAAAGTTTGGGGATAACGCTTATGAACTTAAACATCCAGACCATTATGGTGGAATTCCAAGAACTTTTAATGTTGGTGATTTGTCTCCATATTATACTAATGAAAATTTGAGGGCAAATTCTTCTCAACTTAGGGAGAATGATGCATGAGCATCTGACGATTCTCATATTCCTATTGATTCTCAAGGTAAGGAAGAATTAGCTTTCTTAATATTGGATCCAATCATTTTAAATATTCTTGATAATATGTCTATGCTTGGTATTGAAAATAATTCAAGATATTCTTGCAGGTATATTACATATTTGTAAGGAGAAGATGTTAACGCACCAAACAAGACTTAAAGTGTACAAGAATTCAAAGCATACAAAGTTATGGAATACATGGGATGACACTACAACAAGATATGGTGGTGATTATCGTTATTTATATTAAACCTGTTGTAAACCCTAAGTGTATTTTATGTAAGATAGGGTTTTTGTTGTAATTTCATGTATGTACCATAGTTGATTGTGTGGATTTGTAATGTTAGTCATTAATATAATTTAGATGATGATATTGTGATTAAGATTAGGCATTATATGGGCTTAATTCAAGTAAGGTAATTTAGCTTGAATTAAGGGGGAAGACCGGCTGGTTTAAGCCTTAATGTCGACTCTGTCACCTATATATACCTATGTTGTACACTCATATGAGAAGAGGAATAATAGAAATCATGTTTTAATCCAATTCTCAAGTTAGCACTTGATTTGTCTCTCTACTCATAATCAAACCCTAATTCTCGATCACTTGCCATCACCATGGTAGGCCGCTATCCTGCCATTAAAAGTTGATAAGGGAGAAATTTCAATGATGCATTGTCGGTACAAGGGTCGTGCAATCTATCGAGTTATCATGAATTATCTGAGTAATGGGTAAACCTGTGTTGAACTTTTATCTAATAAATGCATCCCTTCCATAAAGTTAGGGTTTTTTGCATGTATTATCTTTATAATTACTAAAGTAATCCAAGTATTAGATACAATCAAATAAACTATGACTGATTTAATGAGTCATTTATAATTTCACCATCTAAATCAAGCATGGCTTAATCTTTGAGACAAGCATATGAATACTGGTAGAATCAACTAAATCACATTCCATCATTGATGCCAATACAAATGAGCATACAAGGATGTCTAAGAACATACTGAGAAGCTTGAGATATACCAGGCATTCATACTTAACTAATGATAAATGCTTCGTTAGGGCCACAAAGGCTAAAGAGCCATGTAACCTATATAGTGTTCCACATTTGAGAGAACAATGAATAATGTTACCTACATATTCCAACTAAGATGTTTCCATCTTGGACAACATTCAGACACATCATGGTCAACCAAGCCATCCGATGAGAGGAGGATTAATAGATATCCCACTTTTTTTTTTGTAATCTAAATACCTCTAAAAGGCATGCAATAGAGGAAATGGGAAAAGGCTAAGGCTTATGGAGCTCTAGGCATGATATCATGAGAAGATTGTATGCACACACAATTCGTTCCTAAAACAGAGAGCTTGTACCCACACAATCAAATTGTTACTCACATAGTTCACGTGCGTCCCAACTTGAAGCCAATAATATGCCGGGAAGTTCACTAAGTTTACTTACATGCAAATATTGGCAACAAGTCAAGCACCATACATGCACGTACCCCTGTAGCTTGTCATACACTGGTCCTCCATTGATCCATGCAGAAACATGACCCCTAGAAAGGCTAGTGCAAAGACTTTCTTGGAACTAGATGGTGAAGGGGCCCATTACAAAGGCATTCATTGCTATAATTTGGGTGACCCTGCACCAAGGGTCTACGAAACTGACAAAGGAATTAAGGAGGAACTCAAAAGTCATAATACCCTAGCTTAGGCACTCAACGGCTCGCCTACAACATATCACCCCTATTCACTTGGATGAGCCAACATTTTCTTCCCAAGAAGAATCACTAGTTTTGAAATCAAGTTAGTTGCAAGGTAGAATGGGATACATAGATTTTTATAAGAGAATCCTATGAATGATGCTTCTTGTTGTTGATGATTTTCAAATCGAAGGGTTCTTAGGAAATTAAAATAGGGATAAATAGTAAAAAGTACTAAGGAGAAATTTTAGAGGATAGAGAAAAAGTGAAAGAGTTATATTATGACATTAGATCTACCAAAATAGATACAAAATCCCATATACGTAAGAGACAAATAAGGGAAGAGGAAGAGGGGAAAATATTATGCTTTTGATGAACAAAATTTCCCACATCCTAAGTATAAGACTGGTCTAAGAAGGAAATGGTATGGGCTACTGGTCCCCAATCGGTTTGAGATAAAGATGATTACAACCGCTAGCTTTTGGGGTTGTCTCCTACTCTATGGATCGGCACTCTAAGGAAAAATAATACTAGTTGAGAAAAAACCCTCCATATCAACAAACATACCTTTTTGAGTTTAAGAATAAAATTTTATTCAGCTAAGATCTTTAAACCATCTTTTGACATGAGGACAAGTTGGGATGCCACATTGTTTTTTAATCTTCTATAGAACTTATTGATTCAACAAGTGATTTTACTTCATCTAGTGTTTCCCTTTTATGTATGTATGAATTTTGAACTACATTTTTCTCTTTCAATACTACAAGCACACCTTAAAAAATTTTCATGATCCTATCTTGAACATGGTCTTAATGTAACTCCTCATCATAAATTATTTAAAAATATGCTAAAAATTACTTAGATATTAAACAAATTATCTATGTTTATGGAACACTGTAAAATGAGAATTTTTGGAGCAAAAGTAGAATGAAGGTACAAATCACTCGACGTGTGTCCCCCAGTTGACTAGTACGAGTTCATGGAGGTAACTCAAGAAAACAAGAATTTTACCTAGCACACATTGGATGACCAACTGAGGCAATCAATCAATAAAAGCATGTGATTTCTCAAGTTTGTTTCTAATTTTATTTCAAATCTTATTCAAATGATTTAAAAACTCTTAAGTTATGATATTTTTATGTTATTAAGCACTTTAGGCTATTTGGGGAACGTTTGTACATTATAAATATTATTAAATAATTTTATATTTAATTTAATTCTCCTAAGATTATAAATATTATTATTTAATTTTTTTTTAATTTAATTCTCATAAAAAGTAATTTTGGTACCTTTTTTGGTAAGTAAGTAAATTTTATTACTTCCAAAAGAAAATGAGGAGTATAATAAAAACATCTTAACTCATCCACGCAACTCATAAGTTTCCTAAAGGACTTACTATCGTGAAAAGTAAAAAAAAAAACTACTAGCTAAATTACTAATAATATGCTTACTAATACAAGATCTAGGTTGGGAGCTATTTGAAAAAATGATATTATTTCATTCCTTCCATAGACAGTAGCAAAAAGGAGGGCATGAATAGCTTAGTTTCTTATCTTAGGACCTTGGCCACCATGTATTGTCCACCTCTTTAAGGTCTAATAATCAATGATATGTTGTGTGCATCCTGGTTTTCTGATTATTGGAAGCCAAATCTCAATTGTGTATAAACATAAAAAAAATATGGGTTATAGGTTTTGCCTCTTCATCACAGAGGACACATATGTTTGATTGGAGAACTCCATAAGCAACTAGCTTATCCTTAGTTTGGAGGTGCTCTAAAACTGCAAGCTAGAAGATGAATTAGTTTCTTAGTAAGGAGAATGGGTTCTAAATAGTAGCGCACTAGGGAACATTCTCAGCCTCAGGTCTGATAGTGTCATAAGCCATTGAGATATTGAATCTATTCTCAATGCACACCTTTTGAAGGTCATCATTAGTGGTGAACAAGTCCTAGAACAAGGGCCTTATTATATCCATTTGTCATAAATATTTGTCCTTGATATAATAAGCATGCACCCACCTTACCCATAATAGGTCTTTCTTTGTAGCCAAGGACCAAATAAGTTTTCCCATAGGATCTACATTCCATCATTTAATAATAGTAAATCCCAAGACACTTTCTGACTTGGGCTTATATACCTTAGTCCATGAGAAGGAATCTTTCTTGATTATCTCACAAAATAATGACCATAAGTAGATTCTGCAACTAGCATTAATCTCATCACTAACTTATTGAGGAAGGGGAAAGAATAGGCTATAATAGGTTTGGATACTCACCAACACTGACTTTACAAGTTCCATTCTTCCTACGTAACTAAGAAGGCATGCTTATCGAGCCCCAATTTGTGTTGTATACTTCTCAATGAGGAGTTCGTAATAATCTAAACCCATATTTTACCATCAAGAGAGACTCTAAGGTAAGTTAATGGGGAATGGCCTTCTAAGATTTGGAAAGCAACAAACAACCTTTCTTTTAGATGAACACTCATTGACTCTCCATAATAAATAGAAATTTTGGCTCCATTAACACACAAACCATACAAGGAAGAGAAGAACTAAAACATATCAAAAATAGTATCAATGGATGAATAATTCCCTTTGCAAAAGACCAAGAATTCATCGCCAAACATCATATTCAAGAGTTGTATCCTTTTACATTTAGGATGAGGAGCACATTTAGGTCAACCATAGAGAAAACATTACTCTATTCAATAACTCTAAGTCTAAGACAAAATTAGTTACGGAGAGGGGATACCCTTATCTCAATCCTCTTTTTTCTTGAAAGGGAGGGTGAAAAACTAAAATACCCCAAAAATCCTAATTTAGGAATTATAGCGGAATAATGATTTATTAGGGAAAGTAAGAAAAAAAATTATTTTATTAAATAAAGAGGAAATTAATTGAGGAAAATAAAGAGAAAATAATAAATCAATTATTTAGAAAATTTTGGACATTTTACTAATTAAAATGGAAGTTGGAGAAAATTTATCCAAATAGCCCAATTAATCTAAAAATGAATTTAATTATTATACTTAAAATAATTATTATTAAAATTAAATATCTAAGTTAAATATATAAATAAATAAAGACCAAATACCCCAACCCAACCTTTTTATCCTTTTTCCTTTTTCCTTTTTCTCCTTTCTTTTCCTTTTTTCTTTCTTCCTCCTTTACATATTTTTCCTTCTTCCCCCCCGACTGGGTCGACCTGCGTAGTCCAGACCCTTCTCCTCCCTTCTCCCTTCATGTGGCCCAAGTCCGCGTTGTCTTCTTTCCAGCGCCCAACACCTTCCCTTGGACCGGTCGGTCTAGCCTGTCGCACTCCTTCTTCCCCAGCCCGACCTACAACCCTAATTTTCGCCCCTAGCCACCAGCCCAACACCATCTGGCCTCCCCTCTCTTCCTATCCCCATCATTTTCTTCCCCTTTTCGACCCTGACCAACCCCATCTCTCCCCTCCCAGCGTGCCCATCTCCTTCCCCTTTTTCTCCTGACCCAACCTAACCTACGCATGTCTTCTTCTTACCTTGTCGTTTTCCTCCTCAATTAGCCTATAAATACCCCCCCATTAATAGCCTAGGTCGAGCTTCCCTTTTCGCAGCCTAGGAACCCCAGCCGCTCACCGCCTCCCAAACAGCCCCTTGTTTCGCCGCGTTCGACGACTGCTGCCGCAAACTCCACCCACAAAAACCTTCCCTGCACCTCCCTCTACAAAACTAGACCACCCTCCTCTCCTATCTTACCCTACACGAGCCGCCCGGGCTGTGCAAAAGTGCCTTCTCGATCAGCCCTCACCAGCCACTCGTCGCCCCTCGCGCCGCCTTACGCTGCCAATCCCGCTGCTACCAGCACCTCCTCCACCCTCTAAAACACCCAGGGAACCTTCCCCTACTTTCCCATACCTTTATCCCCTGTCTCCCTCTCCTTCTACTTCCTCCATCTTCCACCACCTTCGGCCGCTGCAAAAACAGCCATGCATCGCCACTCCTAGCTGCACCACCACCTTCATTCCACCTCTCCACCTGTCGCACCTTCCTCCACCTCAAACACCCCTCCACTTCCTCTCCTTTAGCCTACATATCCATTTTTCCACCTCTCTCTCTCCTCCACCGCCGCCACCTTCGCCGCCATGCGCCACTGCCGGTTCCGCCACCGACCTTAGGTGGTACTCCAACTTCCCCAGCCCCTAAACTAATTTTTTTAATAAGTGTTAATAATTTATAGTAATATTAATAATATTATCCTTAATATTTCCATTATTCTTATTCTTATTATTATTATTAGTGTTGTATTATTATTACTATTACTATTACCATTATTAATATTATTAGTATGTATCACCTTTATTACCTACCTAATTTCAGAAATATTTATAACTAGGGTATACTATTTAAAAGGCTAGAACTTTAGAATTAAAATATTTATCCTTAGTATTATTATTATTATTGTTGTTGTTGTTGTTATTAACTTTAGTATTAATATAGTTATCCCTATTATTATTATTATTATTATTATTACTACTACTACTACTACTACTTAACTTAACTTTACGATTTTCCTAACCAATAATAATATTATCATTAATAATGGCCTCCAACTTTAGTGTTATTATGATTAGGACTTTTCCTTGTTTATTATCATTATTAATATTACTAACTTCACTATTATTCCTACTATTATTACTAATGCTAGCTATGGCCTATTATCATTATCTTTACTATTATGATAAACGTTTGAACCCTTATATTACTATTACCATATTTATTATCATTACTATTAGTATTATTCTTAATTATTATTATTATTATTACTACTACTACTACTACTTAACCCAACTTTATTATTATTATTATTATTATTATTATTATTATTATTACCATTATCATTGTCATTATTTCCTTGCTAATATTGTTAATACTAACTTTGTCCATTATCACATTTATTTACTAATATAAATATTTGGACCCTTATATTATTATTATCATTTCGGTTACTATTATTATTGTTATTGTTATTGTTATTATACTTAACATTATTTTCATTATTATTATTATTATTATTATTATTACTACTATTTTTATTATTATTAATGTTATTTAAACCTAAGTTGGCATATTATCATTTTATTCTTAAAGAAGAAGAATACTTAAGCCTTAGTATTTTTACTATTTATTAGTCGAATATTGCTAATATTATTCCTAATGCCTTTGTCACTAACATTATTACTATGGTATTATTATTAGTCATTGCTATTATTATTGTTATTATTTTGTTACTATTATTGTGACAAAAACATTGAACCCTTATATTATTATTATTCAAAATATAACTTTTATCATTATTATCTTTAGGAATATTTGTACTTTGTTGGTATTGCAATTATTATATTATTATTTTAACCCTAACATTACTATTAGACTTAGCCTTAAAAATGCTAGGGTTTCTATCACTATAAGCATTAGCATTAGCATTGTTATTATTATTATTATCATTATTTTGCTACAATTAGTATCAATACTACTATTATAAGAAATTAGGTTTAATAATATAAGTATAGCATTAAATATTTAAAATAAGCATATTTTGGCTAGTAATATCTAGTAGGCTAACTTGAAGATAAAAACCCTACTTTTCACTTGTAAAGCTCTCTTTAATATTAATAACCCTAATCTTAGACTAAAATAAGGAGTAATGTTACTTTTAGTAGGAGGGAAACTAATCCTTAGTACTTTTCCTCTTATAGGTGAATCGAGCCAAAACCCTAAGGAGTTGTAGGAGCGTGCTCCAAGCCTGGCATCATTTTAGGTAAGGATGTAGCTAAGGCCCTTGTGTGTTGTGTGACTTGTATGCCTTGGATGTTTTATATCATGTTACGTCATGTATTAAATGATTGTCATTAATTTGTCTTATGTGTAGCGCAACTTGGAGTTGAGGTATGTTTGTATATGTTTTCTTATGACATGTGTGTGATATGTATATATGGTCATTATGGTGTGATATGTTATGGCCCTCTAGGACATGCATGATAGGACCATTGATAAGATGATATGGGAATGAAAGGACAAAAAGAAAGAAAATGGGAAGTGAGTTCACTAAGGTGGGATATGAGGTTGACCAAAATACCTCATGATCCATGAGAGGAAATTAAAGAGGAGGGAATGACCAAAATGAATGAAACATGGGAACCATGCATGGGAGTCTTAAAATTTGCATGGGGACTTTGAGAGTTTGTATGGGTGAATAAATCTTACATGGGGATGAATTTATGTGAGAAAATTTGTATTAGGGTGTAAATAAGCTAAGGGGAGAGTTGTGGAGTGATTGGAGACTTGGGATGAAAAATAGTACGTAGGTTGGTGTAAGGGTGTATAAGGGACCCGATTAGGGTTTTGGGAGGAAATAGTAATATGGAAAATGTGGGAGTAAAAAAAATGATTAAGGAAGAGTGGAGTACGGGTTCAAAGTGAGATTTTATTATATAAGGAGTGATTATGGGTGCCATGGGAGAGAAGAGATATTAGGTAAAAAACAGAGAGGTTACTTGTGGGAGAAGAAAGGTATTAGGGTTTGAAGTGGCCAACTAGGGTTTTTCTGGTCACATGTAAAATCGAAAGGTAAGATGATATGAGTTGGGTTTGGATCTAATGAGTTAAGGTATGGGGTGATAAACGAAGTGATGGTAGTGTAAGTGAGAGAGAAGGTTGGGCCACATCGGTCCAATTAAGGTTTTTAAGGGAAAACCCTAAGGGGTGATAGTAGGTGGAGTTGAGGTTATAAGGTGTTGGGCCTAACCCACGCCCGTAGGAGTTGGGTTTTTCATTAAAGGGTAAGTGTAAAGGGAAATGGATGTCGGGGTGTGATAAGGGGCACAGGAGTCTCAAGATATGGGATGGGCCCCCTTGAGAGGATAGAAGTTGAACATTGATGACATGCATGTCAGGGGCGTAATGTTTGTCGAAAAGACACAAATAAGACACTATCCACTTATAGAGAGAGATTGTTGAGCCGGGCCTAGACCAGTGCACCGGCGAATAATAGTGGCCAGGAGCCAGGGTGCCTTAGAGACCGTTCCACCGATAAATAATAGTGGTTAGGAGCGTTCTACCCTACATGATTTTCGGTCTATTGGCTATAATAGTGGGGGATTTCATGCTCAAAAAACCAAAGTAATGAAGTTAAGCCATGGAAAATACACTAAACACTTACAGTGAAACACCATGTGAGTCAGGGCCAAACCAGTCCACTGACGAATAATAGTGGCCAGGAGCAAGCTGCCTTGGAGACCAGTCCACCAGCGAATAATGGTGGTCAGGAGCATTCTGCCCTATATGTATTCCGGTCCACTAGCTATAATAGTGGGGTTCCCGCACTCACATGGACTATTAAAGAGTGTGTGTGGAATGAACATATTGTTAAGAGGACTAAAGAATAAGTTACCTGAAAAGTAACCTGGCCTTATCACAAGTATTATTGTATGTTGCCTATATGATCATTCTTATGTTACATGCTCTATGTGTCGGCCTTAGCGCATCTGTTACCTTACTCAGTACGTAGCGTACTGATCACCCGTTTCATGGGTGCTGCTCATTCCCACGAGCAGAAGACCCATTTGAGTTTGTGCAGGTAGGGGATGACATTTTCGATGCTTACGACACTTACAAGGCATCGGGTGGGGCTGAGCGTTGAGCCTAGACCTGACTTGGGGATCTAGAGTGACTCAATCGGATTCTATTTCTTTATTGGACCATGTATTATTTTATTTTAATTATGTGGTGTCAAACAATCCTTTATGTTTTGAAAAACTCTATTTATGTACTCTTTGGATTGTAATCTTAAATTGCACTTTGATTTCTGTTTGACTTGTGTTTTGCTAATGACTTGTGTTTTATTGATGACTCGTATTGGATGTTAACCTTGTTTAGCCTTAGCACTTAGTACTATAGTGGTAGGAGTGAATTGTTATGGTACTAAGTGTGGCAGTAATGCCCCTGAGTTTACGGTTTTATCTTTTTGCTTCCGTTAAACCCTTTTAATTAAACAAAATTTTTCAATAGTAAATTTGGGGGTGTTACAAAAACATTATTAAGTATGATGGAGAAGCTAACAGGGGTTACACACTACATAATAAGCTTCACAAAAGGAATAGAAAAATGGAGAGCACATAGTATATAATCAAGAAAGTCCCATCTCATAGTGTCATATGCCTTCCACATATCAACCTTGATTATACATCTAAGAGATAAATGTTTTTGAGATTAACCATTTGCAATTTTAGCTGTGAAAAGTATATTATGACCAATACTTCTACCTTTAAAAAATGTTTATTAAGCTTCACTTACTATGAGTGGTACAAGAGTTTAGATTCTAGTGGTAATGATATTTGAAATGATTTTATATAGGGTATTGCAACAAGAAATAGGACTATATTCACTAGGTTTAATAGCATTTTGAAATTTATGAATCAAGTTTACATAGGTGACATTAAGGCTTTGAGGGAATTGTCCTAATCTAAATAAATCATAAACTTCTTTCCAAACATCATCTCTTATAATATCCTAGCATCTTTTGAAGAAATGAGCACTGAATCTATCTAAACCTAGGGCCTTACCATTCCCCATAGAGAACACCGCATTCTTCATTTCTTCCTTAGATATAAGAGCAAGCAATTTGTGTTGTTGTTCCTTAGTAACAAGCTAATCTTTGGTAATGATTTTGACAATTGTGTTCCTTTCCAATTGAGTAGGTTATAGAGCATTTACACCCAAGAATTTACTATAAAACTCATAGAAAACCCCAAACATTCCATCTAGATCTATTTGGATAATACCTAGGGTGTTTATAATTGAGTCGACTTGATTTGCTTGTTTTCTCCCTTTAACAACAATATAAAAATATCTAGTATTTGCATTCCCTAGTTAAGGAATCTATTTCTACAAAAATTTCATGGGAAAAGATATCCTCTTTCTTACTCAGATTTTCATTTAAAGGGTGTTATATTAATTACTCCCAAATTTGAAATAGTTCATGTCTTGTATTTATGACCTTGCCAATAATACTCCCAATTTTAGTTTTTTCAACTCTTTTAGAGGGCCCTTGAGGAACCTTAGATTATGTATGATATAATATAAAGGAGTTACTAAAATATGGAAAGATGAAACGTGTTCTATAATATGATCAAACATAGCATCCTCAACCTAAATATTGTAAAGCTTAAAGGGCTTATTTCCTCTAAAGGAGAGACAAGTAATGGTCAAAATAATATATGATTGATCCAAAATACATGGTACTTGAAAATGTGTTGTAGATCCTCTAAATTTTTCAAACCAACTAGGAGTTCTACAAGATATCACTAATTTACATAAAATTCTATCAGAACCTAGCTGCTTATTACACTAAGTAAATAACTATCTTATGAGTCTTATGTCAGGTCGTTAAAGATGCAAGATGTAAGAATTAAAGTCCTTGACATCCTATTCATTAAGGCTACCTCCTTGTAGTTTCTATTGATTGCTCAAAACAACATTAAAATCACCCACAATGAGCCATGGTGAGGAAGATTGTGTTATTTGTATCATCCATTACCATAAATTGATTCTATCAAAACCATGGTTATGGAAATAAAAAATGGTTGCATAAAAAATGAAATTACCAGTTATATATTTCACTTTAATAAGAATATCTTAGTTAATATAAGATAACTCCTCAATAAGGTATGTATTGGGATCCCAGCCAACCTATACTCTACCATTATAATGGAAAGAGTAATTATGAATCCAATTTTATTTTGGAATAATCTTTTTGTGGATGTTCCCAATAATGCCTTATTTTATTATAATCTCAATAAGACTAACTAGTTGAATTATATTTTTCATGCAACATACACACTTCTCCTTCCTTTTTAGGGGATCATTAATTCCCTTAATATTCCAACATCTAGCTTTCATGATAACTAGATGTGGAAGTTAGGTAAGTAATGGAGTCCCTTAGAACCTCTAGTTACCACTTTCCATCCATATTTAATGGGGAATTCATCCATGGAGTATGATTCTAAGTGTTTTCGGTCATCCAAAGCACATACTTCTTGATTACTAAGAAAAGTAGTAAGCCTACTTGGTCCAATTGGTTTTAATTGATACAATAGAGGCACCATTGTATTTAGGGTGGAGGATGAGGCATCAAGTGATGAGATAGTCTCTTTTCACTTTGGTTCATCTACATTATCCACAACTAAGGGGAATTTTGGGATGATCTTCTATTGAAAACAACCCACAAGGTATGTTGTATTGTTACTCTAGGTTTATATGCTTTTAGAGGGCAAGAATTAGTATTGTGATCAATCTTGTAGCAATTAGAGTAGCATGATGGATTCCATTCAAAGAGAATCTATTGTTCTATGATCACACCATCAGGTCTTTTAAATGGAATAGAAGAAGGGAAGGGTCAATGAGTACGCATCTCTACCAAAACTCTAACAATGGAAATTCTTTATCTAGAGGAGGTAATATAGTTCATTTCAATAGGCTTGCCAACACAACTATAGATAAAACTAAGTGAATTATTACTTTACATAGAAAAAAGGAGATTAGGAAATTTCATCCATAAAGGAAGGAACTAGAATTCCTCTCTTCAAAAGGTAAAATCTGGATGCCAATGTTTAAGAATTAGAGATTTAGCATTTACAGACCGATATCTGGCTTGAAGGTTTTCCATATAGTCTTCTTCTTTGTCAAACACAAATAGAACATATCTATTCTCATTTTGTATAATATGGGGGGCAGACATGGGACCAATTACCTTGATAAAATTCCCTAATTGTTAGAATTATGGTCTGCATCCATATACCAAACTTATAAGAGAGTATTGCTAAGAGAGATTCATTACTTAAATATTCTGCGAAAATTTTGGCTATAGGTTTCCCATCCACCATTGAAAGTGGAGAGTAATCAATCTTGATAAGGTGATCTGGTCATTTGTTATTTTGAACAATATCACTCCATTTTATAGGAGAATTAAATATAGTAATAGCTTCCTAGGGTTGAATTGAAGGTTTTACCAAAGTTGATGTAATAGTTGGTGATTTAATTTCTAGATTTGGGAGATTAGATATCATGGGTTTTTTAGTTTCTAAATTTGATTTAGGGCTCATATAATCCATATAAACTAAGACACTATCAAACACAGAGGCTTGCATCATCTAGTTCAAGGCTAATGACAATAGTGATGTCATTAACAACAATGTCTTTTTCAGCAAGGTCTTCTTTTTCTTGACCATTGTTAGGAGTGTAGAATTTTAGAACCCTACGGCATCTTCATTTTTCATTATCTCTCGCCTCTACCCTCAGGTTGCATGTATAGATCTTTAGGGGTGATTTTTCAACTTTCTAGACCTTGTTTGTTATAATCTTCACTCCACCAACACTTGTTCATCATTCCCATCCCTTACACATTTGTCCTTATACTCCACCATCCCTTTCACCAGTTCAACCCTACCCCTATTTCCTATTCTAATTTTCAAACATGTGGGGTTAAGAAACTTCCTCAAGTTTCATTATACATTTTTTACAACTCTTTCTTCCTTTTTCTATCTTTTCCTTTAGCTAAAACTTTCTAAGTGTGCACCTTATTCATCTTCTTTCTCCTTTTCTATTCCTCTCTCCTAAACTAATAATTTCTCTCCAATTCCTCTTTCTTTCTCAAATAAATCCTTTCCCTTTTCTTTCTCCTAATCTTCATTTTCTTTCACTTTTTTAAAATAAAATAGGGTTAATGTAGAGTAAATGATTAAAGTTTGTGGTTTTCTCCTCTTAGAAAGAAAAAAATAGGAGTAATTGGTTGAGTGTACTTATTATTACTATTATTATTATTATTATTATTATTATTATTATTATTATTATTATTATTATTATTAGTATTATTATTCCTCTTCTTCTTTTTTTTGGTTTTAGCTAAGTTTTTAAATGGGTTTTTAACTATTTTATTATTGATTTTCATAGGAAAATCAAAAGTATTGTTAGAAACCATCAAGCTAAGATAATTTCATTGTGATAGAATAACTTTGCATGAAAATAAGGCAATCTCATCTTTAATATGTCCAAATGCTTGTGGTGTATAAGGTAGTTTCTTGATCTTAGTGTATTCCACATTGTTCATGTGCTAATTAGATCCTTCATTTTCAAGCATGTGACATGATTTATGTTTCACTTTGTAGTTTGAGCATGTTTTAGGCTTTTGGGTTGTTTTAGCATATTTATTTTATTTTAAGCATAAGTGGGTGTGACATTTAATTTGGTAGCTTGAATCCATGTTCATTATTTTTTAACATGAGGTTATATTTCCTTAATGATTTTAGAATAATTCTAGGATTTTTGGTTGTTTAAATTTATTTCATCTTTATTTGCATGTTTTTCTATCTAGGAAGCCATTAACCAGATGGCTACATCAATTGACAAAATTTTTGTTTTAGTCAACTAATTTAGGACTTTGGTCAATGGGACACCTAGTAGAAAAATATGACATGTTCCTTGTTGGGTTATCGATCTACTACTCTAGTTCATTAGTCAATGGTATCATTAGTTTCTTTGACTAAGTTGCCAATTAGTCGATAGGTACACGTTGTTATTATTCTATTTTTTAAATATTTGTTGACCAAGGTAATATGTTTTGTAATATTTTTGGGCTATTAAATAGTCAACCATTAGTGCTTCTAGTGGCATATTTTTTGGTTATTCCTTTTTTTTGGCGCTTAGGGATAATGTTGGTTTAATTTTGAGAATTAACCTAGGGTTTGATATTTATTCTCTAATTTCACCCATGACTTGAATTATCAATAATTTGAACTAAAGGAAAATTGAAAATGATGAATATTGTGGTATGTGTTGGATGCTTAAGTTTGTGTTTGTTGTTATTACTTAGAAATTCCCAATTTATTATTAATGAAATTGAGTTGTGATTTGTGATATTACCTAATAATTATTAATAATATAATTAAGAGTTTGTTCAAGCATTTTTATCTAACTCTCAAGATAGCTAATCGGGAGTTAGTAAGCGGGTTGCTCTGATGGTTTTATCTTTTCACTTAGCACCTATTTTTCTTTGCTACCAAGTTATAATTTGTAAGGGTATATGATTAATATTGTGAAAAACCAACATGGCATCATTGTCTAACTTATATGGGTGTGGTATCTATATACAAACTTCATGGTACTTCGTATATTAATAGTTTAGGCAGGTATAGTATCCCAATTTGTGTTATCCCTCACGACATATGCACTCAATGTGTGGTGGATGTGATATCCTCTAGGAATGTCCCCTCAATGTATTATGACACTACGTGATGGGCGTGGTATCTCATTATGTGTGTAATGATGCCATGACTTTTATTCATAGTAGATAACTAGGTATGGTTGAATCTAATATCTTAATATTTAGAAAGTATGTTGTCACTAAATGGAGGATTAATAATATGGTTTATTCTATCTACACTTAATAAATGATATGTATTGTTATCTCCTCCATGATATCATGTGCAATCATGCTTTGTTACATGATAATCTTGATCTTATAGGTTATATTTCCTAAGTATGTCTTATGACATGTTATTATGTGACCTCAATGTACAGCAATAGCCCTTACCATGCTCTTGGTAGTTTATTTTACTAATACTTTACAATGCTAATAGTAAATTTATGTAGTTATTATGATGATCTAGCTTCTACTCCATTGATAAAAAGATGATTTAAAGGATTATGACTCTTAGTTGGACAATGTTGTGGGCCAATAATCAATTATTACTTAAGGATAGAGATTTACATTTATGTTTAGTTGAGAGTTATGCTAACTAATTTAGATTGTTTTTCCCATTGTATTTGGATGCTTTTAGTTTTTTATTTATTTTTTATTTAAACACTTGGCTTTGGTTCATATATTTTAATTTTGTATATCTCTCTCTTATATTATTCTCATATTCATTAATTTTATATTATTAGCACATGCATCTTTTTTCATTCATTCTTTTTTTTCCCTACATCAAGCATATGATAGATAATTATCACAACTTTATTAGGGTTAATGTCATGGTAGTATCCCTTGATTTTATTTTATTATGCTTCCACAGAGTCTTCAAAATTAAATTTTATGGTTCAAAATTTGGTACCAGATCTTATAGTTTTAAATATTGATTTTGCTTTTCAAAATGAATTTGTTTATCCCAATCAAAGCATATTGAATCTGATGTAGTTTAAGAGAAAATGTTGGTTTAGGTTGGGAATTGGCCTTAAATTTTTTATCTAAATTTACTATTGGTCTTACATGAAATATGCTACCTCCATTTATACTGAATTTGTAGGTAATAATTGATCTTTTCTAATTTGATCTTAGTATTATAGAAGTTTGTTGATCACAAAGTGATGAATTAAGTAATTCTTAGAGACGGTTAGGGCCTATATGGAGTGACAAATTCAGCATGAGAAAGCTTCACAACCACTAACACCACCTCCTTTTCTGATTTAGCCACTAAAGGATAGGCTTTGTAGGATTAGTTATTACCAACCACCAATATTTGAGGGTCAAAGGACATAGTTGGCTTGGAGTGTTGGATACGGGACTTTGAGAAGGTATTTGATGAAAGTGGAAATTTAGAGGATAGGTCAGTTGACATTGGAGTGTTCCACTTGTAGGGTTGGGCCAAGGTATGTCTATTATAGAGGAGTACTATAACCACTACCTCAACCTAATATATTTTGCTATAGATGTGGATGTTGATGAGATAATGAAGGTTTACCAATTTCAGTTGAGACTTAGTTTGAGACTTCAATAAATGTTAGTGGGGTCTCATGCACCAAACTTTTAAGTTATCTATAACCATGTCTTAGAGGTATCATTGATTCTTTAGGCACATAATACCTAGTTAGGGGCTAAGATGAAGTTTGAGGGTAGTTAGATATAGGCTGAAGAGAAGTGGTTCCAACCCATGAGTACTCCCGAGTTATGGTTTAAACCTCACTATGGCGGGTAGTTGAGTCAGTTGTTAGTGAGGCGCTTCATGTGCCAATGGCGTGGCAAGAACTATATTGGGGTTGATTGCATTAGGCCATTAGTGTCATGGCTATGGTAGGATTGTACATAGTTAGTTTGAGTGACGTGCCACCAGGGTACTGTTTGGTGGGGCCAAACACATTCATAGGGTATAATTGCTGAAATGTTTCTGGCTCAAAGGGCCCATTTGAAAAATAGTGGTGCTGGCAAGTCTTCTCTATAGTAGAGGGTTTTAAGGCCCGTGCTTTCTATCCAAGATGGGGTTTAATAAGTGCTACAAGACCACCTCTAGGCAGTCATCTAAATGTGATGAGTCCATTAGAGCCTAACTAGTAGAAAAATGTTTTCATGGGTGTGTTTATTGTTCCTCTCTTCGTACATGAGTAATTTTTAACTTGAATGGTTTGAAATCCTTTGTGCCTACCTCTTCACTAGCTAGAGAAACTATGATTCTTTATAATAGAATATAGATTTTTGTTGTGCTCCCATTTAGGGATAGACTTCTATAAACTAAGATATATAGGGATATGTCCATAGCCATTTGTCAAGTTTACTTTTTTTAGACCTTATAGATATTGAGCTTCATAATTTTTACATGTTTTAGGGATGGAAATGATCTTGAAATACTGGTATGTATTTTTTACACATAGGAGTGTGTATTCCTTAAGGGACCAAAGTGTGATAGGGTCTCTTATAGGAAATGTAAGCCTAGGCCCTCCATAAGGACATTATCGGCAATGGTGCTTAGCACCTTGGTATAGAAGGGGTACATGCTATATTTGTGTAATGTTTAGGACTTAGGTGTCGACAAGACATTAATTAAGGATATTCCAATGGTCTAAGAGTTTCCAGATATATTTCTCAATGAGATCCTAGGTAAAAGCTAGTGCATGAGATAAACTTCATGATAGATCTTCTACAAGAGATAGAGCCTATGTCGAAGATACCTCATTACATGGCACTAATTGATATGGTATAGTTGCACAATCATTTATATTAGTTTCCAAAGAAGGGGTACATTTAGCCAAGTGTATCACCTTGGAGAGCACCAATTCATTTTTGTTAAGAATAAGGATGGTGGGTTGAGAACCTACATTGAGTACTGGGGATTGAATATGGTGAAGAACCATTATCTTCTATCTTAGATAAAAACCTCTTTGATGAACTACATGGGGTTATAGTGTTCTCAAAGATTGACCTCAAGTTTGGCTACCATCAACTGAGGATTGTTGAGAGGAACATGCTGAAGATAACCTTTAACATAAGGTGTGGTCATTTTAAGTTAACTATAATGTCCTTCAAACTCACTAATGCTTCAAAAATGTTCATGGCCTTCAAGTTCATCATCTTTTACCAAAACCTCAAACAATTTATTATGGTCTTCGCTAATGATATTTTAATTTACTCTAGAACTTGTGAAGAGCCTAAGTAGCATTTGATTTTAACATTATCATTGTTAAGAACATGTCTTATACACTAATCTCTCAAAGTGTGAGTTTATTTAGATGAAATAGCCTTCCTTGGTCATATCATCTTGAGATACAAAGAGTCTATAGACCCTTTTAAGATTTGTGTCATGTTAAAGTGATTAGCACCTACAAATGTAAGGAAGGTGTGCAGCTTCCTAGTATTGGCAAGCTACTCTAGAATTTTTTATCTCAAAATTCTCTAAGACAGCTCATCAATTGACTACCCTATTGAAGAAGATGGTGCGCTTTTAGTGAGATGATAAGTGTATAGACGTTGTTAGGATTTGAAGAGGATATTAACTTTAGCTCTAGCGCTTACATTATTGTTGGATATAGAGGAACTTAAGGTGTATGGTGACACATCTAAACACAGTTTAGGATGTGTATTGATACAACATGGGAGCATAGTGTCATAAGCTTCTCATTAGCTAAAGGAGGATGAGTAGAATTATCAAACTCATGATCTTAAGCTAGTCATATTGGTATTTACCTTAAAGATCTAGAGACATTATCATATGGAGTGCAATGTAAGTTCTTAATTAGACATAAGAGCCTGAAGAACATCTTGATTCAATAATAGTTGAACATGAGAAATTGAAGATGGTTCAATCTAGTTAAGAAATATAATTTAGAGTTAACCTACCATGAGGATAAAGCCAATGTCATAGAAAATAATTTTTATAATATCGTGTCCTAAAATCCTTCAAATTATATTTAAAATTATATTGATATAAAATAAATAAATTTTGGTTTTGGAAAGGGCTTGAAATATTAATAAAGTTATGAATTTTAGGCACGCCAATTGACTAGTTTGCCTAAATGATTGATTGGTATGCTCAAAAACTGTAACTTTTATTTCTTAACAAACTAGTCAACTAGTTTTCCCAAATGGATCGACTAATTATCTTGTGATTTTATATCCTTTTCTATTTTGATTTGAATTTCTTTCCAATGTTTATAAACTTCTAATTAGTATTAATTTGTGCTAATAAGAATATTTTAGTGCTTTGGAAATATTTTTATATTATTCAAATCACTATATGATTTTTATTAGCTAAATTTCCCTAAAAGTACTTTTTGAGTCATATCTCACTCATTCTCGTCTCCCTCACTTTTCTATCTCTTATAGCAGTCATGGGTATGTGTTTGACTTCCTACACCATTCCCCTGACCTACCAAACCTCTATCATGTCTCTTCTTAATCATATCTTACCTCCCTTACCTCAACTTGTAAACTCTTTACACTTTAGGTTGCCCATACTCAACCTAAATTAGACTTCCCTCTCTCCCACTTGAAAATGTCAACCATCACCCTATCCTATATATCCCAATTCTAATGCAATTCACTCTTCACCTTCTACACTTAATCATTCTCTCCCTTTTCTCTTGTTAAAGTTTTGTTGAGTACTCTCCTTTTTTTTCTTCCTTTTTACTCTTCGTTGAGAAAATAGAGGGTTTCTCTTATTTTTCTTTCCTCCTTGGTAATGTTATTATCTCTCTTTTCTCCTTCTAATATTGGTTTTAGCTCTCCCTTATTTCTCCTAAGTAGGGGAGGATTAAAGTTTGGGAAACATAAAAGATTTTAGCTTCATTCTCCTTGAAAACATTTTTTTTAGAAAAGGTTGAGTTATGCTTATGTCCTTCTTATTCTCCTTTTGGATTTTAAAAAGGATTTTTAATGTTTGATTATTCACTATAATAGGAATCAAGATCTTGGTAAATAGTCATCAAGTTAGAAGTTTTGTGTAAGAAGAATTGCTTGAGGGTAAGTTATTCTTATCTTTAATATGGATAATGTTTTTTTGTGGCTTATTGTGGTTCCATTGTTCTTACTGTGTTTCTGAGTTTAGCATGACTTACTTATATTCTAGGATTCAAGCATGTGGTACAGTTTTCATCTTGAAATTTAAGCATGATTTTGGTGGTTTGAGCATGATTTCATTTAATGCCAATGTTACCATATATCTATGTGATTTTATGTGTGCAATATGTATCTAGATGTGTTTTATAACATAGGAACATGCTAGAATCATATGGTAGAGTTTGGTGAATTTTTGGTGTGTGGATCACAAGTTGGGTGATATTTTACCTAGAACAATTATTAGTCTATTGAACCCATCAACTAGTTGTGTAAATAGTTTCTAGGTTTAGAAATTTTGATTGTTTAGTTGTATGATTAGTTGATTAATTTGATGTACCAGTCGACTAGTTTATATGAGTAGTCAATCGATTTTATAAACTCACTGGTTGGTGACCTTGTGAACATAGTAGTCTAGTCTCTATTTAGACCCATTGACTATTTGCGCCAAACATATCGACTGGTACCCTATGAACAATTGATCGGTGAGACTAACCAATCGATTGATCCACTAGTGTTACTTTTGGTTTAGGTTTGGTAAAACTAAACCATTCGGACCGATCGATTGTTTTTTTTTTTTTGTATTTCACAATGTTCATTGTTAATTATTGTTCTTCTTTTAGGTCTTTTGTGTAAATATCTCCATATAATTATGACATTCAAATCGTGACTACAACCATGCTTACCCTAGAATTTAATATGGATAAAAATGATAATAAATGGACCTTGAGTTGGTTAAGTTTGGTGTCATCTCTAAACACACAATTGGTGGCTTATATACCTTGTGATATATTCGGTGTTATCACTTGGAAACACCTAATATGTATAATAATGGAATTAAATTATGATTTGTGATATCCCTTCGTTATTAATAATTAATATATTAAGATTTCATTCAAGCCCTTTTCTCCGACTCTCAAGGTATCTAGCTAGGAGTAAGTGGACGGGTCGCCCTATAGTTTTATTTTTCACTCAGTACCTATTTCCACTGAATTGGTTGGGTATGCTCATATCTTTGACATATAGGATTATATTGTGGTAAGCTGACATGGGCTCAGTATCCAATTTGGGTGGGTGAGGTATCCTAGTACAAAACCCCTAGCACTTTGTATTGTCTATTGCTTAGGCAGGTGTGGTATCCCAAGTTTTATTCCTTTCAATAGAGGCATTCAGGGCATCGTAGCTGAGGTATCCCAATACAAGCCCCCTTAATGTACTTCAACCACATGTGGTGGGTGTGTTATCCCATGGTGTCTTAACCCTCGCAGCATGTATATTTGATGTGTGGTGGTTGTGGTATCCTTAGGAAAAGCCCCTTCAATGTACCCTCACCCCATATGGTGGGTGTGGTATTCAATTATGTGTGTATGTGGCTATGACTTTTGTTCATGGTGGATAACTAGGTGTGGTCAAACAAATTATCTTAATAATTGAAAATGATATGATCGATTACGATGCATTTATTGTATTATTATTCTTCCATGATCTCCATGTACTTTAGTATTACTATTCTTATCATCATATTATTATTGTTCTATTATTAGTAAGCATGCACTTCTTCATAGTTGTTCTATTTTGCATTGCATCAAGCCTGGCTTAGGTGATGATTATACCTCTCTCATGATTGACATGGTCATAACATTCCTCGATTTTACTATTTTAAATGCTTCTGCATTGTCTTCTAAATCAATTTTCTAATTCAAAAATTAGGGTTGCTACACTCTCTAAATTCAATGGTAATCTCATATTAGATATGTAAGAGCTTTAGGACATGGGTATAGAGATCATCAAATTAATGGTTCTTAATATAAGTATGAGTAATGAAATTTTAAAAGGAGCCGAGCAAGGGGAAAAGATCACACTGCATGCGCCTCCCTCCCCTAATTGTGTTTGTTTATCTTTTGTGATTATTGATGTCGGCTATGGGGAAGAAGAAGCAAGTAAAATCGAAGCCAATCATCTCGGCACATTCATCTCCTATTGTGTGTTCTTTGTCCAAGAGTGATCGTGATGCGATGAAGGAGAATAGGGTAGTGGTGGCTATGGAGTTGGAGACCAAACATTCTGTTGGATGCATTAAAGAACCTAATATGGATTCTATTGATGACCTTGATCAATAGGGGCCTGAATGCTCCAAAGCATCAAACCCTAATTATGCATATCCTATTCATATTTTGGATAATTTGCCTTACCAGAAAGATGACCTAAGTAACCCGAGTAAAATTGATTCAATGGACATTGTTGATTCAGGGAATAAATGTAGTTGGAGGGATATCGTTCTATTGAATCGCCTACCTGAGTCTAGGATTGCATTAGAGTACATACCTCATGTGATCATAGATGGTGTTTTGAAGGCACAACTAGCATAGCACTGTGATTAGATTTGTGGCAGGATCCACTCCCTCACATACTCAAATGCAACATTTTATCTCAAAATAATGGTCCTCACTAGGCAAACCTCCAGAAGTGTTGAGCCATGACTTTGGATATTTTTATGTTTTGATTCTAGAACATTGAATATATGCAAAAGGTGCTTGCAAGACCTTACTGTAAATTTGGGGTTAGGCTTATAATGCTAAGGAAATGGAGCCCTGATGTTCAAATTTTGAAAACTGATTGGTATGTTATGCCATTGTGGCTTACTCTGCCAGGGCTACCCCTTCATCTATGGGTTGTGAATTCACTTAGTAGAATTAGTAGCCTTATAGGGAAGCTTATCTGTATTGATTCCATTATTGCATCCAAGGATAGGATTTCATATCCTATAATGATGGTGGAAGTGAATGTGAGTAAACCTATGCCTGAAACTGTAGATCTCCTAATGTCTGATGGGACAACATGGTGTTAAAAGGTTTTGTTTGAATGGAAACCATCTTTCTACATTCATTGTGATAAACTAGGTTATGATAGTAACTTGTGCAAATCAAAACCCCATATGAAGACTATCAAACAAGCCTGGGTCAAGAAGGATCAGCTGAAATCTGAAGTTGTATGTAATGACATCCTAGAGGATCCTGCCTTTATGGAGAAAAATGAACACCTTTCTCTTGCAGATAGTGATTTGTCTGATAATGTATTGGCAGACCCTGGTGTAGAGGAGTTGACCATAGGACAGGAATTTTAATGCATACTCCTCCTTAGCATGGGAATGTTAGGAAGGATTATATGTCAATTGTTATCAAAAGAACTGGTCTGGTAGTTGGAAAAGGCAAAGAGAGGGCCTAGGATTCTTCTATTTATTCCTTTCCTTTGGCCCCTACTAGATCAGTCCAATTTGATAGAGAATTGATGGAACAGTTGGTTTTTGGTGATGTGGATAGGAGGAGGACTCGGGGTCTTACCAAGGGCTCCATGAATATTACATCCTGGAATATTAGAGGGTTAAATAAAACCCTTAAACACAAGGAATTGAGGAACCTTATGTTAAGCTAGAACATTATCATTTTAGGTATTGTTGAAACCCGGGTAAAGCAGGATAAAGATGAGAGTATTAGAATAAAGCTTGGATTACAGTGGAATTAGATACATAACTACTCTTATCATAGGAATGGTCATGTGTGGATTCTTTAGGATGATCATGTATATCTCATTACTCTAACTGAGGCCATGGAGAAAGGGATTCATTGCTTTGTGATTAATAAATCCCTTAAAGCTAAGTTCTACATGACTGTGGTTTATACACATAACACGGGTAAGTAGAGACAACATCTTTAGGATTGGCTGGGAAATATTAGATACCAGACTAGATCACCATGGATTGTGCTTGGTGATTTTAATGTGGTCTGCAAGTCTGAAGAGAAAAAAGGGGGGAAATTGGATAGATGTGGAGGATTTTGTTAAATGCCTCCATGGATGTGGCCTTGATGATATTCACTTTAATGGTATCCTTTTCACATGGTGTAATCAACAAAACCTTGATTAGAGAATCTACTGCAAATTGGATAGAATTCTTGGAAATGATCTATGGCTGGAAAATTATCTTGAAGGATTTGTGGACAACCTTTATAACCCCTCCTCAAATCATAATCCTCTCCTTTTGAATTTTTATATTAATCAGCCGGTTAGGGTGAAACCTTTCAAGTTTTTTAACTTCTAGGATGACATATATGATTTCATTTAGATTGTTAAAGATTGTTGGAGTACCCACATTGATGGCAGCCACACCTATAAGGTTGTGTCAAAACTCAACATTCTTAAGTAGAGACTCAGACATTTTAATAAGCTTAATGGGCATGTGTCTACTAAGGCACACCAAGCTTGGCTTGCCTAGCAGGAATGCAAAGGTCACATGATGCTTGACCCTTTGAATAATGATCTCATTAATAAAGAAAGGAAATCTAGATACGAATGGCATAGATGAGCTATAGAAGAGGAACATTACTTCAGATAGCAATCACATATTTAGTATGTCCAGCTGGGTGACTAGAATACTAAATATTTTTATGCAAATGTTCAAATGAGAAATAACATAAATAAAATCCATAAACTAGTCAATAAGTCTAACCATGATTTTACTAGTGATAATGAGATTCAAGAGGAAATTGTGATGTTTTACAGAAATCTCCTTGGACCTACTACTAGTCCCCTGCAAGGGATTGATGAAGAAGTTTGCAATGAAGGCCCTTTGCTTCCTCCAGAGTCTATTGAATCTCTTATTACTGCTCCTTCTAGTGTTGAAATTTAGAAGGCTATTTTTTCTATGGGAGATTGTAAGTCCCCAGGTCCTGATGGTTTTAATGTCTATTTCTACAAGAAGACTTGGGATATCATTGGTGGGGATGTTGTGGTTGTTGTCCAAGACTTTTGGTAGACTAAAAACCTATTAAAGCAGATTAATAACACTGCCATTACTCTGATTCCCAAGGTCCTTGGTGCAAATAAAGTAAAAGATTTTAGGCCTATAGCTTGCTGTAATATCCTTTATGAAAATTTTTCTAAAGTTCTGGCTAATAGGATGCAAGGGGTGTTGGATAGCATTATTAATTCCTCTCATGCTGCTTTTGTAAAAGGTTAAATGCTTTATGAAAATGTGCTTAAGGAAGCATAGATTGTGAAGCATTATACAAGGAAAAGAATCAGTCCCAGGATCCTTCTTCAAATGGATCTTCAAAAGGCTTATGATTTTGTGGAGTGGAATTTCATCAAGTAGGTTCTAGAAGTTATGCACTTCCCCTAGACTTTTATTAATATGATTATTCAATGCATTTCTACCATCAAAATCTCTATCATTGTTAATGGTGTTCTTACCAAGCCTTTTTTGAGTATAAGAGGGCTAAGGCAAGGTGACCATATTTTCCACTATCTCTTTTTATCCTCATGGAATATTTGCATAAAAGATTGAGAGGGTCATGGAATCATCCTAACATCCATGAACACCCTAGGCGCAGAAGATTGAAGCTTATTGATTTGAGCTTTGCAGATGACCTCCTTCTCTTTTGTAAGGGTGATATAAGATCTGCAAAGCAGCTTAAAGAGGCTCTTACTCATTTCTCCAATTGTTCTGGATTGACTGTCAACCATAACAAGAGCTCTCTTTTCTGTGATATTTTATTTGGTAGGGTGAAGGAGGATATTCTTCGCATTTTTGGCTGCCCTAAAGGGTCCTTTCCTTTCAAATATTTAGGCCTTCCCCTGGATACAACTTTTATGGGGATCCATCGCTACCAAGCTCTCATTGATAATTTGCTTACTAAGGTAAGGAATTAGACATATAGATATCTTAGTTATATAGGAAGAGTTCAAATGATTTCATCTGTTCTACAAAGTATTACAAGACTCTAGGCTCAAATCTGATATATGAGATTTATATGTTATTTTGCTAAGTAAAAATGTCATTTATTCCTCATTATTTTTATAACATGTAATCTTTTCTCGAGTTTTTCTCTTTTGGATAGATTTTGCAGGAAAAGATAAAAATGAAGAAATTCAAAGAAGAAATCGATGGAAAGAGAAAAGACCACAAATAACACATCAAGAGATATGGAATCAATGGAAGAAAAGACTAGAAATGAAGAATATATATCAAAGGGAAGATTGTGTTGAAATTTCATGAAGAAATAATGAAGAAACAAGAAACACGGCCCGTGTTTTTCTATCAGCACACAAAATTTCAGCATTTAAAATTCAGCATTTGGCTGAGAGCTCAAGGAAAAACACGGGGGTCCCGTGTTTTCTAACACGGACCGTGTTTTTCTCAAATTTTGTAACCGTTCGCGCAACGTTTCCCCGATATATTTCAAAAGTTTGAACATTCGAAAGGGTGGTTCGGGGGAGTTTGAGAATGGGATTTTCTCTTTCTCTCTATACTCTCTAGATACCACATATAATTTGTAATTCCAATTCTCTTTCTCTCCATTGTATTCAATTGAACAATCAACACTCTGCAATTCAATTCGATAAGTTCTTCTCCATTCCTCTTTTAATTGCAAGTTTTGATTTTTGATTGAATGCAATTCAATTCTCTTTGTTGCATTATTATTTTTCTTGTGTTTAGTGTTTCATTGTTAATTTATTTATAAGCATTGATGTTAATTATAGATTATTTCATTTAATTGTGTGTTATTGTAATTATGTAGATAGTATAAGGTAGGAGGATTTGATGACGGAATTAGGGTTTTGGATTTTGAATTCATGATTCTAGATGGAATTTAATTGAATTGATGGATGGAATTGAATGATCTCGCATCATAGATTAAGAATTTAAACTAATTAGACTGATCACCTATCTAGTTTAGATCTTAATCTACGCTAGGATAACAAAATTAATATGTAATTGTTAATTAACGTTTCCAGAGTAGCAAAAGATTAATTATTAATCTTGTCCATTAATTCTTACGATTGCATGATCCGAGCTTATGTGATTATGGTCGTAGTTGACTGCTTTCTATTCGTAATGCTACCATTAATTGAATCTAGCGTGCTTAACCTAGGTTATTAATTGGTTAGGTGATAAATTGAGAGCTTATTTAATTTATTAGAATTGAGAGAAAGCAAAGAAATGAATTATTATGAGTTTCTACAGGTCAACGTTAAATCATTTAGAATATTTCATTTCTCCATGATTATTTGATATCCTAATTCCATAATCAATACTTCCTATCCTTATTCATTAATTAGTGAGTACAGTGTTTTATTATTTATCTATAGTTTAGATATTGATGATAGAATTATATGTTATTACATAACCAGGGTTTTAACATCGATTACAGAATTATTGATTATATACCATTCCTTGTGGGTTCGACTCCTTCTTGCCATATACTACGTATTTGGGAATTAGGATTTATTTATTAAATTTGTTGTGCATACGATAGTGCATCAAAATCCTCCCTCTACTTGTAGCAATCATTTCACATATAAAGCAGATATGTAGGAGTTTTCTTTGGTCTATTTTTATAGAAGGTTATAAATTAATGGTGCCCTAGAAGACAGTTTGTCTTCTAAAGAATGAGGGTGGTCTCGGCTTGATAGATCTTAAGGCCTCGAACTAGGCGGCCTTAGGAAAATGGATTTGGAAAATTATGCATAACAAAGAGAGCCTTTAGATTAGATGGGTACATGGAATTTATATCAAGAATAATGACATATTTGTTGTTATTATTCATCCATATCAGTCTTGGTTGTTTAAAAGTATCATGAAGAATAGACCTGCTTTGTTATACCACATTATTAATGGCTATTGTGGTAATGACAAATATATGATTTATAAAGCCTATGATGTGCTAAGATATAGGGAGGATAAGAAGGATAGGTCTTACCTTATCTGGAATCACTTTGATATGCCTCGCTGCTCTTTTATTACCTAACTTGCCTACCATAAAAGAATTCCTACTAGGGATAGAATGAGCAATTGGAACTTATAGATTCACACTGAGTGTGGCATTTGTGCTAGGAATATTGAAAAAATGGATCACCTATTTGTATAGTGTGAATTTTCCTCAAGGACATGTAAGATGATCTCTTCTTGGATGGGGACGGATTCTAGAAGACAAGTTGGGATACTTGGGTCCAACACATGATCCGGGCCACAAAGAGAAAGGGTGGTAGGGCTGAGGGTATGAAGTTGATTTTTGGACCTGTGGTTTATGGTATTTGGCATTGTAGGAACTCTTACGTGTTCAATGGTCTCTCTCATCATCTAAGATATATGGTGAAGGACATTATTAGGAGATTTTTCATTAGACTGATCTCATGTAATAGGAGGGAGGGGTATAGGAGCTTCATGCATAATTGTGATCAATTCCCCTGAGTTGTATTTTTCTAGATGTTGTTGATGCACCGATTCTCTTTTTATTTTAATGATATTTCATTATTAATTACCAAAAAAAAGATAAGTATGAGTTCTCCCTTAATCATGCCAAATATTTTTGACATAATATGAGATAGTGAGCTAGGTGACGTCAAACTTGAGAGGACAAGACATGATATAGCATAAGGTAGTCATGGGATTTCAGAGCTATGAGGATGGAAAGACTTGATTTTGAGGTTATCCCTCTTATTCATGGAAAGCTTAAGAGGAAGATTTCATAGAGGGGTCATAATGCCCCTTATTCGGTCCATCTTGAAAGAGATTAGTTGTACAAGGACCAAAAATAGACTTAATGTTAACTCTATATGAAGTAGGAGGTTGCAGAGTTTGTGGCTAGATGCCTAACTTGTCAAAAGGTTAATATCGAGCATAGACTCTCAATGGGTTTAGTTTTTTGTTGGTAGGATTGTGAATGAGTGGAACCAGGTGGGCTTGGGCTATGTTAATTTAAAAATGGGCCTAAAATTAAGTCTTGGTCTTGGCTTGCTTAATAAATGAGCTTAAAAATTAGGCTTGAGCTCATCTTGCGTAATAAATGAACCTAAAAATAAGGCTTGGGCTTAGCTTATTTAAAAATAACTTAAGTCAATCCAATTTGCAATATTTTGTAGTAAATGAGTTGAGATTGCAAGCTTTTTCACCGTAATAAGTTCAAGCCCAAATTCTTCACGCTCAAGCTCATATCATTTAGCTTAATGAATGAGCTAAGTCGAGCCTAGAAAGTTCATGAGCTATCTTTGTTAACTTACATCCATTATCATTGGAGGTTCATGAGTGGGAATTTGAATGTGTCTCTATAGATTTTGTGGTTGGGTTGCCAAAGAGTCATAGTGGTTCAAACTCGAACTATAGTTTAGTTAACCTATTGACCAAGTTAACAATATTTATACCAATGAATTAAAGTTGGAGTATGGAGCAAATGATTAGTTCTTATAGGAAGTATGTAGTGCAATACCATGGGGTACCTAAGGGAATTGCATTGGACCATGACTTTAGATTCCCATGGCACTTCTAGGAGAATTTATAAGTTGATTTTGGGGCACAACTAAAGATGAACACTATTTTCCATCTAACTATATATGGTTAAACTGAGCACACCATTCTAACCTTAGAGTATATTCTTTAGGCATGTGCACTCAAGTTTTAAGGAAGTTAAGAGGATTATTTAGATTTGGTTGAGTTTTACTATAAGAAGAGTCATCATATGAGCATTAGGATGGAACATTTTGAGTCTCTCTATGAATGGAAGTGTTATAGTCTCTTATGTTGGAGTGACTCTAGCGAGATAGTTATATTAGGACTTGAGATGGTAGAGGACACTACCAAAGAGATTAGGTTGGTTTGAGATCAAGTAAAAGTTTCCCAAGATTGGTAAAAGAGTTGCACAAATTTGCAAAGGAGGAAAAATAGATATGAGGGGGTAACATAGTTCTTTTGAAGGTCTCACCCACCAAAAGTATGATGTATTTTTCTTGGAAAGGAAATTTCATCTAAAGGTACATTAGACCATGTGAGATTTTAGATTAGGTCGGAAAGTTTACATATCAACTCGGCTTACCTATTGAGCTTTCATACATTCATAACAACATCCATATTTCTCACTTGAGGAAGTATGTGGCAGATCTTTCACACATCATTTAACATGAGGATCTTGATGATCATTGATACCAAGACACGAGAGAAACATTCAAGGGTTATTATCTTAGTGAAGATCTTATGGTCAAGCCATGGAGCGAAGGAGGCCACTTAGAAGTCTAAAGAATAAATCAAGATGAATTATCTAGAGATTTTCACTTAGGAGCATTACATGGTTAACACCATCCCTTTTAAGGGGGTAGCACCCTTTCATCTTGCTCTAACCCTTGTGTGTTATTTTATTTTCCTTGATGGTTTAGGGTTATGGCATGTTTTATGCTTATAATAGTATTTTATTTTGTGCACTTTGGAGACACAATATCTTTTAAAGGAGTAATATTATAATACCCCATCCTAAAATCTTTTAAAATATGTTAAAAATTACTTTGATATTAAATAAAATGGCTTTGTTTATGGAACAAACTTGGAAAATTATGTAAATTGGTTTTTTTTAGAGCATCTGTTGACAAATGGTACGAATCAGTCAATGGGCTTCCCTCCATTGGCTAGTATCATTCAATTGGGAAACTCCAAAAAATTAGCATTTTACTCAACATAAATTAGTTGGCATATTAAGACAATCAGTTAAGTAATGTATGTGATTTTTTTTAGTTTTGCTCTATTTTTGTTTTGATTCTTGTTCAAATAATTTTGAAACTTTTATATTATCATTTATTTGTGTTTTTAAGCACTTCAGGGTATTTGAGGAATGTTTTTTATTATTTAAATTAGTAAATTATTTTTTATTTAATTAAAACTCCCTAAAAATCGCTCTTGGTACCATTTCCCTTACCTACTCCCTTTTCTTTTTCCTCACCTCTCTTCTTCACCTTGAGGCTACTTGTGTAAATCTTTGGAGGTGCTTTTCTGACCTTTCCATACCTACCTTTGTCAGATCTTCACTCCACCAACTAACTATTTAGCCCTCTCCATCTCTCAATCTTTTGATTTTCAAATCTAGGGGTTGGGAACCTCATTTTTCACTCTCCCCAACCCTGGCTTCCATTATCTCTTTTTTCCTTGACCTAAAACTTTCTAAGTGTCAAACTTTTTTTTCTTCTTCCACCCCTTCATTTCCTCTATATTGAATGATAGATGTCCTTATATTTCCTCCTCTTTTCTCAACTAAATCATTTACTTTTCCCTACTCCTAATCTTCATTTTCATTCTCTTTTGTTTTCCCTAGATAAAGGAGGTTTAAGGTAGAGTAAATGATTAAAGGTTATGGTTTTCTCCTCTTAGAAATACAATCATGTGAGTAGTTGGTTGAGTATACATCATCGTCTTTTTTTTTGTTATTTAAGTTTTTAAATGAGGCTTTTAATAATTTTGATTCTTTATGCTCATAGTAAAAGAATTTTCTTAAAGTTAAGACAATCTTATCTTTAATATGTATAAGTGTGTGTGGTGTATTTGCATATTTATTGGTCTTGATGTGTTATATGTTTTTTATACATTCATTAGATTCTTTATTTTCAATCATGAGGAATGGTTCACATTTCCCTTGGTAGTTTGAGCATGTTTTAGGTTTTTGGTGGTTTCAGCATGATTTTGTGGTTTTGATCATAAGAGGGCATGATGTTTAATTTGTTATCATGAATCTATATTCTTTGTTTACTAGCATGATTTTATATGTCCTTGATAAGTTTAGGAGTATGATAGGAGTTGTGGCTATTTCAATTTAATTTGCCTTTATTCACATATTTTTTACTTAGAAAACCATTGATCGAAGGGTCACATCAGTCAACTAAAATGTTGTTTTAGTCAGTTGATTTGGCTCTCTTGTTAATGAGACAACAAGTGGAAAATTATAGCATATTCTCTATTGTGTTATCGGCTAACTACACTATTTTTTCAGCAAATGATACCACCAATTAAATTAACTAAGTTACCCCAATAGTTTTTGGGTACACTTTATGATTATATTTGATTGATTGTTTGATGATCCACTAGTTTGGTCTACTAAGGTGATGTGTTTTGGAGTATTTATGGGATATTAAGTAGCGAACCAATTAGTTCTTTTGGTCTACTATTTGGCATATTTTGTTGGACATTTCTTGCTTTTTATCCTTAGAGATAATAGTGGTTTACTCTTCAAAATTTACATAAGGTTTAACCTTTAGTCTCTATTTTGGAGTATATCTTGAATTATCAGTAATTGGAACTAAAGGGAAATTTAAAATAAAGAAAGTTGTGGTATATCTTGGATACCTTAGTTTTTGTTTGGTGTTATCACTTGAAAACTCCCAACTATTTATTAATGAAATTAAGTTATGACTAATGATATCACCTAATCATTATTAATAATGGAATTAAGAGTTTTTTTCAACCTTTTTTCCTAACTCTTTCGGTAGCTAACTAGGAGTTAGTGGGCGGGGCGCTCTTATGTTTTTTTTTCACTCAATACCTATTTTCTTTCCCTATTGAGGTGCGGTCAATAGAGGTATGGTCATATTTATAAAGTATATGATTAATATTATGGCAGGATGATATGGCATTAATGTCTAGCTTAAGAAGGTGCGGTATCCTAGTACCAATCTCCTAGTACTTTTTATTCCCATAGCTTAGACGAGTGTAATATCCCAATTTGGGTTAGACCTTACAGTAGATGCACTCAATGTGTGGTATCCCCTAAGAAAGCCCCCTTGATACATTCTTACCAAGTGTGGTGGTTGTGGTATCCCATTGTGCGTGTTATGCTTCCATGTCTTTTATTCATGTCGGAGAACTATGTGTAGTTGAATCAAAAATATTAACAACTTGGAAATTATTTAGATAATAAATTAAGGATTAAAAATATGGTTTATTCTATTTAAGCTTAATGAATGATCAATAATGTTATTGCTTCCATGATTTGCATGCAAGTGTGATTTACTACACAATATTATTGATCTTAGAAGTTATATCTCCTAAGTATGTATTTTGTTATGTTATTGTGTGACCTTAGTCTGTAACATGATCTCTTACCATATTTTTGATAGTTTGTTTTACCAGTATTTCACTATACTATTCTAAAGTTACTATGATGATCAAGATTTTCTTCTAGTGAACAGATTATGATTTGCAAGACTATGGCTCTTTGTCAAAGTATAATAAGGATGATGTGATGGGTTAATAGCTCGTCATTACTTAGGGATCAAGATTTACATTTATGTTTACTTAAGATTTAGACTAACTAATTTAGAATATTTTTCCCATTTTGTTGGGATGTTTTTTGTTCTTTACAATTATTTAGACTCTTAGCTTTGATTCATTCATTTCGATTTTGTATATCTTTTCCTTCAATATTATTCTCATCTTTAAGGGTGTTATATTTTTTTCACATGGATCTTTTGTTTGCTCATTCCGTTTTTACTTACATCAAACATTTCCTAGGTAATGATCACACATCTCTCACGGTTGATGTGGTGATAACATCCCACAATTTTATTTTATTATTCTTATGCATTCTCTTCAAAATAAAAATTTTCAATTCAAAACTTGGAGGTGTTATATTTGTAAAGTTACTATCTAATTATCCTAGACATAGTAAATTTTTCTTCAAGCCTTTAGCATGCTACCTCTTAAATGGTGTGAACAATACTCCTAAACATTCTTAATTTGATAGTATCAACACTAAAAATTTCTAAGCCATGGCCATCTCCTTTGAACAAAAATCTTTCAAAGATAGGTTCATATTGGTGGAATTGTTCAATCTATGAAGTCTTATGCCGCGTAGCTTTTAAATTTGTGATTCAGACATCAATGACCCTTATTTTGGCTTAAGTAGTTAGGGTTTCCTTGTTACATAAAATTTTACCATCATCTATATTTGCTAAACAACCCTAGTCCTTTGATAACTTGGGACCTTTTCCTTTGGCTTCTTCATTTTTCCTAAGATTCCAATATTTCTTCTTTTAGTATTATTTATTGCCATAGTGATAATACTTAGAATTTATCTTAATTTTAAATTTTTGATCTACCTTGCTCTTGACTTCCACTTGTGGCATAGTGCATTGATTTCCTTATCATCACTACTAAAGTCTTAGCTTGTTGTGAATTAGTCTATCTATCCGTCTTACCCTTGGCTAAAATTTTTTTCCTAAGAACCAAGTTAACAATTTCACAAAAATGTAGAGCTTCTAAATTATTTGTTATGTTAACAATGAGTAGATAATATGAATCATATAGACTTTAAAGTATAATCTCACCATGTCCAATCATATATATATATATATATATATATTATCCCAAAAGTTGGGAAAAAGTGTATTAAAGGTATTGATATAGTTGGTTATCGTAATTGATTTTATCATTTGAAGGTTGTATAACCTTTTCTTCAAAGATAAAAACATGCATATCGATTTGGCTTTATATACTTATGAAAAAAAATATTAATTTTTTTCCCTCTCATGTTCTTTGCTACACTAATACCTAGTCTTCTAGTGTTAAATATAGATTGAAAAAGTCTACTTTCATTCTCATTTTCCATAGTGAGAAATTATCCTGTTTGAAATTTTCTATTCCATACTTCATCACCATTGTTGGAGATAACTCCTTCAACTACGTGGATCTGATGTAGCTCACAAAAAACTTGCTAGATAAACCCAAAACTAGAAAATGAAAGTACATAGGCTAATTTGATAATTTGTAGAAAGAATATTTTCATAGTAAAAGATATCTATCCATTCCCCCAAACTAAAGAGAATACATCTAAGAAATACATTTCTCTTAGAATAAGCATACATGAAAAAAAAAGATTAAGTATTAGAAAATACATACTATTTTTTCTCTCTAAATACACAATCTCACTTCTTGCTATATCTTTTTTATTGCTCTCAATAGGCACACGTGCACACACACACACATATATATATATATATATAGAGAGAGAGAGAGATGGAGGAAATTGTGGAATTTGACAACAATTCATTAACTTATTGCCTATTTTCTTTATTCCTTATCTAGATATTTTTAAGATTTATAAAATTAGAAATTTTTATGTTTAATAAAATTTAGATGATGTTTGATATTGATTTGGAAATATAGTTAGAGTTTAATTTAAAAAGGAAATGGAAAAGTTTGGAAAAATTAAATAAAATGAATTTTCTTGGTGTACCACCCAATAGGTTCTATTAACTGATTGATTTTTCACTCATTTCAGCTAGGTTTTGATTCAACAAAACCAAACACCTCGTCTATAGAATATTCGACTAGTCTGACCAAATCAATCGATTGGCTTGTCAAGTTAAGTATTTTTTTAAGCTTGATTTTTCTACTAAAATTTGTTTCATTAAAATGGAACCTTGTTAATCCAACTCCAAATTGTTCTTGAGTAACCCTTAACCCTTTTTTCATGTATCCAGGTTTAACTTTGCCTCAAACACATTCAAACATCTGATTTTGATAGAAGAGGGGTAGGATAACCTCACCCTTTATCTTCTTCTTAGTCTCTCATGTGTATGACCCTATAATATATGATTCGTTCCACACTATCACTAAATGGCTAGGAGATTTTCTTCCCCCTCTGATCTTCCATTTATCTTATTATATTCAATCATTTTTAGATGAACTCAATCTACATTCTCCCAAAAAATTACCATTTGAGTTCCAAAAAGGAGGTCAACCTATTATTGATAAATTCACCCATTCAACTCATATTTGAATGATAAAATTAGGGTTTTTAATCTATTCCATATCCTCACTTATTCCTTCATCGATCTAATGTTATAAATAACCCTAATTATCTCTTTTCCATACTTTTTTTCAACCACTAAAATACCCTAAGATTCTCAATGCTAGCGCTAATTCTTCTTCACTTTGAGCTTTCACTCTAACTTAATTTATTATGAAATTTGTCTAGCTCCTTCTTGTTTTATTCTTAAGTAAGAGATATTTAGATTTAGGAAAAGTTTAAGGTTTGCCTTCAGCTGATTATTTCTTATATTTTCTCTAAAAGGTGGTAATTTTGTTTTCTACCACAATTCGAGTTTCTCAATTGGTAAAGATTATTTTAAGACTTAGAAGTTTTAACCTCTTGTTTTTAAGGTTTTGGAATTTAAAATCTTTCAACTTAAGGTTTTACCTATTTTATAGAAAATTGTGCTTAGCTTCAAGTAAGTCATTCTTACCTTTGAAATTTGGTATGAATAAGCATGTAAGTTAGTGTACTCTAAAATTATATACATGTATAAGAGCTTGTTATTTTAATGATGTATGTTAGTTTGCTTAAGATTTTTGAGAAAAATTCTTGATTCATGAGAAAGAAGGTTGATTTCTAGTAAATAAAACATGATTAAGCATATGAGCATATTAAATCTTGGTCTTATACAATGAAAATATTATGGTTTGAATATGGTATAATTTTAGAGCTTTAATTCTATTTAAAATTTCTATTATATGTTATTTGGGAGAAAACCAATCAAGAGGTTAAGCTACACTAATTGACCGGTCCTTAGAACAATCGACTAGTTAGCCTAAACTAATCTATAAAGTTATCCATAGCGACCTTGGTTGTTCTATTGGGTTAAGATTAGAAATTAGATAAAAATTTGGCTATTGAGAAAATATTATATTAATTTATCCAAAAAAATATGGAATTAATTTATGAAAATAATTTTGATAAAATTATGGGTTTAGGGTTTTATTTAAATAAAAAGAGTAAGATAAAATAATAAAAATAATTATATTAATTTATCAAATAATTTTATTTATTTTTGTAAGCCTAAGGTTCACAAAAATAAATAAAACAATAATTTAAAAGTTAAATTTTTTGGATAAAAAGTAAAACATTCAAATTTGAGATTATGAAAAATGTTGGGGTGTTATATCACTATTCCCTTAAAACAAACTTTATCCCCAAAGTTTATGCCTTACTAATAGGAATGCATATGAGGGAATTTATGGCACTTGGGGTAACTACCTCCTTAAGGGAAACCCTAACTTACCAAAAATCAATCAAGGAAACAAACCACATAAGAAAATCAATGGTTCGAAATGACTAAGAAGGAACTGATGGCATACCAGAAGGAGACGCATCGGGCTTGATTACTTACTCATCTGCTCCTACTAGACTGGCAAAGCGGGTCGCTCCAAGCATTGGGTTCTACTAAAATAGTTGTTGTTGAGACCTCTAAACTTCACCATAGGGTGCACTGTATCACTCAAAGATCCTATGCCCAAGCTGACCACAGTCATAGCACAAAATCAAATTCCCCATGCAATCTCTGCTTGGGTGATCTCGTATGCAATGGTAATAATGGTAGTGTTAGATTGATCTCTTACGGTCTTTGCCACAAGAGACACTTTGACCATTCTGGTGTCAAATCTTGGTCTGGTGTTGATACTAAATACTTGAAACCCTGCCACTACAGTGATGACTTTTTCCTTTGAAGTCTAATGCTTCGTTCTTTCTCTTACCTAGGATGGAAGTATGCTCATGGACCAAAGCATCAGTGAAACACGCCCATCATTTTTATATGCTGAAGTGAAATATATGCTTGAACTGGAAGACCACTGTATCTTCACTAGCTACTATTGTAACACCCCCAAAATTCACTACTAAAAAATTTTGTTTTATTAAAATAATTAGCAGAAGCAAAATAACAAAACCGTGAATTCTGGGGGTATTACCGCCACACTTAATACCAAACTAGTTCACTCATACTGTTCCAGTACCAAGTGCTAAGGCTAAAAGAGTAAAATACAATTTACAAGAAACTCAAGCATCTTTAAATCAGAGTAGTGCAAATAAATATTTTATAAGAATATAATCCACCAATGGTGGTCACAAGAAAACGAAGGCCACATCAAAACTAAGGTTTAAAAAGGGAAGGAATACAACCCTAGGACTTTCCGGATAGTTCCTTATGCTCTTTCCCAAGGATACACTTGAATAGCACCGAACATGACTTGCAAGGGGCACTGCCCATTGAATAAGTAGGGGCCCTACGAATGGAACCCTTCAATACTACGGTACTGGGTAACCCTTTAAAACACACTTAACGATAGGCATGCAATGTAACATATGATATACTACTATACCCATACATAACGATAGGTGTAAACATGATATTCAGATCCATACATTCACACATCCAACAAGTCAATTAGATATTAATGGGGTATACTTAACATTCACTTTCGTACATCTGCATACTTAACAAGTCAACTAAATATTAATAGGCCATAATTAATAGTCAATACTCTTAGGGCCTTAAGGTCATTAGTCCATCATTAATCAATCATCTTGGATTATAAATGTCCATGTGAGTGCAGGAACCCCACTATTATAGCCAGTGGACCGGAATACATACAGGACAGAACGCTCTTGACCACTATTATTCACCAGTGGACCGGTCTCTAAAGCAGAACGTTCCTGGCCACTATTATTCACTGGTGGACTGGTCTAGCCCCGACTCACAAGGTGTTCCACTGTAAGTACTTAGTGTCATTCCCCATATCTTATCGTTTTTATGTTTGGTTTACTGAGCACGGAATCCCCCACTATTATAGCTGGTGAATCGGAATACATACAGGGCAGAACGCTCCTGACCACTATTATTCGCCGGTGGACCGGTCTCCACGGCACCCCGGCTGCTGGCCACTATTATTCGCCGGTGGCCGGTCTGGGTCAAGCTCAACAATCTTCCTCTTTAAGTGATTAGTGTCTTATTCATATCTAATTTGAAAGTATTTCACCCTTGACATGTATGGCTAACTATCCACACTTATCCTCCCAGGAGGGCCTGTCCCATATCTTGGGACTTCTGCACCTCCTAACTCACCCTAACATCCTTCCTTTAATCCAACTTCTCACACCGGGAGCCCAACTTCTAAGTGTGTGGGTCAAGTCCACTCATTGCCTTACCCTAGGGTTTCTCCAAAAACCCTAATCTGGGCCTATGTGGCCCATCATTCTCTACCTTACACATCCCAAACTATTTCAACACCTCACACGCCAGGACCCTTAGATTCAACCCTTACTTCATACCCCAGTCATTCTCATTTACTTTTATTATTTTATTTTTCCTTTCCACCTTCTCAAATTAGGGTTTCCTCCTAAACCCTATTTTCTTCCACTCTTTCATTTTACTTATGTCCCCCCCTCTTTTTCACCACTCATGGATCATGGATTATTTAGGTCATCCTTTCCTATGTTGGCCAACTTACTTCTCCTTGGTTATCTTTCTCTCTCATTACTCTTTTTCATGCCTCCATCCCACATCACCACATTAATTATCCTAGTATGAATGTCCTAAAGGGCCACATCACATCACATCATAACTTACAGCATATCCACATTAGCACATAGCAACAGAGGGCACATGAACAAACCTTTGTTTCAAGCCGCACCACACATGAAACAGTTAAGATAATAACATATAGAACACGACATATAATTATATGGGACATCCAAGGCATGTATGACACATAGCACACACTCAACCTTAGCTACACCCTTACTTAGTTTAGGTTACTGAGCTATCTCCTACCCTTGTTAGGCCACTAATCACTCTTCGTAATTGTTACACTTGATACAATCCCCATCTGGTTGGTTAGATCACCAATTTGCCTATTTCCTTCATTATAATTAAAAAATTTCCCTTTAGTAGGCCAAATTACCCCTGTTCATCATCCTAATTACCAAATCACCCCTTTAGTTGGTTAAGTTACCAACTTGCCCCTCACATTTATCATATTTATCATTTTATCCTTCTCCGTTATTAAATTTTGATTTTACCCTTCTCTTTTATTAAATTATCATTTTACCCTTTTCAATTATTATAATTACCAAGTTACTCTTTCCCAATTTCCACTTTTACCCCTTTTATTTACAAAATTACCATTTTACCCATTTACTTTCAAATTTACCATTTTACCCCTTTTACTTCTAAAAATTACCATAACACCCTCCCACTTATAAGATTATCATTTTATCCTTAAGTACGAAATTACCATTTGACCTCTTTTAATTTCAAAATTTTCATTTTGCCCTCTAATTACGAAATTACCATTTTACCCTTTTATTATAAAATTACCATTTTGCCCTTTTATCACAAAATTACTATTTTGCCTTTTAATTATAAATTTACCATATTACCCTTTTATTATGAAATTACCTCTTTTCCCTTCAATCACAAATCTACCATTTTGCCCTTTAATCACAAAATTTACCATTTTGCCATTTAATTACGAAATTACCACTTTGCCTTTCAATCACAAAATTAGCATTTTGCCCTTTAATCACAAAATTACCATTTTTTCCTTTAATTATAAAATTACCATTTTTCCACTTTAATTAAAAAATTACCATTTTACCCTTTAATTATGAAATTACCATATTACCCTTGAATTATAATATTACCAATTTATCCTTTAATTCGAAAATTACCCTTTTACCCTTTAATTATAAAACTACCCTTTTGCCCTTGAATTACAAGATTACTACTTTACCCTTGCCTCCAAAATTACCCTGATACCCCTTTATCTCCAAAATAACCATTTTATCCTTTAATTCCAAAATTACCCTTTTTCTCTTTAAAATTACCACTTTACCCTTACCTCCAAAATTACCATAGTACCCTTTTAATTAAAAATTACCATTTTGCCCCTTAGTACACCACTTACATTAAATTATCATTAATACATAAAATATTAATATTAATACCTCATCCACAACTCTCATATCTAATATAATACTTATTAGCACCCATATATATACTAGGCCATATTCTTGTACAAGATACATTACTAAAAGACCCCTAAGGCTCACAAAATATTAACCATGCATTAAAGATCACAATAGCATAATACTTAACATTTTTCATTAACAACCAAACTCTTACCTTAAACAATATTTCCATACATAACATATAATCTAACATGCTTCTTTTTATCAAACATCACAAGAAACAACGCATATGATATTAAACAACATATATTAAGCATAATAACATATTAAAAATCCTAATGTGTACATATACGTTAATCCATGCTTTTAAGTGGGATTTAACGGTTACCTTGATTCCCACAAAAATGAACCTTATCGATATTTTAGTTAAAGGTTCAAGCTTTGATTATCAAAACCAATACCTAAAAATAATATCAAGATTGATTATATTAGAAATAAGAGAAAACCAAGTGCAAGACTTTATAACACTTAATTAATCAAATAATTAACTTAAAATGTTATTATACCTTAAAGGCATTAACCAATTAAATCAAGAATGTGTAGCGGCTCATCTTGCTCATGCAGCATGAGCTGCATGCAAAGAAATGAGGAGGAGGGGCATGAAGGTGGGTAAAAAGAGGAAAAATGGACATTTTTGGGTAAGGGGTTTTAGGCTAAGAAAAAGGGCATGCGGGGGAGGATTTAAGGCAAGGGAAGGATGCAGAGGTGGAGAGGGGGTGTAGGTGGTGGTCGGGGAAGGTTGACGGTAGCTAAGAGCGGCGGAGGCGGCGGCAACGAGGCTGCGAAGTGGTGTTGCTGAGGAGAGTCAAGATGGGGGGCTAAGAAGGAAGGAAAAGGGAGGGGGAAACGAAGGCCTATGGGTGGTGGTTTCGGCCAGAGGAGATTTGGGGGTGGTAGAGGTCGTTGCAAGGATTATTGTGGTGGCTCAGGTGGCGGCATATGCGGTGGAACGGTGGCGGAAAAGGGTGGTGCAAGGTGGCTACCGAGAAGGGAGAAGAAGAAGAGGAAAAGAAGAGGGGAGGAGGGAGGAGGCTGCGGGGTGGCTCGATGGGTGCTGTGATCATTCGGGGGTGAGGTAGAGGGTGGCAGGGGGTGGTGCAGGTGGCTGTTGAGGTGCCGGTAGCGGCGGAACGGCGGCAGCGAAGAAAAATAGGGAGGATGAGGGAAGGAGGAGAAAGGAAGAAAAAGAGGGTCGGGGCATGCGTATGGAGCTTGAAAAAAATGCAGAATGAGGTAGGGAAGGAGGAAGAAAAAGAAGGGGAAGAGAAATGGGGGATAGGGTGGCTCGAGGATGGCGGTAGGGTGGTAGAGGAATGGCGATGGTAGGGAGAGGGAAAAGAAGAGAGGGGAATAGCGATGGCAAGGAATGGGGAAGGGAGAGATGGTGGGGCTGGGATGGGGCAGAGAAATGACAGGAGAGAGAGAGAGAGAGATAGATTAGGAGATTAATAGGGGGAAGGGGGTTGCAGGTAGGTTGGCAGTGATGGCAGGGTGGTCAGGATTTTCGCCAAGGAAAGAGGAAGAAGAAGAAACAAAGAAGAAGGGGAGGGAGCTGGTGCAATGGGCGGCCGAAGGAAAGAAGAACACGGGGCGGCCCAGTCAGGGAAGAAAGGAAAGAAAAGAAAGAGGGAGGCAGGCAGGCCGACGACGCACACGGGAGGAAAGGGAAACGGGCTAGCGGCCCAAGCGTGAGAGTGGGGGAAAGGGGCAGGCCAGGCTAGTTGGCAGCCCAAGGAAAAAAAAGGAAAAAGAAAGAAAAAAAGAAAAAGAAGAAAAAGGATAAGGAAAAGGGAAAAGGAAAATGGTATTAAATAAAATAATTTAATTTATAAAATAATATAATATAATATTTTTGGGTAATAGATTTATTTAATAATTTAATTTAATATAATTAAAATATAAGGGTTTAAAGGGATAATTTTAGTAAAATAATAGTTTGAAAAATTATTTAAATAATAAGAGTGTGATAAAATAACAAAATATTTATTTTAATTTATTAAGTATTTATAACCAATTTTATACACTCAAAATCCATAAAACAATTAAATTAAATATATTTAAAGGCTAATTTATCCCAAATAAAATTTATTTATTAAACTATAGGCTTTTAAAATTTTGGGGGATTACAACTATGTGAAATGCCCCAAAAATTTTTAATTTTCAAAACTAAATTTAAATGAGTTTTTATTATGAAAATTAATTAAATAAAATATTTTTATTAAAATAAAAAGGAAATAATTAGGGCAAATCAAAAAGAAATTTATAAGTATTTTAATTAGGAGAAATTTGGGTATTTTAGCTAATTAAGGATTTTATTTTATAAATTAATTAAATAAATTATTTTATTTAAAATAAGAGGGAGAAAATAGTTTCAAATTAATAGGAATTTTATAAATATTTTAATTTATTAAAATTAGAGTGATTTGCTAATTAAAATGAAATTTATAGAAAATCTTTTAAAAATCCTAATTTAGCCTAAAAAGGGATTTAAATATTATTTTATTAAAATATTATTATTTTTAAATATCCCAAATATTCTATTTAATTTAATTACCTAACCCTCCTATTTTTCTTTTTCCCTTTTTCCTTTTCTTTCTTTTTATTTCTTCTTCTTTTCTTTTTCTTTTTTTCCCCTCCCCGACCTGGGCCAGCCCGTGGCCCAGTTATCCTTTCCCCTTCTTCCTTCTTCAGCACGGCCCAGCCTGTGCGGCCGTCGCCCTTCTTCGTCCCTCTCTACGCTGCGCTTCATTCTTTATTTATCCTAAACTCTATGTTTTGATTGAACTTTTTTATCCGTCGCGCTCGACCACCCGGTCTCCTCTTCTTTTCTTTCTTTCTTTTTTGCTCCAAACCGCCCGGTCCAGCCCCCCTCTTCTTCTTCCTTCACACCTGACACCCCGACGACCTGCAACATTGTCGTCGCCCGTCTAAAGCTCCTGCCGCTGATCTCGCTCCTTTGACTTGCCTTTTCTTTCCTTTCTCTTCCCCTTTGTTTCGGCAACCCCTTACCCCAAACCACTTCTCCCATTTCTCTCACGATTCCCCCCTTTTCTTGCGTATTACCTTTGCCCCATTTTGACGCCCACCGACCAACCTCGCTACCGGTAACCATAACCCTACCTGCCTTACCCCGTAGCCGACCCACAGAACCCTAAACTCCCTTCTAAAATCTATAGATACCCTCGTAAGCTGCCTTGTATCGAAATTTTAATTCCTGCCCAGAATTTCCCGACCTTGCCACTGCCACCCCTTTAGACGCCTTGTCTGTCGCCTCCGGCCAACTTAGCCACCATATCTGGCCACCAAACTCATCCTTGCACCGCCTTCTAACAACCTAAACGTCCCATATCCCTCGATTCTTTCTACACAAGCCACCCCGACTATGTGAAGTAGCCCCCTCGACCAACCTATTTTTTGTCTCTGTCACCCTTTGCGCCGCTGTTCGCCACCTCTTCCGCCACTTCCGCCGCTTCTTTCACCTCCCAAACTGTACTACAGACCCTCCCCTACCTTTCTTTTCCTCTCACTCCCTCTCCTCCTCTCTTTCTCTTCTTCTTCCTCTTTTGGCCACCGCCGCCGCCGCCGTGCGCCATCACCTTTGGCTACGCCACCACCCTTATTTTGTCCCTCTCCCTCTAGGCAGTCTTAAACACCTCAACTTCCACCTCCATTCTCCCTATCTTTTTCCCAGCATTTAACTTTTATCCTTTTCTTCCCTTTTTGTGGCCACCGCCATCGTGCACCACCGCCGATGGCGCCTATCCCCACCAGCCTAAGGTTGAACCCTAGACCCTCTCAACCCTTTTCCCTATTTTTATAAGCCTTAATTTATTTTATTTCATTTATTTGAATATAAATACTATTATTATTATTATTATTATTATTATTATTATTATTATTATTATTATTAATGTTTTTATTATTATTTATGTTGAGGGTCGAAGCCCTATTGTAATTATTATTTCGATTTTATCATTATTACTCTTATTATTTCTATTATTACTATTATTAATAATAATAATATGTGTTTATTATTATAATTATTATTTTTATTACTACTATTTTGAATTACTATAATTATTATTTCATTATTAATATTACAACTACTTTACTATTAGTTTTGCTATTATTATTATTATTATTATTATTTCATCATCATTATTATTATTATTAGTATTAGTATTATTTTGGTAAAGGGGGCCGAAGCCCTTATTTCATTATATTTTTGAGTAATGCCCTTTTTATTATTATTGTTACTATTTTTATTATTCTTGTTAATATTAATATTGATATTATTTTTGGTATCTTTGCTATTATTATTTTAGTATCATTTTTATTATTATTAGGGTAAAGTTTTCAATCTTATATTATTGACTTTTATAATATTTCTATTATTTCTTATATCTTTAGCAAAGATAGTAATTAGTTAATGTTATTGTTCTTAATATGTTATTATTTTGTAAAAGCCCTAAGGAGGCGTAGAAGCGTATTCCAAGATCGGTATCGTTTTAGCTAAGGGGTTACTAAGGCCTATTGTGTGTTGATGTGCATTATATGCTTTGTATGATATGCATCGTATGTTTATTATTGTAATTATTTCGTATGTGGTATAACGTGGAGTTGAAGTATGTTTTTCTATGGCATATGTACTATATGTGATGAAATATTGTGGTATGTGATGATATGTGTTATGTGTAATACCCCGTATTTTTAAAATCCAGATTTATTAAGTTTAATGATTTTATTAGCGTAATTTGATGTAAACAATTAATTATTTTAATTTTGATTCGTTTTATGGATTTATCGACGATTTTGAATTCATAATTGAATGTAATTAATCATTTTCGGGAAGTAATATTTTATCGATGTTTTAATTAATTGAATGTAATATTTTCGGGAAGTTTAAATTAAAAATATTTTCGGAACTTATTTAAGAATTTCTTTTTGAAATTAATTTTCTTCCGTTCTACGCTTTTTAGTTTGTGGAAAACCGATTTCGGAAATTATTAAAATTAGTTTTGATTTATTAGAATTTGACTTAAATATTTTATTGTAGGTTTTTAAATATTATTTCAGGGTCTTATAATGTATTTCCGTAAATAATATAAATTTTTACGGTCGTTGGTAAATTCTTCCGAAAATACTTTCAAAATTCTTTATACAACTTTTTATTTATTTATTTTAAGCGTTTGGATCATTTCGAAATAATTTTTTTTTAATAAGTTTTAAATAAAATATTCCAGTAATAATTTTAAAACTTTAGTATTTAATTTTATGGGTATTTAAAAAAAAACCCAGCCCCGACCGGTGCCCCCTTCCCCTTTTTCTTTTCCCTCTTCTCTCCCGTGCGCCCCTGTTCTGCAACCCTAACCCTAGCCGACCTCCCTCGCCTCTCTCCTCCTCCCTGCTCCCTTGCTAGCCGCCGCCGACCAACCAGCTACGACAGGCGACGCGACCGACGACGCTGCAGCAAGTTACAACCGCAACATCAGCCGCGCGACAGCAGCCCATGCAGCAGCGCAACAGCGGGCGACGACAGCAGTAGCAGCAGGCCACGCAGCTCGCGCCACCGCCCGACAACCGGCGAGCCCTGCTGACCACCGGCGAGCCACCGTCGTTCCCCGACGAAGCTTCTCCGGCATTTTCTTGTCCCGATTTGTGTTGATTTCGTTGGTATAATTTTTGAAAAAACCCTAATACTTGTTTTGATTAATTGGGTATGAATTAGCTTATAAAAAGCTAAATTGATTGTTTGATTGTGTATATATGTGCTGTAAGAATGATTTGGATAGGTCAATTGTATGGTTGTGTTGGAATTTGGGAAAAATTGGATTTTTGGCCGGGTTATGCTCGAATTTTTCAGATTCGCCCATTTTAGCTATTTTTAATAAATTGATTATACAATATATTTTAAAATGTATCCAATTTCATTTTGGAACCGTCAATTTGAGAAATTTATGTAGGTTTTATCGGAATTTGATTCCTAGGTCAATTTTTGGGTGTAATGAAATTGGGTCGTATAATTGAGCTGTTCCACTCAACTGATTTTATAATATCGTTTAAAATGTATTTAATTTTATATTGGAAGTGTTGATTTGGGAAAATTGTGCGTAATTGATAGGAATTGGATTTTTAGGTCAAAACTCCCGCGGGTTTGAATTGGTTTGGGTAATCGGGTTATTTTATTCAATTGACTATATAAATTACATTAGAATATGTTTAATTACATTTTCGAACCGTCAATTGATATGTTTTGGCAAGAATTGATCGGATTTGCATTCCGGGCTCAAAAACCCTAATTGTGCTAAATTGTGTATTTCTTTTACTAGTTTTGAGCAATTGATTATTTGATATGTTATAAAATGTGTTTAATTGCATTTCTAAATATTCAATTTGATTAAATTTACAGAATTTTAATGAATTGTATTTTCGGGCCTAAAACCCTAAATTTCAAGTGAAATTATGAAACCGATTACTCGTATTGTTGTTTTTCTAAAATTGAATGTATAGAAATAGTTGAAATGGTATTAATTGCTTTCTAATACCTTTGATTTGAATTAATTAAATTGAATTACTTGAGTTTGTGTCATAGGCTTTAAAACCTTAATTTTCGGGGATGATTTTATAAAATTGATTTTGCTATGTGTATTTTATCTAATCGAATTCTATCTTTGGGTTCTAAATCATTTAAATTCTGTTTTAACCTAATCGGGTTGGATTTGGTTCTATGTAAATGGTTAGATTACCTATTTAGTTGTAAAACCTAATAAATGAGTTATTTTCGATAAAGTAACTTATGATCGATTATTCTTTCTCGAGCTTTCCAACTTAAGTTGAAATGTCCTAAGTGATATTTGTATTAATCCGTTTTGATTTAGTTTTAACCTTAAATCTTAATAAAGCTATGCTTTTAAGTTCTAAGTTTTGGACACGTTTTCTAAGAAAGATCATTTGTGTTGTTTGTGTTTATTTAATTAGAATATGTGAATTATTGATTGATAGGATAGTTTCTAATTTAGTTTTCGATTTCTATCGGATCTAGGAAAGCTTTCTCGTGGATCCACGAGCTAGGGATCTCTCTCCCTCTTATCTCGCTTAGCTAGCTTCGGATCCAGGTAAGTCTCTACTTACCTCTACTTATGGGTGTTTAGTAAGGACGAATGTTATGGCCTTGTGCTATGTGTGATGTAATGTGTGGGTGAATGATGAGTATGCCATGTTGATGTGTATTATGCATGTGTTATGAATAACCTGTTTTGTGTAGCGCAGCGTGGATCATGAGGTATGTTGTGTGTGCCTTATATTATACATGTATGACATATTTCATGTTTGATGTTGATGTTGATGATGTGACTTGTTATGGCCCTCTAGGACATGCATGCTAGGGTTTTGGGTAGCATGAAATGATAATAAAAGAACAACAGGGAAGTGGACGTTGGGAAGTTTGCATGGGGGGACTAGACCTTGCATGGGCATGATCCTTACATGTGAAAAGTTGATTTGGGTTGTAAGTAAGAGCTTGGGAGAGTCTTGGAGTGATTGGGAACTTGGTAAGAAAAATAGTACGTGAGTTGGTATATAAGCGACCTTATTAGGGTTTTGGGTGTAAGTGGGGGTTGGAGAGTCTGCATGGAGTATTTAAATTATGCATGGGAATGAATCTTACGTGAGGGAAGTTGATTTAGGAAGTGAATAAAATAATGTCAAAGTTATGGACCCATTGGAGACTTGGGTGCAAAATTTTACGTGGGTCGATGTAAGGGTGTCTAAGGGACCCAATTAGGGTTTTTGGGAGGAAATGAGCAATTTGAAGGGTACAAGGGTAAAAATGATCACGAAGGGATGGAGTATGGGGTTGAGAGTGAGAGTCCACTTGTATAAAGGATGAGTATGGGCTTCTAAATGAGAGAAGAGGTTTTGGGGCATAGAGGGGAGGTTACTTGAGGAGGAAGTAAAGTGCTAGGGTTTGGGTTGGCCAACTAGGGTTTGGCGGTCACATGCAGAGTTTGGGAATAAAGGGATATATTTTGGGAATTTCTTAGTAGAGACGGGATGCGAGACAAGGAACAAAGTAAAGTTAGGATGAGTAAGAAGGAGTTAGGCCATGTAGGCCCAAATTAGGGTTTTCCAAGGAGGAGCCTTAAAGGGGTGAGGACATGTGGGACCAATATCATTGTGTTAGGGTTAGCCCACATTCTCAGGAGAGTGTGCCCTTACTACGTTTCCTTATGTATAAGAGTAAGAGGGGATGGACATCGGGCGTGAGAAGGGGAGAACAGTCTCAAGATATGGGACGGGCCTCCTCGAAGGGAATAAGTAGGGAGTAGTAGACATGCATGTCAAGGGTGGAACCTTAGTTAATAATACATGGATAAGACACTAATTACTTAAAGAGTAAGATTGTTGAGCTGGGCCCAGACCGATCCACCGGCATAATAGTGGCCAGGTGCCGGGGTGCCCTAGAGACCGATCCACCGACATATAATAGTGGTTAGGCGCGTTCTGCCCTATAAGTGACCGATCCACCGGCTATAATAGTGGGGGATCCCGAGCTCAACAAACAAAACAGTATGTTGTAATTAAATCATGGGAAAGATACTATATACTTACAGTCGAACACCATGAGAGTCGGGGCCTGACCGATCCACCGGCATAATAGTGGCCAAGAGCGTTGTGCCTTGGAGACCGATCCACCAGCGTATAATAGTGGTTAGGTGCGTTCTGCCCTATAAGTGACCGATCCACCGGCTATAATAGTGGGGTTCCCGTACTCGCATGGATTAACAAAGATTATGGTGTGAAATGACTTATAAACAAATAATGGAAAGATACGTTATAATCACAGTGAAACACCATGAGAGTTGGGACCAGACCGATCCACCGGCATAATAGTGGCCAGGAGCGTTCTGCCCTGGAGACCGATCCACCAGCATATAATAGTGGTTAGGTGCGTTCTGCCCTATAAGTGACCGATCCACCGGCTATAATAGTGGGGTTCCCGCATCCTCATGGATTCATAACGATTATGACGTGAATCTACTATATTTACCAGAGATTTAAAGAATGAGTCTACCCGGACCATAGCCGGCTTTTATTATCTATATTACCCCATGCTGCTTATGTGCATAATGAGTTACTTTACATTCTGGTCATAACACCCTTATATGTTTCAATACGATGTTACACATGTTTCATATGTTACTATATGGGTATGGTAGGACTTGTGATGTGGGTTTTGAGTATACATAATAGTGTATCAACGTATTGTATCATGATTTAATATGCACTTGATGATATCTCTCCTATAAGGTAGGGTAGTGGGACTTACTCAGTATTGGACCCGTACTGATACTACCTTGGTTGAATGGGTCCTGTGATGATCCACCAATGGTGGGGAGCAGACCTCTTGTGCAGGTTTAAGATCGGATATTGTTTTGGGGTGGAAGGCCTGACTTGAGTGAGTAGGAAATCCGGATATTGATCCTTCGGGATTTATTTTTGTTTAGCTGTATTTTGTATTACATTCCTGTTTTAAGAAACATATTCTGGGGTTGTAATCCTAAATCGTATTCTAACTTCTGTTTGACTTACCTCTTGTTAAGGATTTATTTTAAATGTTGTCTTGCGTTTTTGATACTTTGTACTAAAGGTTGATTGGATATAGCCTTAGCACTTAGTACTGGAACGGTAGGAGTGAACCGGTCTGGTACTAAGTGTGGCGGTAATACCCTCGAGTTTACGGTTTTATCCTTTGCTCCCGCTAAACCTTTTGATTTTAAACGAAATTTTTCAGTAGTAAATTTGGGGGTGTTACATTGTGACCCTATAAGATATGCATGTGAGGATGTATAAAAGTGATATTATGTGGGAAAAAGGTTGAAAATGGAAAACGAGAAGTAAGTTGGCTAAAGGGGAAATGAGTTAACCCAAGTATTTTAATGATTCATGAGTGGGAGAATAAAATGGGAAATTTAAGGTTTCATGTGAGAGAATATAAATTATGGTTTTGTATGGGAGAATCTAATTTATGGTATGATATGGGATAATCTAATTTATGGTTTCATATGGGAGTATATAATTTGTAGTTTTATATGGGAGAATCTAATCTATGTTTTATATGGGAGAATCTAATTGATGGTTTTGTATAGGAGGACCTAATGTAGGGTTTTGTATAGATGAATATTTGGTTTGGTATGGATTGAATTTAGGGTTTGGTAGGGATGAATCTTTGGTTTTTGTGTGGATTGAATTTAGGGTTTTGTATGACGAAATCTTGGGTTTTGCATGAAAGAATTTAGGGTTTCGTATGGATGGACTTAGGGTTCTGTATAAAAAATTCAAAAGGCTGCATAGGATGTATAAAGTCTGCATGGGAGTGAAATTTACGTATGAAAATTTGATTTGGGATGTAAGGAAGGTAATGTAAGTGTTGTTTGGGTGTTTGAACACTTTGGATGAAAAATGGTACATAGAGCGATATAAGGGTACGTAGGAGATCGAGCTAGGGTTTATGTGGATAATTAGGGTTTGTTGTGGTTGCTTAGAGTTTTTGTGGTATCATGTGTACTTGATGATTAAAGTGTAATTATGAGGATGTTATTTATGAGTTGTGGTGTGTGGAGTGTTAAAATGATTTAGGTTGTGTGAGGTGGAGTAAGATGGGCCACTAAAGCCTAAATTAGGGTTTCGGGATAAAACCATAGATTGAGATGTGGAGTAGACTTAGAGGATGTGTGTTAAGGGGGTGATTCATGCGTGTCTAAGGTTAAAATTTTCCAAATAATATACTTAAGACATTAATCATTTAAAGTGGAAGATTGTTGAGCCAGGCCCAGACCGATCCACCGACGAATAATAGTGGTTAGGTCATGATGCCCTATATGTTTCCGGTCCACCGGCTATAATAGTGGTCAATCTTTGTAGCTGTGCATTTTTGGTCCACCAACTATAATAGTGGGGGATTTTGTGCTCAACAAAACCGAATATATTTGTGCCAAGACATGGAAAAAACACTAATTACTTACAATGGAACACCATGTGAGCAAGGGCCAGACCGGTCCACCGGCGAATAATAGTGGCCAGGTACTGCGGTATCTTGGAGACCGATCGACCGACGAATAATAGTGGTTAGGGCATAATGTCCTATGTGTTTCCGGTCCACCGGCTATAATAGTGGGGTTCCCGTACTCGCGTGGATTTGATAAAAAGCATGGTGTGAATCGACTTCTGATAAGAAATTAACTAAGTAATTGAATCAGATTATATATGGGTCTTTGTACTTTTACCCGAATGATTGTATGAAATTATATTATCATGATGGAGTATGCTCTTTTATTTCTTTTACATTATTTTATGTGCTTATATGTTGGCCTTAGTGCTCGGTTACCTTACTCAGTACGCAGTGTACTGATCACCCTTTTCATGGGTGTTGCTCATTCCCACGAGTAGTATGCCCTTCTGACTTTGTGCAGGTGGGCGAGACATCAATCGGGGCTGAGTGCTGAGCTTGTGTTCTGGCTTCAAGTTTGAGAGTGACATGGCCATATTATCTCTTTATGCGATTTATTTCCTTGTGTATTTCTTTTATATCGCATTTATCCAATTTGATTTATTACCTTGCATTGAGTACTTTAAATGAATCTTTTATCAGTTGTAAGCTATTTCTCTTTTAAATATGAATAATATTTTTTTATGCATACTCTGATTTCTATGTTGTTATCTCTTTAATTCATTTTATGAAATCTTGGTTAAGTTTTATGTTAATCTTTTTAGCCTTAGCACTTGGTACTGGAACGGTCGGAGTGAACCGGTCTAGTACTAAGTGTGACGGTAACATTTCCAGAATTCACGGATTTTGATTTAAGTATTTCTATTTTAATTACTTCCACTTTCCAAAAAAAAATAAGGTGAATTTTAGGGTGTTACACTATGCCGGGATCAAACCTCAAAAATTTCGTAAATCACGCATTGTACTCTAATACCATCAAGCTTTCTTTGATTCAATCACATGAACTCCTTGAGCTTTTTCCTCTTGAGACTTTTTGTTATAAAAAAGTGTGTGAAGCGTAGTCTTGAAGTCTTCCCAAAACATATGTCACCCTTCTCAAGTGTTAAAGCCTTTCCACCAAGTGTCAGCTGATCCTTGAAGGAAGTATGTAGCTATGTTCGCCTTTTGTGCTTCTGAGCAATCGATTGTCTCGAAGGTCCTATCAAAATCCCATATCCAACCTTCTAGGACAATGGCTTATTCTTTTCTGTTATAGGTTAGAGGTCAATGACGCGAGACTCTGTCAAGCCAATCGTCTCCAATACCCACTTGTGGGTGATACGGAGGTGGTGGATGTTAAGGCTGAGATATAGGAGGACACTAAACAAACTCCATGAAATTCTGTAATGCTCTCTCCAAATTGTCAACACGTCCATTTAGAGTCATGTCGAGCTAGTTGCAAACTAAAAACATGCTAAGGAGATGCTATCTTATAAGCGCATACCAAATCAAGACATGTCGAGGGCCACTTAATCTACCCACACTCAATGCACACAAGGCTAATCCATGTTTCAAGATCATAGAGAGAAAGAAGAAACTCTTTTATGATTAAAACATATAGCATTATGATAACTTAATTTCTAACTAAAACACGATTCTTAACAACCAAAAACTCTGATACCAGCTTGTGGTATTAATTTAAAACCATTAAACATCAGAAAAGATTTGCAAAATTCTCTAATACCAACTTGTAACCCCAAAAAAATTACTATTAAAAATTTTTATTTTTAAAGTTACAAGTGGAAGCTAAAAGAGTAAATTTCAAGATATTACTGCCACACTTAATACTAAACTACTTTCCTCCACCATTCTAATACCAACTAATAAGGCTAAAACATTACTTTAATTAAATTCAATAATGCATTCATAAATCATAGTAGTGCAATGATTAGGAAGGTTAATTCAACTTCTAAATAAAACTCACTAATTGTGGTTACAAAATAAAGTTAGTGAAAAGGAAATATAAAATATTATAAGGAAAATACAAAAACCTTTGGTTCAAGTTACCAGACAGAATCCTGGATATCCCTACACTTTTAACTCAATGAATAATCCTTGAATAGAACTTATTAGCTAACTTGTAAATGCTACTACTCATTAAATAAGCAGAGGCCCGCTAAATAAACCCTTCAATACAATGGTATTGAACAGCCCATTATATAAGACTAATATACAAGGACAGCGTACAACACACTAGATGCATCACATCAATCATATGAACATTAAATGATGCATAAAGTAATCAAACTGTGATAATCGTTCATATAACTACATGCTTCAAGATCATATGCCACTAGTACTCATTCACCTAGAAATAACTAAAACTTACAATGGAACATCCAAGTGATGCTCTTTGTAGTATAATTAGAAAGCCACTTCATTCTCAACAATATGCATAACTATGTTAACCGACCCACAACTTCTCAATTCACAGGTAGGCCCATCAACACAATACATACACACATCATCACAGGTAGGTACAAAGGCTGTTACCAAATCACAAGTAGGCTCAAAGGTTGCCACTAAAACATTCCTATAATCATTTTCATTCAATTATCAAACAATTACATTTTTATTTACTTAAGGAGTGATCAACGAACCTGAAGGCACTAAGGCAACCTAGTCATACTAGTGCATAAGGGCATCACAATAACCTACCGACTATCAACCAAGGAATGCAAAGGTACCCCGGTTGCACTGGTACACAAAGGTACACAGTACCATACCAATAATCCTTAAGTATGTATACCACTATTTAGGTCCATAGAGATAAATAAAGTAAGATTTATGGTTTTGCTATGATCATAGGGTACATCAGCAAAATCTGTAATAATCGTGAGCTAAACCACGTCTTTAGGGTAGCGACTACTAAAGAGTCATCATTCCAGATCTCGATATCTTTTACTTAAGTATTAGTATGTTGTGAGGGTGACCACTATAAACACACATTAATCAAATATAATCAATCCTTCATACTTAACCATTTTTATTTATTTCCAACATTATGAGGTAACTAGAATCAAGATCATTGTCAATGCCAACATAATTAGTCAACTAAGGTCATCCTAAGCTCATGCACTTTAGGTTAAGATGACCAAAATATCTCTAAGGCTAAGGCTACCTCTTTACCATCCATTCCCATCACAAATTTGATTTTATTTTGTTAACTTAGCTATAAAAAGGATAATGCACCATAATTGAATTATTGATCATAAAGTTAAGTTACCCGACATACCAAATGATTATGTTACCCTTATACACCATTCTACATGTGAAACCCTAACATGTGCTTCTAGAACAACCAAACACACATTCTCATGCTTAATCAACAATTAATGCAATTCTTGCATGCTTATGAGAATAAATATCATAGCATACCCTAATTTGCCAAAATACCCCTGAACCATATAATAGTAATAATTATGTTGAAATATGAATTTCTAATATAGAAAGACCCCTATTCTAATGCTTGATAACAAATATCACATATTATGCATATTCATTAGTATATTCGTCATGGTACATTCCAAAGTACCAAAAAACCCCTAGACCATATAATATTCATAATCATGCTAGAGCATGTGGTTCAAAAACAGAAAATATTAATCATTATGCATGTTTATTAGAACAATAAACATAGTACATGTAATATTACCAAAATGTCCCTAGACCATGTAATATTAATTATCATGCTAAAATAGGTGATACTAAGATAACAAATCCCTATTCTTATATTTAACATCAATTAATATTTATCATGCATGTTTATTAGGCAAATCACCATAGTACATGCAAAATTACCAAAACACCCCTAAGTCATATAATATTAATATTCATGCCCAAAAATTTGTTACTAATACTCCAAACCCCTATTTTCATACTTAGCACCAATTATTACTTATGATGCATATTTATTAGGATAACCACCATTGCACATTTAAAATTACCAAAATACTCCTAAGTCATATAATATTAATATTCATGCCCAAACATGTATTACTAATACCATAAACCCCTATTTTGATTATTAACATCACAAAACACTTGGTATACATATTTATTAGAATGATCACCATCATACATTAAAATTTTTAAAATACCCCTAGATTATAAAATATTGATATTCATGCTAAATTATGTGTGTATTATACACCAAACTCCTATCTTCATTCCTAGCAATACTTAAAACACATTAAACATCCTAATTAGGGTTACATATCATGATGTGTCTAAATGACCAAATTACCCCTAGGGCTCATAGTAGTAATATTCTTACTAAAAGTGTCCATACATACTTAACCTAACCTTTTATATCACATAATATACATCATCACCTCCCAACCTTAAACTCCTTCTCAATCACCCTTTCACACATATAACATCTCACACAAGATAGCATGCATTTTTTTTCATGTTCCAATATAATATTAATAATCATAGGATCATTTTTAACACATACATCCACACAAATCACATGTCAAAACATTAATGTGCTAACATATGACATCCAAACATTTTAGTGGTGTATAAAGGTTACATGACTTTCAATAAAAACAAACTTTATTGGTATCCAACTAAAAATGTGTAGGATGCGTTTAATAAAATTTTATGCCTAAAAATAATATCACAAATACCATATTAATATTAGATAAATGAAATAATGATTTTTATTAAAAATATTTATTAAATATAAAATTATCAAACTACCCTTATACCTTTAATATTATCCAAAATATATAACAAATACACAACATAACTCAAGTCGTATATGCAGTGTGAGCCATGTAGAATAGGATGAAGTGGAAGGGGGAGAAAGGTGGCTCAGGTAAGGATTTGTAGGTTGTGGTGGAAGATGTTGGTATTGATTCTTGGGTATAGGAAGAGACAACTGGTGGTTGGAGGGTGTGGTATAGGTGGTTTGAAGGTAGTGGAGGTGACTGCGTATGCTGCAAGAAGAGTGGTGTAGAGAAGGAAAAGGGAGGGAAGGATAGGCAGTGTTGGGTGGTTGTAGGTGATGGTGTAGGAGGTGGGTGGTGGTTGCGGTTGGCTGTAGGAGTTTGGGAGGAACTATGATGGTGAAGAAAATTTACGGGAGAGAGGTGGTCGAAGGAAGGTGGTGGCATAGGGGTATTAAAGGGGAGAGAAGGGGAAGGAGGTAGGGTTGCAAGGGAGGAGAGGACATCTTCTTATATGTCATGTAGGGAGGATGTAGGATAGAGGAGCTAATGGGGTGGATGATATGTTGGTGGTGGAAGCACAGAAGGTGGTTGTAGAGAGAGTGATGGGGAAAATAGGGGTGGGGAGAAGAAGGGAGAAAGGAAGGTCGGGGGAGAGAGTAGACCATAAGGGAGAAGAGAGGAAGGGAAGAAGAGAATAAGAAGAAAAAAAGGAGGAGGGGGAGGAGGAGAGAGGGAGTTCAGCATGTAAGGTAGATGGCAGTGCAAGGAGTGGCAGGCAAAGTAGGGTAGGTTTGATAGGGGACAAAAATGGAAGGAAAGGAGCAAGCGAGGAAAGAGACCAGGGGAGTTGTAGGGCTAAAAAAGGAAAAGAAAGGGATGGCAGGAGGGTGGTGGTGCAAGGTGTCTGCCCGGAAAGAGGGTTGGTGTAATACCCCAAATTGAGCGGAGTGCTATAAGGAATGATTTGGCTACTTATATCAACATGGTATACTGTTATTTTAGTGATTCCATCCTAAGAACTCCACAGTTAAGCGTACTAGCCGTGGAGCAAATTTAGGATGGGTGACCTTCCTAGGAAGTTTGGAAATTTTTTGAAAATTTCTCGAGAAGTGCGTGAGTGAGGACAAAGCACACTGAAAGGACTTGTGTTGATTTGTGGGGCCAACCGATCAATCCGAAAGTACTCCAAGATAGCCCCTGTGTGGTCGTATCGACTCGGGGTATTACAGGTGGTGTCATAGGCATGTAAAGTGTAGGTTGTGTATAGGAGGAGGAGGAGGAGGCATGCTCAGGGAGGAGATTGTGTTTGGCCAAGCACAGGCAGGGAAAGAAGCAGAGGGGGAAGATAGGTCGTACGGGGAAAGAAGAAAGGAGAGGGATGGTTAGGCCATACGGGGAAAGAAGGAAGGAGAGGGAAGTGGGCTGGTCATGCAGGAGAGGAGAAAAAAAGAAAGGGAAGAGAGATTGGGCTAGAGAGAGGAGAAGAGAATAAAGGGGAGAGAGATGGGGCTAGCTCGAGGGAAAAGGAAAAGAAAGAAGGGGAAGAAAACCTAGGATGGTCTGAGGGAAAAGAAAAGAAGAACAGCGGAAGGTGGTTTGGGTTAGCCCGAGGGAAGGAGGAAGGAAAGAAAAGAAAGAAAAGGAAGAAAAAGGAAAAAGTCAAAGGAAAAGATGAAAAAGATAAGGAAAATATATTTAGGGTTAGGATTAGAAATTAGATTAAGATGGGCTATTAGGAAAATATTATATTAATTTATCCAAAAATTAGGGTATTAATTTAAGAAAATAATTTTGGTAAAATTATGGGTTTGGTGTTTATTTAAGTAAAAAGAGTAAGATGAAATGGTATAAATAATTATATTAATTTATTAAATAATTTTATCTATATTTGTGAGCCAAAGGTTTGCAAAAATAATTAAATAAATAATGTAAAGATTAACTTTATTTTAGATAAAAGGTTAAACATTCAAATTTAAGGTTATAAAAAGTTTGGGGAGTCACAATAACACAATAATCACTTAAATTGAAAGATGACCGAGCTGTGAATGATTCTAGATTAGCTAATCCTTGATTAGCTACTATAGGTTATTGTACATTTGGGCATTTATTAGTGCCTTCGAGCTTTGCCTTCAGACGAGATCCTAGTAGATTTTGATGCCTTACCTACTCTAGACATTGATGATGTACTAAAAGGTATTGACACTAAAGAGTTCGGTTACCTAGGTGATTTATTGGCTTTGGCCAGACTTTATATCCACTGGTGATTACTTGGCTTCAGCTAGACTTTATATTATTTGGTAGTTATTTGGCTTCAGCTAAACTTTATGTCCATTGGTGGTTATATGGCCTCAATTGGACTTTATGTTTTCTATTTCAGATAGGATTCTATGGTATGTGTATAATAACCCAAAATTACCAGCTAAAAAAATTTATTAAAGCGGAAAATGTTATTCAAACACAAATGGATGTTACTGTTGTAATTAATATAAGTCTGGCTACGAACCATCCTTATACCAATTACAAGGAAAAAGTAAATCAAGGTGCAAGGCATGATAAATACAAAACAAGGATATTCCATAACATAAGTAAGATTTTAGATTTCGCTTTGGAAATGGAACATAAATACATAAAGTTAATGTTTTAGATAAAAACAACATCTAAGGAAAATCGTTTCAAAACAATAACTGAATAACATAGCTCTTTGACTCCCATCCCTAGCATAATATGATATCACTCCACCCTAATTAGATCATTGTAAGTAGCATAGTCATCTAGTAGGTTCTCATTTACATGCATAGGCTCAAAAGGGGTATCTACTTGTGGAAATAAGTAGCACCCATCATAAGGATGATTAGTATGTTATGTACCAAGTAAGGTAACCATACATTCAAGAAGGGTCACATAAATTCATACTACCACAATAAGAGATGCCATGCACATAGGTTAATCTTACATATTTATTTATTACTCTTCAAACCATATAGTAATATCATAGTGATAACCATTCATAATTTTATTCATATTAGACTCAAGGATCCCACTATTCTCAAATAATGTAACGGTAATCAAGCTAAGGTTTGTTTGGTGTAGAAAAAGGGAAGGGGAAGGAGGCACAAGGAAGATGACATGCAGGAAAGGAAGGAAAAAGAAAAGAAAAGAAAAGAAAAGAAAAGGAAGAAAGAAGTAAAGAAGAAGAGGGGCACAGACTAGGCTCACCTAAGGGAAGAGAAAGGGAAAAAAAAAGAATAAGAGGGGTGGTGCAACCTGGGAAGAATAAGGAGAAGAAAAAGGAAAGGAAGAAGGAAGAAAAAGAGAAAAAGGAAAAATTGTGGGTATGTGATTTAGGTTTAGGTTTTTAGGGTTAATTTTTTTGAATAATTATTTATTAAATTTTATCTATAAATTATTTTAGGTTTGGGGTTAGGCTAAAATGAGATAATTAAAAAAATCAAAATATTAGAAATTAGGTTAGATTAAAATTTGGATAAATCATAATACAATTTTTATATGATTTTGGGGTATTACAATGTGAGACCATGGGGTTGTAATCAAGCCATCACTCATAAAAAAAATGCAAGAGGAATAATGACTAGTGAATACCTAATTTAATGGATCATGCAAACTTGGATAGTTTGCCTAATGGAATAAATGATTAGTAATTATATGTTGTTATCTATGATATTTGTGTTGTATTGGTAAGTATGATGAGTTATGAGTTATCTAAGTCTTTGTAAGGCATAAAATCCTAATGCATTATATGACCATAGTAGAGCATTTATGTCTAATTATATGACATGAAAATGATATGTGTTTAGCATGATTTCCCTTTTATGTTATGGCTTTGCATGCTTTTGAATTCCATTTAGGAGGTAACTTGGCTTGCTCAATACATAGTGTATTGATGTACCCATTTATTTGGTCAGCTTCTCAATCCCATGAGCAGAAGATTATGTGTAGGTTTTTTAGAATGGCTGGTAGTGGCCTACCTTATGTTGGTCTTGGGGCTTAAGAGTGCAAACATATGGCTATCTTATGTAAGTTCTTAATATAATAGGGTTATTAGGCCTTGCCCTTTATTGTTTTATTTTAATGTATATCTATACTTTCCTTTTACCCTATTCTATGCATTTGGATGGTTTAGGGATTCCCAAAGGTATCATTTTGTAATCGATTTATTATAGTATCTATATATCTTACCTTTACCCCACTCTGTTATCATATTTGGAATTGCTTTGGTTTTATCAACCTTGCATCCAACGTGTGATGGTGATAGGAATCTATCATATGTTAGGATCAGTGGTAATACCCCATCTTTCCTAGGTTGTTGTACTTTTCCACTTTATAATTTTTTTAAAAAAAATTGTGGTAAAAAGTGGGAGTGTTACAAAACAAATCAACAGAATAGATAAGAGTAAATATGAAGTTAAAAACTAAGCTAATATATGACAACTAAAGAAAGAGCCTTTACCATCACAAAAGGAAGTTAGCTTGATGATGACTAGTAAAACATGACTTATAATACAATACCCCAAATCTTTATTTTAGGATTAAGGAATAAAATAAGGAAATATTGAGCAAGATTTAATTATATGTACCATTTTTAATAAAATAATAAAAATAATTATTAAGGTAATAAAGAAAGAAAAATGATGTAGGGACATAATTAGTAGAGACTAAATTTATTAACTAACTTAAGATAAATTATAATAATTTCTAAATTAATAAAAATCATTTTATTATTATTATTGTTAATTTTTATTATGCCTAAAACCCCCAAAAATTTCCAAAACACCCCACGACCCCATTTTCCTTTTCTCCTTTTCTTCCCTCTTTTTTCTTTCTTTTCTTCCTTTTTTTATTTTTTTATTTTCTCCCTTGCTTCGGCCAACAGGTTTGCGCCCAGTAGCAACTTGAGAACCACATGCCTCTTTTCTTTGTTTTCTCCTTTCCCTAACCCAATCTCTCTTTTCCTTGCTTCCCCTAACAACCGGCCCAATAACACACGTGTCCTCCCTCTTTTCCCTTTCTTTCCCTCTCTTTTTTCCCTTTCTTCCCCTTCTTCCCTTGTCTTCTTCTTCCTCCGACCAGCACGACCCTGCGTGCTACCACCATCGTAGCCCTCCCCACCTCTCTCTCCTTTCTCCTTTCCTCTTTTAGCCTAGTAGGGCATGCAGCAGGCACATCCCTGCATGGTCCCCCTCCCGCTACTAGCCCTTCTCCCCCTCACCTGCCCTCCCTGTCCTTACAAACTTGCCCCCTACTTACACAACTGCTTGGCTTGCATGCCGGCCGGAGGCCACTTGCCCCCTCCCTTTGTCTTCTTCCCCTTCTTGTCCACTTCCTCCATCCCCTACACCCATAGAAACCCCTCCCCTCTCCCTTCTTTCCCTTTTTTTACTACCGATCCTCTCCCCTACCCCTTACTCTCGCCACCCAAACAGATGTTGTCACGGCCGCCACCAAGCTGCGCAGCGATTACCACTCCCTCCCCTACCTCTTCTCTCCCCACCTGTGTAAAGTGGCAACTCGACCTGCCCTTTTGCACTTCCTCCACCCCCAGCATCGCTCTACGTTGCCAACACCACTACTACCACTGCCCTCCCTACCTTCCTTCTTACACAAAAAAACCCATGTCTCATCTACACCTCCACTTTTCCCTTTCTCCCCTCTCATTTCTTCCCTTTCCTTTGCTCTTCCTCTTGGGCACCACCACTACCACCACCTCGCCGCCACCGTGAGGCTACCACCACCATTGACCTCATAAACTAGGGAACCCCTCCGCCCAAGAAACCTTACCTCCCCTCTCTTTTTCCAACCCCATAAACCCCTCCTTTGCATATCCTCCACCATCACTGCCGCACTACTGCCACACTACTACTGCGTCCACCCCCTCACTTACTATCCTTTTTGGTTATACCCTTCTCCCTCTTACTTATTTAGTGTATTTTATTTAATAACCTATTATTATTATTATTATTATTATTATTATTATTATTATTATTATTATTGTTATTGTTATTGTTATCATTAATATTTGGTTAATAAAATAAGGAAAAAAGGAAAAAGTAGTAGGAAGAAGGTGAAATAACCTAGTTGATACTCTCTTTATAGATTTTGAACAAACATCTCCTCGTGAGAAGGCATAGCATTTTTGCTTCAAGCCCAGAGCCCAACTAGGTAAGGATATAGTTAAGATTTTGGGTTGTGTTATGAATCTTGTGTGTATGGGTGTATTAGTATGCTTTATGTAAATATATATGTATATGAACTAAGTATGTGCATGGTGTAGCTTAGCTTGCAAGGAGATAAGGTATGGTGAGCATGATTTTTACTATGTCATGTATATGTGGTTATGACTTGCAATGGATGGACATGTTCTTATGTATGGTTAAATATTAATTTATGTATGCCTAGATGCCTTAGGTGGGACTTGAGTGGATGTGGGAGAATAAAGGAAATAAGGAGTGTGGAATGAGTAAGGTGATATGTGGAGGATGTCCTAAGCGTCTCAAGAAATATGGTAGAGGAAATAAAAGGAGAAAATAATAAAATGAGGGGTTAGGGTAAAATCTTGCATGGGAAGTGTGAGCTTTGCATGGGAGGTGTGTGCTTTGCATGCGGAAAAGATTTACGTGGGCTAAATCTTGTTTGGAGGTTAACCATAGGGAGGAAAGTTTATCTTGGGTGGTTGGTGTACTTGGGGAAGATTTAGTACATGGGTTTATGGAAAGGTGCATGGGGGTATAAGCTAGGGTTTGGAAGGAAAAACCCCTAATGATAGGGGTATTGTGGGGAAGGTTGAGGAAGTTGGTGAACCTTGGTTTGTGATGAGGGGTGTGATATGTGGAGAGTGAGAGTCAAGTAAAATGGAGGGTAGAGTTGTGTATGACAAGGGGATATGAAAGAAGAAGGGGAATATTAAGGTTTCTAGGGATAACCAACTAGGGTATCATTTTCACATGTGAGAGTTGAGGAGTTGGGTTGTGAGGTTTGGAATTAGGGTGAGTATAGTGATGGTGTTGGAATTAAGGGAGAATGTGGGCTGAGTAAGGAGAGGAAAGGCTAGGGCCACATAGGCTAGATTAAGGATTCAAGGGTAACCCTAGTGGGTGATGGTGAGTATAGGTCGAGAAATGGAAGAGTGGGCCTTGACCTATATATGTGAGGTTTCTAAGTTCATGTGATGATGGTGGAAAGTGTATAGGGGTTTGGGAGTCTTGGAGGATGTAGATGTCTCAAATGAAGGGATATGGTATTTCAGGGAGTTCGAGTTGGTACAGTGGTAATGAGTTGGGAATGTGCATTGAATAAGACATGAATAAAATACTAATTACTTAAAGTGGAAGATCATTGAGCTGAGCCCAGACTTAGGATATTTATCAATCCATCAGTTTATAATAGTGGCCAAGAGTATTTTTCCTTGGATATATATATATGTTACCATTCAACCTATTATAATAGTAACCAGGTACGTTTTGCTCTAGAGTAGTATTTCCGTTCCACCGGTTATAATAGTGGGGGTCCCAAGCTCAATAAGTTAAACCCTTCAATGATAAAAATTTATAGAAAAGACACTAATTACTTATAGTAGAACATCACATGGGTCGGGACCAGATGTAGGATATTTACTAGTCCACTTATCATAATAGTGGCTAGGAGCTTTTTGTCCTAGAGATGTACATGTTTACTAGTCCACCAAATATAATAATAGCGAGGTGCATTCTACCCTAGAGTAGTTATTCCTGTTCCACCAATCAAAATAATGGGGTATTCGTACTCACGTGGATATAATTCGAGAGATGTGTAAAGATGGTACTAATGGCTTAAACTTTGATAGGGATAATTAATCTAATAAAGCCTACTACTTTTATGATATCTGTATTTTATACTATTATACCCCGTCTTAGCTATATTGTTACCTTACTTAGTACGTAGTGTACTTATCACCCTTATCATGGTTGTTACTCATTCCCATGAGCAGTGGCCTCTCCTAAGTCTGTGTAGGTAGCTAATGAGGCCATGGAGCACTTTGCTACTTACAATGAGCTAGTCAGGGCAGAGTGATGTTCTGATGTCATAGGGTTGAGGGCAGAGAGAGTGTTCTCTAAACTACTTTCCTTTCATGTTTTGTGTTTTCATTCCCCCATAGTGGGACGTTATCTTGTATTTCATTCCACTGATGTATTAGCTTTGACTCTTGCACAATCTGGTATTTTTTGTATTTAATGTTAAACTCCTTTATGTTTTTAATCCTCTCCTATTATAGTTTTTTAGTATCTTTTAGCCTTGTGGTGAGTATGAGGCTGGCCGGGGGCCAGACTTGTACTAATCATGGTTGTAGCACCCCTTATTTGGTGTATGATTTTCCTTAGACAAATGAAAATTGTCAACTCTGATTTTTTAGAAGTGTTACATGATACTGGAAATACATAATATAATTCCACTACTAGGAAAAACATAAAATACTAGTAGAAAGTAAGTCCAAGATGCACTCTCTCCAGCCCTAACCTAGAATACCATGACATCACTCTACCTCGACCAGTTCATCATATTTAGCAGAGTCCTCTATATCATCATCACCTACCTTCACATACTCAGGAAGAGCCACTGCTCGTGGAAATAGGCAGCACCCATAAGAGAGTACGCAACATGCTAAGCAATGTAACAATACAGTTAAATTAGAGCATAACAATGCATGATACAGATACAATGCACACAACATATTATGTTAGATCATTTTCCCTTTTTAGGGATTAAATCCATTAGTGTAGATTTAAAAGTCTCTTGAATTATATCCATATGGGTTCAGAGACTCCATTATTATAACCGGTGGACTAGTAACTATGTCATCTAGGATAAAATACTCTTGACCACCATTATAAACGATGGACCGATAAACCTAATATAATCTAGGGAAAAATGCTCCTAATAGCTATTATAATTGGTGGACCAATAAGAATACTACAATCCAAGGTAGAACCCACTTGACCACTATTATAATCAATAAACCAGTAAATATCCTACACATGGTCCAACCCAAGTGTTGTTCCACTGTAAGTGATTAGTGTATTTAACATAGATTAATATGATCAAAGGATTTCATTATTTGAGTTTGGAACCCCCTCTATTATAACTATTGAGCCAGTAATATACTACAATCTAGGGTAGAACGCACCTAACCGCTATTATAATTGGTGGATCGGTAATAGATTACAATCTAGGACATAACACACCTAACCACTATTATAACCGGTGGACTAGTAAATATCCTACACATGGCCCCAACTTAATGATCTTCCACTTTAAGTAATTAGTATCTTATTTGTTCTGATGTCATACACACATCCATGAACAAATCATGTAAGATTCCTAACCTACTACCACCTTGGGAAAACCTAACCTCATGGAAACCATAATTTCCTAACCCAGGATACCCACACACCCCCCCAAATGATCCCTAGGGCCCCTAACATTTTCCACCAACCCAAATATGCCCTTTCCCCCACTTATGATCGTCATAGCCCTCTAGGGTTCCCCCTCAAAACCCTAATTTTTAGCCTACGTGGCTCTTCCCTCTCCTCCTTTTTTTACATAGCCCTAGGCTTCCATGATTAAAGTACATGTCACCATGTGTACCCCTAATCCAAATTCTTAAAGCCCAACTCCCTCAACCCCTATATGCGGTAAAAACCTCCTAAGTGGTCACCCCCGAAAACCCTATTCCCCACCTTTATTTGTGTACCCCTTTCTTACACACCTCCCCCCACCATTTGACTGGACACAAGTCCTCCATGTGTATACAACCCAGCTCCCTCAACTTCTCCCCACGATAACACCCTAGCCTTAGAGTTGACTCATAAAACCCTAATTTGTGCCCCCATGCACTTTCCTAACTTCCCACATACCAAAAATTCCCCCCATGTCCACTAACTACCCATAACACACTCTCCTTCCGATAGTAAACCTCCAAACAAGGTCCTACTAGGTTAGTCTTACCCCCATGCAAAGTTCACTCTCCCCATGCAAAATTTTTACCCTAACTCCTCTTTTCATTACTCCACATTTTTCCAAGGAATAGTCATAACACTCCCCTCTTAAAATTTTACCTATTTTATCCTACATTATATTATTCCATTTACCTTGGCCACCTAAGCCCCACCTAAGACTCCTTTGCTTAAATATACCATTTTTAACAACACACAAGACCTACATAATCACATGATAAGACTTTGTAAACACATATAAAAAAAAGAGTAGTGAGAGTCACATACATCATTACCTTAAGTCCTTGCTAGCCAAGTTGAACAACAAACTTAGATCACTATGCATATATATACACATTTCATACAAGTATAATTATTCCACAACCAAGGCACATAAGCACAACCCTAACATAACTGTATCCTTACCTAATTAGCTCTGATCTTGAAGAAATGAAATCCTTCACATCTTCATGGGTGATTAACGGTTTGATACCTAAAATGAGAACACCCAACTTAGCTATTTTACTCCTTTTCTACCCTTTTCCTTTTATTTTTCTATTTTCTTAACCAAAATAAAAATAGTAATAGTAATAATAATAATAATAATAGTTATTAAGATAAAAGATTAAAATAAGTTAGGAGGAGGCGGAAGAGATGTGACTAGAATAGAAAAGGGAAGGTGAGGGTGGCATTGTAGCGGCGATAATTACAATGATTCAAGGAGAAGACTTTTGGGGGTTGGAAGGAGTGGGACAAGGTTTCATGGGGTGTTGGAGGTGCTAGCATAGGTGGTTAGTGTAGGTGGTGGAGGTATCACGGCAGTGGTAGTGGTGGTGCTTGTGGTAACATGTTCCAAAGGAAGGGAGGAAGAGGGGAAGAAGGGTGATGGAGGAGGCCTATGGCATGAGGTGGCGCTTATGGTGCAAGGTTGTGCAAAGGGCAGCTCGAGCTGCCCACTTTGCATGTTCGGGTAGAGGAAAGGGAAGTGATGGGCTCTGTGTACGCATGGTGGTGATGTAAGGCAAATGATTTGTGGGGTTGGAAGAAGGAGTGGGGTAGGGTTTCTTAGGGTGGTGGCACAAGTGGCTAGTGGAGGGCGTGGAGGTCTCACTGTGGCTGTGACGTGTCTGAGAGGAAGGGAGGAAGAGGGGAAGAAATGGAGGGGATGAAGGGTGGTGGAGGAGGCCTATGGCATGGGGAAACTTTCTTGTGAAAGAAGGGAGGGCAAGGAGGAAGGAATGGCCGGGGATGACAGCGACACGAGCTGGTGCTAGTGGTGTGAGTTGGTGCAAAGGAAAGCTTGAGCTGCCCACTTTGCATAGGAGAGTAAAGGAATGGAAGGGGAAGTAAGGGGCTTAGTGTGCATAGGGAGGTATAGGGAAGGGGAAGGGATAGGGCTAGAGTGGTGGCGGCGATTTCTAAAGGTGTAGTGGGAGAAGGAGTGGTAAAGGAGATTGAGGCAAAAAAGAGAGGATGAGAGTGTGTGTTTGGGGTTTATAGGCAATGGGGAGGGAGAATGAGGACAAAGGAAGGAAGAGGATAAAGGGAGCAAGTACCATGTGGCAAATGATGGCAAGGGAGGTAGTACAGGCAGGGGCAAGGGGGATTCTACAGGCGACAGGGTGTAAGATAGGGAGAGAAGGGGGCATGTAGGGGAGACCATGTAGGGACATGCCAGCTTGCATGCCCTACATGCCGAAAAGGAAGGGGAGAGGGGGAGTAGGTAGAGGGCTACAAAAATGGTAGTGGGGGAGGGATCTTCAAGTGTGAGGTTAGGATGAGGGTAGAAAGGGAAGAGGAGGAAAAAGAGAGGAAGAGAAAAGGGAAAGAAGGGGGCTTGAGTGCGTCCTTGGGCTGTTGCCCGGGAAAGAAGAAAAAGAAAGAAAATGGCATTGGCTAGTCAAGGAAGGAGGGGAAGAGAAAGGGGGGGAGAAGGCCTATGCCGCTGGACTTGTAGATTTGCAGCCAAGACGCTAGTAAATGAAGAAAAGAAAAAAAAAGAAAGAAAAGGAAAGAAAATAAAAAAGAGGAAAAAGGAAAAGAAAAAAGGGGAAATAAAAAAAAGAAAAATAAAAGAGAGATGGCAGGGTGTTTTGGTTTTTTGAAAATTTATGGGTAATAAAAAATAATTAAAATAGTTTACATTAATTTAAAATTTGCTATAATTTAGCTATAATTTATTTTAGGTTAGTTAATTAAAATAGCTTCCAAATAATAATTTGTTTGTGTCATTTTTATCGTCATAGTAAGTATTATTATTTTTATTATAAAGTGTACCTATATTTAAATTTACTCAATAACTCATTATTTTTTCCTTTATTCCTAAGAACAAAGTTTGAGGTATGACAATCCTTCCACTAGCTCTTAGCTACAATATCGATTAAAAAGTTAGGTTGGATGGAGCAACTAAATCTGTTCGACTAGGTATCAAGGTGTCCATTGATATAAAGTTATCCGATTTTAAAATTAGCATACCGATAAAAAAATTGCATAAGACCGAGGTGATTTAATTGAACCAATTTGGCGCAATATCCTCTAAACATCGATGTTTCAATCATAAGGAATATATAATTGTAATACCCCATATTTTTAAAATCCAATTTTATTAAGCTTAATTATTTTATTTGCGTAATTTGATGTAAATATTTAATTGTTTTAATTTTGATTCATTTTATGGATTTATCGACGATTTCGACTTCATATTTGAATTTAATTAATCGTTGTCATAGCGAATCATTCTAGATAAATTCGTTCACGACCATGATTTTATTATATTCATATGATTTCGATTTTCGGTTAAAAATATGTATTCCCGTTCTTTCTCATATTTTGATTTTTTTTATATTTTGGATTCATTCTCGATTATAACTTCGTCGTATGATTACGACTTTATTTTAGAGTTATATTTCGTTAACGAAATATATTATTTAAATTATAGAATTTCTGTTTAAATTGTTAAATTTATTTTAATAATTTTATCCGTAGAAAATATTTTCGACTTTGAATTTCTTCGTTTCTGAAATCGTTAAGATTTTCGTGAAGTTTTAAATTAAAAAGATTTTTGGAGCTTATTTATGAATTTCTTTCCAAAATTAATTTTCTTCCGTTTTACCCTCTTTGGTTTGCGGAAAACCAGTTTCGAAAATTATTTAAGTTAGTCTCGGTTTATTAGAATTTGACTTAAATATTTTCTTATATGTTTTTAAATATTATTTTGGGGTCTTATAATGTATTAACATAAATAATATAGATATTTGTGTTCGTTGGTAAATTCTTTTGAAAATGTTTTCGAAATTCTTTATATAACTCTTATATCGATTTTAAGCTTTCGGAACCTTACAAAATGATTTTTGTTGAATAAATTTTAGATAAAATCTTCCAATTACAATTATAAATATTTAGTATTTTATTTTATACTTATATTTGTATTAAAAAAAAAAACCTCGGTGCCTGGTGCGACCGTAGCCGGCACGCAATTTAAACCCTCTTTTTGTCAATTGTAGCACTGGTAAATAGGGTATCGTTCTAGCCGGGGATTGAGAGGGCTCACCTCTAATTAACTAGCTTAAACTAAAACTAAAAATAAAAGTCCTAAATAACACAAAATAAATAAATAAGAAAAATACTAATGGGGGTTTATCAAAATAATAAAATGAATAAATAAAATAAAATAAACTAATAATGAAAATAATGGAAAATAATGGGAAACTAGCAGATAGGAGAAATATGTTAGGGAAATAAAAATCCACCACTAGATTAGATCGAGATATAATATTTATTTCTAAGTCATCTTTTAATCGTGAGAAAGAGATCGACCAAGTTGCACACCAAAAGCAGGTCTATACACCTTATATTACTTCCCTTAATTAAATTAATACGACAAAGCGCCAATATTAACCCTATTAAATACTAGCAGTATAGCAGCAACAAGCGGCTCCTATATTTAACTAGATTTAATGCATTAAGTGTAAGTGGAAGGCTGTCAATCTAAGTACCCATACTAGTACAAAAAGCATGTCTAGCTGTATTTCCTTTCCTTGACCCGCACGTATCGAAACGTTTTACCACTTCGGTTAGAATCACAAAACGATTAGGTGAATTGCTATCTAACCTAGCTGCAATTTATACATATAAATTCTAGTATATTTAGATGGCCACCTAGCAAGCAATTTATCCTACATACTGTCACTTATGAGGTACCAGAACAAGGCATGCACCAAATAAACTATACTTGACAGAATCATACATATAAACGATAGCAATTAATATAGAGTCAAGAAACAATCTCACGAAACAAAGAAAATAAAATTATAATTCAAATCATAATCTAGGGTTTCAAATTATTCCCTAACAATAAATAATCAGCCAACCATAATTAAAGAATTAATTACACAGAAATATATATCTAAAATATAAATTAAAAATAAGAGAAAGAAATAACCGGAATTAATTTTGAATTAAAGATCAAGAATTTATTCAGATAAAAATAAATTTTATCTGAAATAAATTCTACCGGTATTAATTTCTTCTTATTTTTCTTCCTTGCTCGGCCTTTATTTCCGTGTAAAAATTCTTTCTTCTTTTTCTTTTTCCTTCGGCTGACGTCGCTGAAGGCTGCTGATAGCGCACGCCTCGAACTCCGTGCGGCGCTGTCCCTTGCGCGTCGTCCGTGCGCGTCGTACCGTGCCTGTGTCGCTCGAGCCTCCTTTCTCCTGATGCGTGCTCCTCTCGCGCGCCCCTGCCGCTCACGTCTCCTCTGGCTGCTCCCAGACGCTGTTCCCCTGACAGAGCCGTCAGGCTCTGTCTCGCTCTGCGTCCTCTCACGCCCGCGCCTTCTTTTTATAACTTTTTTTTTTCTTCTTTCCACGTCAGCCCTATGCTGACTTTTCTTCATCTCTTTCGTGCGCCCGCCGAGCCTGTGCTCCGTTTGGTTTTCATTGTTCCAGGCCTTTGGCCGTTGGTCCAAAGGTCTTATTATTTTTTTTTACTTTTCTTTTATTTAAAAATAAAACCTGCAAAATAAAAGTCAATAAATATTAATAAATAATATTTTATTCTAAATTTACTTAATATATATCATTTTAGCTCAAATAATAAAAATTATACAATTCTTACCACTTAAGCATAAAACAATACTTATTCCCCTATATTAGCTAAATAAATTACCAAAAACTAAAATTATAAGGGCATAAAATGTGTCAAAATATGAACTCATCAGTGCCCGACCCGCCCTCTTCTTTTCCTTTTCTCTCTTCTCTCCCTTCTCTCCTCTTTCCCTTTCCCAACTCCCCTGCTCCCATCCCAAGCCAATCACAACCCCAGCCTCCCTCACCTCCTCCTTCTCCACAACTCCTCCTTACGTCGCCTCACTAGTTAACCTCCGGTGACGCCGCAGCACCAACCATCGAAGCAGCATCAGCATATGACCATAGCAGCGACGAGTCGCGCCAACCGTGCCGCCATTTGGCCACGGCGAGCTCAGGTGATGGCTGGCGAGCTGTCCTCGACCTCCGCCGAAGCTTCTCCGGCCTCCACTTGTCCCGATTTGCTAATTCTTGTTTGGTATAAATTTTTGAAAACCCTAATATTGATTTGATTAATTGAGTATGAATTACCTTATGATAAGCTAAATTGATTATTTGAATATGTATATATGTGTAGTAAGATTGATTTAGATAGGTTAATTGTATGGTTTATGTTGGAATTTTAGAAATTGGAATATTGACCGGGTTATGCCCGAATTTTTCGGATTCGCCCAATTTAGCTATTTTGGGTAAACTGATTATACAATACATTTTAAAATGTATTTAATTTCATGTCGGAACCGTCAATTTGAGAAATTTATGCAGAATTAATTGAAATTTGATTCCTAGGTCAAAATTCATGTGTAATGAAATTGGGTCGCATAATTGAGTCGTTCCGCTCAATTGATTTTATAATATCGTTTGAAATGTATTTAATTTCATATCGAAAGTGTTGATTTGGGAAAATTGTGCTCCATTAATCGGAATTTGATTTTTAGTTTAAAACTCTTACGGGTCTAAATTGGATTGTATAATCGGGTTGTTTTATTCAATTGACTATATAATTTACATTAGAATGCATTTAATTACAGTTTCGAACCGTCAATTTATATATTTTAGTAAGAAGTGATTGGATTTGTATTCCGGGCTTAAAAACTCTAATTATGCTGAATTAGGTATTTCTTTTATTGGTTTTGGGCAATTGATTATACGATATGTTATAAAATATGTCTAATTGCATTTCTAAACATTTAATTTAAATAAATTAATAGAATTCAACCAAATTGTATTTTCGGGCCAAAAACCCTAGATTCCAAGTGAAATTATGAAATTGATCATATGTATAATTGTTTTTCTAAAATCAAATTTATAGAAATAGTTGAAATGATCCTAATTGCATTCTAATACCTTTAATTGGAATTAATTGATTTGAATTACTTGAGTTTGTGTTGTAGGCTTTGAAACCCTAATTTTAAAAATGGATCGTCTTGAATTGGTTAATCGGAAGATTGTTTCGTTGAAATTAATTATCTAGATTTATTTAAAATCAGTTTAATCATACTCTTAAGCTATCAACTTGAGATAATAAAAGTTAATTAAACAGTTCGTAGCTCGAGCATTAAAAACCCTGATTTGCCGAATATGGTTTTATAAAATTGGTTGTGCTATGTGTCTTTTATCTAATTGATTTCTTCCTTTGCGTTTTAAATCATTTGAATTATGTTTTAATCTAATCGGTTTGGATTTGGTTCTATGCAAATGGTTGGTTTACCTATTTAGTTGTAAAACCTAATGAATAAGTCATTTTCGATAAATTAACTTATAATTGATTATTCTTTCTCGAGCTTTCCAAATTAATTTGAAATGTCCCAAGTGATATGTGTGTTAATCCGATTTGATTTATATTTAATCTTGAATCTTAATAGAGCTATGCTCTTGAGTCCTAAGTTTTGGACACATTTTCCAAGAAAGATCGTTTGCGTCTGTTTACGTTTATTTAATTAGAATATGTGAGTTATTAATTGATAAGATAGTTTCTAACCTAGTTCTAATTTCTATCGGCCATCTAAGAAAACTTTCTCGTGGATTGTCGAGCTTTGGATAACTCTCTCGCTTTCTCAATTTGCTTAGCTAGCTTCGGATTTAGGTAAGTCATTACTTACCTTTACTTATGGCGGAATTTGGATGTATGTCTGCTTGAAGTGGAAGGTGATAAATATGCCTATCGATTATTTAATCATGTCAAGTGTATGTTGTGTTTTGTGTGGTAATTGCATATATGTACAAATTTATAGCCTCAATACAAATGTGTGTTAATATGACACTTGAATATGGTATGCATTTGAGTATGTGGAAGGGTTGAGTATGGATTGAAATTATATGATATCCTATACTGTATCTTTATGTCATGGAATTATTCATGTGGGCCTGATTTATGGTTGATTAAAATCCTTGAATAAGATACTAATAATTCAAAGTGGAAGATCACGTGAGTTGGGCCGAGGTGTAGGGTCTGTTCTATCGAACGATAATACTGGCTCAAGTGTCCTGTCCCTGAGAGGTGATTCAAGCCATTCCATCGGTTAAGAATAGTGGTTCAAGAGCGTTTTGCCCTCAGAGGTGTAGAGTCCATTCCACAATACGATAATAGTGGCTAAGGTGTCCTGTCCTTGAGAGGTGCTTCAATTCGTTCCACCGGATTAAGAATAGTGGGGCCCTATACTCAACGTGAATAAGAATATGATATGAGATAAGTAATGAATAAGACACTAATTATTTAAGTGGAAGATTACGTGAGTCAGGACCAAGTGTAGGGTCCATTCTACTGGACGATAATAGTGGCTCAGGTGTGTTGTCCCTGAGAGGTGATTCAAATCATTCCACCGGTTAAGAATAGTGGCTCAGGAGCATTTTGCCCTGAGAGGTGTAGGATCCGTTCCACCGGATAATAATAGTGGCTCGGGTGCGTTGTCCCCGAGAGGTGCTTTAGACCGTTCCACCAGTTTAAAAATAGTGGGGTCCTTGAACTCATCGTAAATAAATAAAATCAGATGTAATAATGATTATTATTAGATTGTTGCATTGGTGTTACTTAGCATACGATTGTGATTTCTTGTACGATTGTATCTTATGTGTCATAATGTCTAGTAATGTACTCATAAGTATGAATCCATGATCCTATGTTTTATTGTATGTAATACGTGTATAATTGAGCCTGAATTATTGTATGAGTGGAATGGTGCATCTATCATATGTATAATTGAGCATGAGAATTGTAAGCTAGAGTCTTTCTTATCTTATGCGTTTCATATTTTCTTCCATGAGTTGAGTAGTCTTGATTTACTCAATACCGGATCCGTACTGATACAACCTTGGTTGAATGGGTCCTGTGATGATCCACTGATGGTGAGGAGCAGACCTCTTGTGTAGGTTTGAGATCGGATATTATTTTTGGGTTGAAGGCTTGGCTTGAGAGAGTAGGCAATCTGGAATTTGATTCATCGAAAATTGTCTTGTTTGATTGTATTTATTTTTGGAAGTTTCAAGTGTTGTATTTAAAATTTGAGGGGTGTTATAATTGACTTTTAATTCATCATACTCTGATAAGCTTTTAAAATTCAGATTTCTTTCACAAGTTTTGCTGATTCATTCAGCAATGATTTTATTTAGTAAATTTATTCACTTGCCATATGCCTGTGGATATCTCCTTGTGGGAGTTTATCCTCACGGCATAGATGTTTGAAATTTTGTTTGACAGGTTTTAGCCTTACATCTAACATGAGATAGATGGTAGACATTTATCGTATGTTAGGTGTGGTGATAACATTCCCTAAATTTTATTCTAGCTTCCGCTTTATTCTTTCAAAAAAAAAATTTATGAGTGAAATTTGGGGGTGTTACAATAATACCTTGTGTGTAGAAACCCTAATTATAAACTAGTAATCACGTGTAATTAATTATAATAATTATTATAGGATGGTTTGTATTAAATATGTTATTATTATGGTATATTAGATATAGATTTAATTAGGTTAAAATTTGATAGAATTTGGATTATTAATTTTAACTCTATTAAGAACTCTTACCCATATTTGTTTTACTAAGGACCCCTAATTCTACCAACTACATGTTTTCTTTGGTTTAGTTTAACATCCCTACCCTATAAATTATCTAGCCTCCCTACCCTACCATGATTTTATTTTCTGGCATATCCCACATCCATCTCCCTCGACATTTTTCTCTCTTCATGCCATCCTCTACACCCATATTCTCCTTACCTTATCTCACCTGTTCGCACAACCCTCACCCATGTAAGATCCCCTTCACCCTCTATTTTTGTGTTTTATCCTACCAAAAAACCAAAGTCTTAGTGTATGTTTCCTTTCCTATTTTTCCTAAGCTTAATCCCCAACATTCTCCTCATTGTTTTGCATTATCATTAAAGCATTTTGAGTCAGGAAATGTCACCTTTACCAAGATGAGACAACCACCATTGCTCCCTCCTCCTCAAATTTGGCTATTCTTCCTATTTCATCCTTTTGACTGTGAGAAAAACTACTAAAACTCCCATATCAATGATAACAAACATTAAACCTCCTTTAACAATGACAATAAGTGTCGTTGCCCCCCTCATTGCAACAACAACAAGTGTTGTTGTCTCCCTTATACTACTTGAGACTCCACAATTACCTCATCTTCCTACATGAATCCTTGATGTTTCATAGCCTTTTCTTCTTGACTTGGTGACAATATTCCCTTATAGTAACGTGGAGATCTAACAATGTTAGGCCTTTGCAATGTGAGTTTCTCTTGTTGTTGACTTGAGTTGTCTTTATTTGCCTTAGTTATTTTCTAAATTTTTTTCTAAGTTGATTTAGGTTAATTTTGGTTAGTTTTGTGTTGTATTATATGCTAATATAAATTTTTTTGGGTGTTATTTGCCTAGATAATCCTTGAGGTATTATGGAGAAGATAATATTATATGCTTTTTTGTTGCTTGATTTTAGGTAAATCCAATCCCTCATGAGATGGTAGAATTTATGTACAAGCATAATAGGTTGTTTACATCTAGAATCATGCTAGGGTTTTGTGTTATACACGTGTTGTGAAATACATGATAAGATGACAATATGCTCTTAAATAAATCATAAGTGCATTCAAATATGAGTTATATGCATGTGTGTTAGGTTGAATTATTAGCATATGCATGTCTAAGTTTTTTTTTTTAGGGTTTGCAGTTTTGTCAAGTCATTATATAAGTACCATGATAAGTAATTTCATGGTTATAATTTCATTGATATGAATAGCTTGAGTGCATGCACTCATAATTAGGGTTAGAATATAATAATTATTATTTGCATGTTCTAGGGTTAGAAATGCTTCCCTACATGCTCCATAATGTTAATTATCCTATTAAATTCTATATCATACTATAAATATGTATGTATGTGTTACACAGATCATATGATACTTTAGAAATATATGATTAGGGTTTGTACACACAAGTTGATAAATGCATGCATAATGGAACATATAGTCAATCGCCAAGTCTTATAATCTACCTATGTAAGAAAATATTGGAAATTATTATATTTTAGCCTTTTCATGAAATTTTTTCATAATAATCATGTTTAGTACGAAATTAGATAATAATGGTAAGATTAGGGCTTTGAGGGAATTTTGGTCATTTCTGACCTAATGTATCTAAAGTGAATAATTGGACATGGGATGCCCTTAGACTTTGATAGGTTAACATTAGAGTTGACTTTGGCTTTGATATAGACCATTAAACTTAGTGTTTACCTTTAATAATTAGAAATAAAGGAAAAATAGGGAAGTATGAAAATGAGAATTGTTGTGCAATGCATGTTATTTATGATTACATTATAAAATACTAATACTTAAAGCGGAAGACCTCAAGTTTGGGAATGATTGCTCTCTAGGATTAACCATGCTAGAGATGAGGTGTAACCCTCTTTTGAGTTGGTTCTTTGGTGTGCCGGTATACTCTATTAAGGCCCTAATATACTCTATAGGTAACTTACAAGCTTTATAGGAGGTATCAATATTTAAGGTTTAAGTGACCAAGGTTGGAGGATACTACATTGCCTATGTGTGTCAGTATGACTAGGTGTACTATAGTGTCCTTGTGTTATAATGTAAGGGTATCATGTTGCCTTCGAGCACTAATATGACCAGATGTATTTCAGTCTCCCTAAGTTGATTGTATCCCCTTGAGTAATTAAAAAGGGAATTAACTATTTTGTAAGAATAAAAATGGATTGTTATATTTATGGTTTGGTAGTTGCCTCTGTGCACTACTTGTATTGATGGATTGATTTGGTAGTCCCCTTAATGCCTTACCTTGGTATTTAAAATTGAATTAATTAGTTGGTTTTAGTCATGGATTTTGAGTATAACTATTGTATACTTTGAGATGACGTGAAGTAATTAAGTATGATTGGTTGCTGAGCGTAAGACTTTGATGTTATATATATTATCCTATGATTATCGTATATTGTTATGTCATGTGCTTTGCACTTTAAACATGTTTTTGAATTATTGTGTGATTATGTACAATATAAGTATGCTACCCCCTATGAAGTTTTGTGATTTACTCAATATGAGAGGTTGTATTGATACTACATATGTAGATTACTATGTGAAGGGCATTAAGTGGTTTGATGCTTATAATAGTAATAAGAATAAGTGGAGCTCTTGGCATGATGTTTCATTCTCGGAACATACTTACAAGTTTAAGAGTTAGGACAAACTTGTGTTGTAGTTTCGGGTACTAGTTTTATTGTAATCGGTTTTTCTTTAAATTCTTATATCCTTTATTGTATTTTGATAATCGTTGTTAAATGGAGGACATTAACCATAACTTTTGTCTTTTATTTCCATTGAGTGTTTTGGATTTAACTTAGTTTGAACCTTAGCACCTTATATTATGTGTGGCGTTAATACCCATTATTTTTATAATTAACATTTGTACACAGTAAAATTTTTAAATAATAAAATTATGGGCACTACAGAATGATTCAATTGGAACTAGTTGGAATGGTTGAACTTAGTTATACTAAAATTGTATAGAATAATCTTTTAAGTAAAAATAAATTTTGATCAAACAACGATCTTATTAATTATACCCGAGAGATTCAATCAATCGATGTTTGATTTGGTTTTTAAAGCACTATGTCACTGACCGACTTCTTCATCAAGATTAGTTACGTGTGGTTTTAGTTTTTTCTCACTCATTGCGATACTAAGTCAGCATTCTTCTTTATGTGTACTCAACACTTAGGCTAGAGATGCTTCCAAGACCACCGTACTGAACCCTTTACAAGAGAACTCAAGAGAGAGTTTTTAGAGAGGGAAATATATATTGTATTATAAAAAAAGAAGTTCTGAATACAACTTTTGTTAGATGATTTTTAAATGCCTCTACCTCTTTCTATTTATAAAAAAAGATCCACTACTTTCCCTTCCCTTAGAGATGACCTAATGGATCTCTCTAAAATGACCAATATGTCCATCATAATTTCTAGATTGCTCCCTTAGGGCTCTAAAATTGTTCATACTCATTTATAAAAATAGAAAATGATCTAGAAATGTCTTCCTCTAGAACCTTTTAGAATCATGTAGAAGAGTATAAAATTCTATACATATATCCATACTTATTTAGACTATATAATAATATTTTAGATTATTTCGGAATCGATAGAACCTCAATTCAAGCTTTTCGAAGCGGTAAGTAACAACTAGCCTCTTGCTGCTACCTTGTTCGTTTTTCATCATCTTCTTTTTATTTTTAATTTTTAATTTTAAATTTTTTAAATTTTAATTATAATTATTATTATTATTTACGATAGATATTAACAGAGAGTATGTGGTAGAGGCAGAGAGCAAGTCTCATCTAGTTGCTGACCTCCTCGTCTCCTGCATTTTTCTGAGTTCTTTCGCGCACTCGTATCAATCTTGAGAATTTGATATTTGGTTTAAATTTTTTTACTTCATTTTCTATTTTTTTTTGACGTAAAAATCTGCCGAAGTGGATGTTTGTCGAGTTCTGTCAAATCCCGATCAAAAAATTTATTAACAAAATTCTGCCACAGGTGCTATCTCGGTTTCATTATTTTGCATATTTCAGTCGTGTATAGTAGTCTATGTTGATTTAATCAACAAGATTGAATTTTGTATCGTCTTCACTTGCCTTTGGCCAATCTTTTGATTTATAATTCATGTAAATGATTTAGTCATATATATATATATATATATATATATGTTGTGACAGATATCGTGGAAATACGATTGTCTAAATAATGCATGTTCTTTCAACTTTGGAAAATGACTTCATGTATTGTTTATTTTGGTGTCAAGAGGTTTATACCTGAAGAACTTAATTTTAATTCGAGTGATCCAGAGTGTGCTGAGCTTTCTATTTGTTTTCTTCTTTTCGCTTTTTGTGTTCGTTTCTTAATTCCGTATCTTGAACCTTTTTTAATCATTATTTTGGAGTGCGAGGAGAAGTTGTGCATAAAGCATATTGTTCAAATCCGTAATCGAACAGTAATAGCAAATATTAGAATATTAGTTCTCTTTTTTAAAGATTATGTGCAAATTTATTTGTCAACTTTGTTTGATTTTGTCAATAAGTGATTAATAAAATTATATGCTACGTTTATAAATTGAGATGTTGAAGTTCCTCTGTCTGCCTTAAGCTTTGCAACGAAGTTCACGTCTTTCTGATGTAGTTGCCCAAAGGGCTATATTTTTAGCTTAAAGTTGAAGCTTTGTGTTGGACTCCTTTGATTGTATAATTTTTGTTGTTAATTATTTGTGGTGAAGATTAAAAATGATATGACGATAACGTAATGTGGTCAATTAGATCTGTTGGCCGGCGGATAAGAGAGGTTTGTAATTTTATTCGATTGCTAAAGTTATTTGTTTTTATTCTCCCCCTGTGCGTCTGATATTCTCCTTGTCTGATACAGATCTCTTAAAGATGGTTGCCTTTGGGAAAAAGTTAAAGGAAAGACAAATTGTAGAATGGAAACCGTATGTTTCTTTCATTACCTCATATTCTTTTTTTTTCTTTCTGTATCTATGCTTTTATTTTTCCCAGTAAATGTATCTGCTTAGTCTTTAACTTGTCATTACCGTTGACGGGAATTGTACCTGGATATTTGTTGTGTTGAGATGAATCAATTTGTCCCTTCTGTAAAGAAAGGTGTAGGTGTGATTGTGTTGCTTCTGCAGCTGTAATTACTTTATTTTGCAGAATGATATTTGTTGTTATAGATGTGAGAAATATGCAGAAAAATAACGAGCGAACATATATATTTAATTGATTCACGTGTTAGTTATGTCCATGGGTAAAGGGGATAATGACTTTTAGTGCGTGAGGTTATGATTAAGAATATATTAATAAGGAGTTTATATAACAAATCAATAAGGCGTTTAGGTAACAGACTAGGCCCAAAAATACTCAACATAATAAAACCTAATATAAGAACTTAGCACCCCAAATCTCATTGGGGGCTAGGCTGCCCCCTGAACACCCCACCAGGGGCATGCTGCCCCTGGACCCTATCTCGCTAAGCGGATCCTCATCATGGGTTATTTGAAGCACGTATTGGCTGTACAATATAAGTCCTTGTATATTATGCATCTCAACAAATATTGATTTGCAGTTACACAGGATAAGGCTTGCAAATCTTTTTGCTTGTCGGAACTTAGCAACTGTATAACCATTTCCATGCTATGGCAGAGGGAACACATGATATGTTGGAATGAAAATGTAAACATTCCAAAAGGCTAATAATAATATTATTATGCCAAATTAACAATGCACAAGGCCATTGTCTTGCTGAAGTATCCTCATGGTGGTGTTGTCATCATGAAGTCCATCACATGCAATTTGAAAAAATCCTGCCTACATTCGCCGAATGCTGCAAGAACCCTGCTTTCAATTCCAGTAAGATATTTAGCAACTTGAAGGAATAGAATTGCTGCCAGATCTGTATGTTGTCTTCTTCTTTTCTCTTTAGCAGCTGGGGGAGGGAGTTATTATTGGTTATGCTACATGACTTGCCGGTACTCATTCACAGATCTGACAGGGTTGTTCTCATTATTTTGTGCTCCAAATAATGAAGAAGATTATATCCATCAACAGACATTAGCCAATTACCGTGATTGATGTTCAAGAATTTTACTTGTAACCATATTTAATGGTTTCTTTTTATTCACATGATGTCCTTTCATTTACCTCAAAGCTAGTACTATCTTATGTTCTATCACAAAAATATCACATACCTGTCAGAAAACTCTTATGAATTTAAGGTTCATGTTTAGATATGACTGTTGGATGCCAATTGGATCCTCTCAGGTATTACATCAACTACAAGTCGATGAAGAAAAAGGTCAAGCAGTATGTCCAGCAAATTCAACAGAGAGGAGAAGAGCAGGACCGTGTTCACAAGGACTTCTCAAAAATGCTAGACAACCAGGTAGATGGTGGTGATCTTTTCAATTCTCGATGTGGTTCACTAAAGTTTGTTTGACCTTGTTTTTGGTGCTGAGTCTTCTCTTCCTTTATGTTTTAGATTGAAAAAATTGTGCTTTTTCTTCTGGAGCAACAAGGAGAACTTGCTGAAAGGTTATCCAAGCTAGGAGAAGAGCGAGAGAAATATAGTTCTCCTGGCCAAGAGCCATCTTTTGAGAGGATATGTGAACTACGAGATGCGTATAGAGAAGTTGGCCAGGACCTCTTAAAGCTAAATTTCTATATGGAGTTGAATGCCATAGGTATCCGTAAGATCCTCAAGAAGTTTGACAAACAGTTTGGCTCTAGGTTTACTGATTACTATGTAAGAACTCGTGCAAATCATCCATATTCTCAGCTCCAGCAAGTTTTCAAGCATGTGGTAAGTGTCTTAACTCAGAAACAGGTAGTTTTTCCTATCCTTTTTATTATGTTAATCCTTGGTGGTATGTTTCTTGAACTATCTCACTTCTCAACTCTCAGGGGATAGCAGCTGTTGCTGGAGCCATAACTCGTAACCTTGGGGAACTTCAAGAGTGCCAAGGGAGCTATGCATCCATTTACGATAAGCCACTATCTCTCCAGGCAATTATACATCACCATCCCTATCTTTTTGCTCCATCATATATGCAGGAAATATCGTCTATGCCCACCTAACCAAAAAATGTGCCTTTGAACTACCAAAATGACAATGCTCTTTATATTACTGAAATTCTTCGCTAAAATTAGTAATTTTTTCCATTGGAAACTATTGCAGGATCCCGTGATTGATAAGATCAAAGCTGCTGTCGATAGACTCACCCACTCAACAAACCTACTTCGCTTTGTGGCCAAGCATGCGCTCATTATGGAAGAAGAGCTGCCTGCTCCACCTGAGGAGCAGGTGGATGACGGAAGATATTCTTTCATGTCACTTTTGCTCAATTTGTTTAACACATTCTTATATATGGTCAATACATATATTATTGTTCCAACTGCCGATGATTATGCCTTGAGCCTTGGAGCTGCTGCAACTGTTTGTGGTATAGTGATTGGAGCAATGGCTGTAGCTCAGGTGTTTTCGTCTGTTTACTTCAGTGCCTGGTCAAACAAGTCATACTTCAAACCCCTTGTGTTTAGCAGTATTGTTCTCTTTGTCGGAAATATCATGTATGCGATGGCTTTTGATTCTCAGTCCATTTGGCTTCTCCTTATTGGCCGCCTATTTTGTGGGTAAGTGCCCCCTTCTCCCTAAGCCTTGCTTGTGCATTACAGATAACCTGCTAGAGGAGCTAATTGTCAAGGAAGCCACATACTATCTTGGTATTAGTTTTTCCTTTAGCTTGCTGATCCTGTCCAATTTACAAGCAGAATTGGCTGCAACTATTGAGAATATTAGAGATTTCAGTCTGGAGATTGTTACATCTGAAGCTCAATAGTACTTTCAGGCTGCCTGTTTCTTCCTCTAGTGAATTATTAATCCTAAGCAGTCGTTCAAGGACTCCCAAGGGTCTGCTCCCTTACAACATCTGGGCCCTGTTCTGTTAATGCTTCATTTCCATTTTTTTTCACCAGACAGTAGCCTATGTTGTCTTACACAGATGTGAGTTTCGTTAAGGTATCTCAAAGAGCTGTGGTTGTCTATACAAACTGCCTTCATGGCCTATGTTTCTTAAAAAAAGTCTTTTTAGCAATTTATACATTATTTTAAGATTTAATAAATTTATCCTAATACTGTAGTCACACCTTTTATTGGAAAAAAATATAACAAAGAAGCAAGAGAAAAGGCTAGGCTAAAAAATAAAAAGTAGGATTTGATTTTTCTAAATTAACATATTTTTGAAACAAAATGTTTTACATAAGAGTTTCTGGAACTTCGTTTTTTGACACGAAGGGATTGCTTATTTATTTAAAAATGCTGAACTTGGGCTTTAAACTAGTGTTGGTAGAAGTGTTCGATATAATTTTATTTTAATGAAGAGGATCACTTAGATTTAGATTGATTTATATTGTGTATAGATATTTTCCTTTTCTAACTATGTATCCCATAAAGAAAAAGTAAATATGGAAAACAAGTGTGAAAATAATGTTTTACCCTTTCATGAATATGATAATGTGACTTACATTCATGTTTCATAACTGTAGATTGGGTTCTGCTAGAGCAGTCAATCGGCGTTATATCAGTGATTGTGTACCCCTCAGAATTCGAATTCAAGCATCTGCTGGTTTTGTCAGTGCTAGTGCTGCTGGAATGGCATGTGGTCCAGCTCTTGCTTGTTTACTTCAAACTGATTTCAAAATTTACAAGTTTACTTTCAATCAGGACACTTTGCCCGGGTGGGTCATGGCTGTCGCTTGGCTGTTGTACCTGATTTTGTTATTGATCTTTTTCAAAGAGCCTGTACGTGAAGATGTGCATACCAAACCAGAATCTAGAGAAGGTATAGTACCTTATGAATTTATTTCTTTTTGCATAATGCGTGCTTTCTTTCAGGAGTGTGGTAATCAAGTAAAACCTTAATTAAGACCTAGTAGTTACATATTAACATAGTGTTATTGTTCCATTTTGGATATCCTCTATTCTAATTCCTGCAGTGTTCTTGTAGATGTTAACTCAAAGACATGAGGATGATGTGGTTAAGATGCTTTTCTATTAGATTTCTAGCAATACATGTAGTTATGCCATTGTTTTTAATTTGAACTTACTACTGACAATGATCGTATTCGGCTGTTAGGGATGCTTTTGTGGGTTGGGCCTATAGTCAGCCATGGGCCTATTAGGATTAGTTCTAGTCCCAGTCCTTACCCTAACTGGTTAGACTTGGTTCCATTAATAAGTAGCAGACATTGGTTTTATTTAAGTCTTATCAAGCCTTAGTTTATTAATAGACTTATATATTAGGCTGGACAAGTCTTATTAAGAAAAGACTTGCTAGAAACCATAGCTTGATAGCATATAAACAAGAATTCCTAAGAAATAAATAAGTTGGAGAATTAGTAAATTATTAATTCCCTTCCTTCCTCTTGACTCCATCATCTTCCTATCTCTTTTTGCTTCTTAGTGAGCGACTCCTAAATCAATCGAACCCTAGACACCTATCAACTTTCCAAGGGAGACGTGGCCATTCTCTCCTTTCCTTCTTCCCTAGTTTTTCACCATAGGTGAGGGTAAGAAATTCTTCCCTCTTTAAACCCTAATCATCCACTACATCACTCTAAAACTAGATCCATAACAAAGAATCCTAACAAATTGGTATCAAAGCTGGTGGTTATAAATGGTGAGTTAAGGAGTGACTGCAATAACAACTATAATTATTGCCTTAGATCAAATATTCATACAAATATAATGATAACAGAAGGAACCTCAAGTTTAACTCACAAGGTATATGATAGAAGGCCACTGGGAAGTTAAATTAGTTGTAGAAGAAACCTCTTAGGAGGTCAAGGAGTTGAGGCTTGTTTTAGAACAATGCCTTAGCAAATCAGTTGAAACCATTAGCATGTTTGAAGCCATGCCCTACGTGTAGCTGAATTGACTAGAATCAAGGGAGTAAGAGAACCTAACAACTGTTAAGGCCCTGGTTAGGACCAAGCACGTGGTGGGTACAATAGTCCTCTCTCTATGTGTCACAATCAAACCTTGTCAAGCGGGCCAATAGTAGATGCTGAGTCTTCTATAGCATGGAGGTAAGCCCTTGTCCCTGTCCTTCTAACCTTACCTCCCCTCTGGTACCATAATAAGCAAATAAACTTTTGACAACCTTTGTGACATAATAATATAATATTTCCCATGTATGATGGAATAGGGACCTTTAAAGGGCCGCTTAATGGTTGCGAATTATTCTTCAGAGACTAGTTTATGTTTGAAGTGCACAAACTTGGTCTAGCCTCATACAAATTACTAGGATAGGCCCAATTATGGCCCTACTAACTAGAATGAGTCGTGCCCGACTTAAATTGGGAATCCTTCAAATATTATTGCACTATGAGAATTGGGCCTTTTATACAAAACAATGATTTAAGTTGGTCTAGCTAACCTAGTGATTTCAATCCCTACTTGCTAAGACCTCTCCTCATAATCAACTAGTTAACCCATTTACCATAGGACTCACATAATCATTGCGGATTGATGTGGAATTAGCCCAACCTTGCAATTTAGTTACTAGTAGCCCAAGCTTAAAAATCGAAGGGCCTATACAAGGCACACTGGGGGAAACAAGCGACCAAGCATGACTTCTCAAAGTCCCTCACTAGCCAATGTGGCAAAACTAGAGGTTATGAAGGTTACCACACCATCTTAGGCTGTCAAACCTCATGCTTGAAGGTTGAGTTGAGCAGAGATGGCGAAAAGGCGAGAAAAGAGTCTATGCTTCAACTATGACAAAGTATTCACGCTAGGATAGTTGTTTCAGATAGAGGTAGAAGTCTAGAGTGTGGATTGCTCCTTGGAATTGAGAGGCTGACTAGTTGGGCATGCAAAGATATCCTTGCATGCCATCATTAGAGTTAAGAATTGGCAAATTATGCAATTGCAAGCTATGGTGGCTAGTTGGTGGAGATTGGTGTTGGTAGATTTAGGGAGTACCCCTAATTTCATTAGTATTGCCACAACTAAATGGCGGGTGCTCACTCTTACCTTGCAACCACAGTGGTAGGTGTCGGTAGGTAATGTGGAGTGTGTAAGAAGCTAGGGGACTAGTGAGTTGGTGATAGTCCAAGTGGAAGACTACAAATTCTTAGTGGACTATTATGAGTTTAATGCAACGACAGTCAAGGATAAGTTTGGATAACCTCCTAGATGAGTTATATGAGGCAAAGCGTGGAAAAAATTTACTTTCGGACCTATTCTAGTTAAGCCTTTTGGTCAGACCAACCCTTCCATCAACCATAGGCACTAGGGGTGTTCATGGACTAGTTATTTGGTATTTTGATATTTGAATACTAGTATTTGTGATATGATTTGAAACTTTAAATATTTAAAATTTCGGATCGGATTACAAATAATACAAAAAATATCTGGTAGTAATTTTAAATATAAAAAATACTATCAAATAATATATTTTTCCGATTCGATATTTAGCTTGAAAGTTTGAGTGAATACATCAGTTAACCAATCCTTCCATCAACCATAGGCACTAGGGGTGTTCACGGACTAGTTATTCAGTATTTTGATATTTGAATACTAGTATTTGTGATATGATCTGAAACTTCAAATATTTGAAATTTCGGATCGGATTACAAATAATACAAAAAATATCCGATAGTAATTTTAAATATAAAAAAATACTATCAAATAATATATTTTTCTGATTCAATATTTAACTTGAAAGTTTGAGTGAATACATCATTGATCCGATGAGATTATGTCTGATCCAATTCAAATACATTAAAAACTAATTTACTTGACATTCAATAATACATAAAATTATCCAACAAAATAATACAACACATGATTACATTTAAAAAAAAAATTTAATGATCTATAAGTGGCTATGTAACCCTTACTATTAGCTTCTATTGACATCAAATGTTTGAAGATCCATGGCAAACTTTAGGATTCAAAATATGGCTGTTCCAACTACTGCATCCAATATTTGGCTGTAAGTGTATTAAAAATCATCCATGTTAAGGAATTAACATTTGATAATAAACATATGGAGCTAGCTATCTAAGGTTGTGTTGTTTGTTACCACTTCATTTTCCAACACACATGTAGCATTAATATCTATATCTATCTATCTATCTATCTATAAATATATTTAACAAACTTGCAGCATGTACCACTTAATTTGCACCATTAATTTGCAACAAATTAGAAATTTGAAAGCAATTTGAAGTAAACTGCGGTTGTGGTCACAGTTTCACGGTGTTGCAGTGTTAGGGTGTCGTGAACAATATGTTATGTATCGCGGTTGTCGTGGTGTAATTTTAAAATTTTTTTTCATAACAAATATTGGCCAAGATCAGTAAATATTGGCCAATATCAGTAAATATTAGCAAAATATCGATCGATATTCGATATTTCACTGATATCATGGTGATAAATATGTAATTTTATATAACAACCGCATTTTAAGAATTTTATGTTGTGATTGACCAAAAAATTGCGAAATTGCAGCTGATATGCAATTACGGTACCATTATTTCATTGTATGCTAGACATGTGAATTAGTAAAAGAAAGCTAACCAACATGTCGATCATCGAGTTAGGAATTTGCAGCAATTAATGTCATCCCTAATTTAAATTCAACTTACATACCATCCTAAACCATAATTTGTAGCAATTTTCAGGAAGCTACAATAATTCATGTCAAAAGTAATTAAAATCAAACTTTTGCACACAATCCAATGCATAAATTAGGAAACAACGGTATGAATTACATTATCATTCTACTATCTACATTATCATCGCAAACAATAGTGGAGGTTCGACCATTGCAAATGCTAACAATAAATAATGGGGGTTGCTACATTGAACCCTAATTTAAATTCAACTTCTACACACTATCAACTTCTAAGCATTAGAATTGGGAATCATTGCAAATAGTAGGGGCTCTTACCGGGGCGGCTACACTGCCTAGAGTCTCATGCAAAGTTTCCTAAACGCTTATTCTTCAATGTGCATAAGTGATGAGGCTATATTCATTTTCTCCAATTTTACAATGAAGGAAAACTTCATATTGTTTGTAAATATCTCATAATAATTATTCAACTACAAACAAAGAAAGATGACTAAAATGTTATCTTCTTCGATTGAAGATCCTCCAACTTTTCTTCTAACAATAATGGCTCTTGTGACCTATGTAACTAATCTTGTACACAAATCAAATTCTCCACTATCCTTCCAATTAAAGAACTCCGAAAACTATCAAGCATGCGGCTTATGGTCTTAAAAGCCGATTCTCATGCAATAGTAGATTTAGGTACTATCAAGATATCCTTGGCCATTGCACTCATGATAGGATACCTTGATTCATTCTTCCTCCACCAACTCAATGCATCTTTAGGACTAAGAGGACAACTCTCCAAACAATCTTTTTGCCTTCCCAAACAATCTTTAGGCTAATATATCCTTGGCCATTGAGAATAGCCTTCCAAACAATCCTTTTGCCTTTCTCCTTTGTTCTTTTGATCATCTAGCTCTACTAGATGTTAAATATTCCCCATGTTCTCAACTATCTTAAAGTGAATCACCATGGAATTTTAGCTTTTGGATAATGAGTGAACAGGTTGTCTAGGTTCTCATTTCCTCTGCAAACATCACATAACTTACTTGAAGTGGTTCCCTGCTGATCCAATCTAATTTTAATAGTTAAGGCTTAATGGCATATCAACGAGGAAGTAGATTTATGTTTCTCCATACCACTATGCTTCCAAACAAATGAATTCCAATCAACTTTAGGGCCCGACGTTCGAAAGAATTAGTAGACCTTTTTTGCTTGTTTCTTCCCTAAATAATAGCATTGGGCGTAGCCAATTCTGAGTTAATTTCGAACTCTAAGCAAGTGCTTTAGCATCCGAGAAAACTCAGCCTTTTCTTCCATTTGCTAGACATCCCGACCCTTGAAATACCTCTCATGGATCCACTTGACCCACAAGCTTTCTTTGAACTCTATAAGCTTCCACACATACTTGGCAAGACATGCCGAATTCCAATGATGCAGCTGTTTGGGCCACAACCCTCCTTCTGTTTTAGGCAAACATATCTTAGACCAGGCTATAGGAATATTCTTCCTATTAGGATCCATGTTATTCTAGAAAAATCTTTTGCAAATACTCTTTAATTGGTGTACAACTACTTTAGGCAATATAAACATTTGCATCATAGAGATTTCTATGCTAAAGATAACTGAATGAAGGATTTGCATCTTCCCAAAAAATTGAGATATCTTATAGTCCATGATTTTAGTTTACTGTGTGATCTGATCATTAAGAGGTTGATATTGTGCCACAAATAAAGAGATAGGGTTTAAAGGAACTCTAAGATACCTTTGAGGGAATGTACTTTCAGTGAATTGAATCCTTTGTAAAATCGAATGCTTGTTACGGTCGTTCACTCCACCAAAACACACACTACTCTTTGTAGGTTTAGCTTGGAGTCCTAAAGTATTTGCATCAATTGTTCCATTATCTACTTAGTAGACTGGAAGTGACCTTTGCAAAACACTAACAGGTCATTTGCAAAACTCATGTTAATAATCTTGGTAATCTTACACTCTGGTTACGCCCTAAACAACTTATCTTCCTTGTGGGTCTTCAAGAGTCTAAATATTCCATGGCCTAAACAAAGAGGTAAGGGGATAGGGGGCCGTGTTGTCTTAACCCCTCACTAACCTTGAAAGGCTTACATAGGGTACCATTTAAGTAGATGGAGAATTGGGCGAAAGAGATGTATTGCATGATTATTTGTATAAAATGACCAGGAAATCCAAAATCCTCCGAAATATGCTTAATAAAGCTCCACTCCACTATGTCTTATGCCTTCCTTAGATCAATCTTGAGCATTGTTCGTGGATTGATATCTTTCCTACCATATTTCTCAAAAGCTCTTGAGCCAACAACATACTTTCACCTATCCTTCTTCCTTCCATGAAAGCATTTTGTGAGCTGTCAACAATGAAAGGAATAATTTTTTTCAGTCTTGTTGTGAGTATCTTTGATATTATCTTACAAGAAACATTGCAACGTGCAATGGGCCTCTACTCAGCCATTGTTCTTGTTGTGGGGGTCTTTGGGATTAGGTGAATAGAGGTATTATTAAAAGTTTTCAAGAGTTAACCATAATTGCTTGTCTACTTCTGTGACATCTTCACCCACAATTTGCCCAAGCTTATAAAAATGTGCATTAAACTCATTAGGTCTAGGACTAAACATAACATCTTTAATCTCATCATTAGTGACATCCTTAATAAGGTGTTGATGCATATGCCAATACAAATTGGGTCAAGTTAGGAAGGTTGTTATCAATGGGGGATAACTAAATAAGAAAACAGAGAAGAGGGTGAAGAAAATGGGTTGAATACGATCTTTGGTACCTCCTTAGATCATATACTAACAAGAACCACCTAAGGTTTCAACACTTAGAATAAATCTTGTGAGATTTTAGGATTCAAACTTCAAACTCATGCACTAGAGTTGAAGGTGATTGATTTCTGCTGAGTTGTTTTCATTCAAGTGTGAGCCCAACACTCATGTAGCTGCTGCCTCCAACCTTGACAGGGCATCTGCAGCCCTCAATGGAGTAGTGAGGAGTTTGAAGGTTTCAAGATAATCTTCTATCATTGAGTTCAGCCTTATTGAGAGAAAATGGAGGCGGCCCAGATGGTGGAGGACAAGAATAAAGTGACCCAAACTGGGCGAAATGGGGCCAGGATTGAGGGCCCAACAATTATAAGCTTGACCTATAAAAGTTGGCAGCTATAGCACAACCTATACGCCAAACCTCATGTTTTGGCAACCTAGCCTGTTAAGGCAAACCAGGCACCGGCAGGTAACCAATCGAACTTAGAGGTGGTTGTAGGGAAACGTTGAACACCAAAGGCCAAGAGACTAACGGACTCCGAGCTCCGATGTTGGTGGGAGAGGGGCCTCTATTATAGGTGTGATGAGCGAATTTTTTTGGGTCATGTATGTAAAAACTGGATGCTGCAACTTCTTGTGGTGGACGACTCACAAGCTCACCTTGAAGAAGAAGAGGTGCCACCAGAGGGAGTAGAGATCTATGAAATTCCATTCGAGTAAGTGGAAGGTAACGTCAAACTCTATGAATTCTATTGTTGGGTTTACTTCACCCAGGACAATGAAGCTGAAAGGGATAATTGAAGGAGAGCTGGTGGTGGTGTTAGTAGAATGCGGGGCAACTCATAAAAATGGACTTATCATTGTCCAAAACAAAGAAGTACGGGATGCTCATGGGGACAGGGAGCTTGGTATTAACGGAGGGTATATGCAAAGGGTTACAATTGTCGTTACTAGAGGTGGAGATTGTTGAGGATTTTCTGCCATTGGAGTTAGGGAGCACAAACGTAGTATGAATTGGTTGGAAAAGTTAGGGGTTATGCATATTAATTGGAAGCCTCTTTGGATGATGTTTCACGTGGGCAATACACCGGTTACACTAAAGGTGGATGCAGAACTGTGTAAATTCTAGGTGTCACAGGAGGCTCTTATTCACACCATTTGAAATTTGGGATAGGGCATAGTTGGTGAACCAATTTCTAGAGGTATTGAAAGCACCAATAGGGTTACTGCCACCTAGGGCGATAGATCATAGGATTCCCATGATGCCTAGAGCTGCACCAGTAAGTGTGGTGAACGATTGGTGGGGAAAATGTTGGTAGCTGGTGTGATTAGGCCAAGCTATAGTCCTTTTTCTAGCCCTATATTATTGGTTAAAAAGAAGGATGGTGGTTTGTGTTTTTGCATGGATCACCAAGCCTTAATTAAATAAAGTAATAGTGGCCGACAAATTTCTAATTCCGATGGCAGATGAGTTGTTGGATGAATTGCACAGAGCAATAATTTTTTCAAAATTGGACCTCAAATTAGGATATCACCATATTAGAGTACATTTGGAAGGCGTGCCTACAACCACATTCCGTATGCACGAGGGGCATTATGAGTTCTTGGTTGTGCCATTCGGATTGACAAATACTCTAGCTACTTTTCCAAGGCTGATGAACAAGGTCTTTTGCCATAACCTTTGTAGATTTGTGTTGGTTTTCTTTGACAATATACTAGTATATAACCCTTCTATGGAGGCTCATGTCCAACACCTTAGCTTTGTTTTTGAGGTTCTGAAGGTACATTCATTATTGATAAATATTAAGAAGTGTGTGTTCAGGCAATGGGAGCTTGAATCTTTAGGACATATAGTCTCCTCAAAGAGGGTGGTTGCAGACCCTGCTAAGGTTCAGTGTATAAAGGACTTGCAGGAGCCTAAGAACCTACAGGATTTGAGAGGGTTCTTAGGTTTGATTGGTTATTGTCGAAAATTTGTGCACCATTTTTGGTACATCGCAGCTCTGCTCACTGCCCAACTAAAGAAGGATAGTTTTGGGTGGAATGTAGAGGCTCAGGAGACTTTTGACAAACTCAAGGGAGCCATGATGACAACAATGATTTTAGGTCTTCTAAATTTTAATGAGCCCTTCATAGTGGAAATCGATGCTTCTAGAATTGGAATTGGGATTGTTTTGAAGCAGTAGTAGCGACCAATTGCTTTTTTCAGCCAAGCCTTGGGACAATGGGCTCACATGAAATCGGCATATGAGTGGGAATTAATGGCTGTGGTGTTTGCGGTTCAACAATGGCGATATTACCTCTTGGACCGGAAGTTTATAGTAAGAATGGATCAAAAAGGTTTGAAAATTTTATTTGAGCAGCGCATAATTCCGGAAGAGCAACTAAAATGGATTATTAAGCTCTGGGAGTACCAGTTTGACATTGAGTACAAGCCCCGCGCGGGGGGGGGGATAAGGCTGCAGATGCCCTGTCAAGGTTGGAGGCAGCAGCTACATCAGTTGCCTTCTTGGTTGCTTGGGTAGAGAAACGGAGCACCCTTTAATCCAAAATTGAGGCTAACCTGGTTTATGGGCCTATCAAGACCAAACTGCAACAAGGAGAGGATGTGGAGGGGTACCAGCTAAATCAGGGAAACCTCTTCTTCAAAGAGACACCTGGTTTTGCCTGCCAACTCGACATTAATTCCACAATTGCTAGCTGAATTCCATTGTCGGTAAATAAGAGGACATTTTAGAGTATTAAAGACCTATCATAGGCTGGCTAGGGAAGTATGCTAGGCTTCTATGTGGAAGATAATACAGGAGTTTGTGGCGGGTTGTGCTGTTTGTCAATGCACAAGTACCTGGCTATGAGTTTAGCGGGTCTGTTGCAACTGCTGCTTGTTCCACAATTGATTTAGGAGGATATATCACTGTTTTTTGTGGAGGGACTTCTACGATCGAAGGGCCATAGTTGCATTTTAGTGGTGGTGGATAGATTGTCAAAGTATGCCCACTTCATACCACTAAAATAGCCATTCACTGCACGCACCATAGCAAAGGTGTTTATTAAGGAAATTTTCAAGCTACATGGAATTTCCAAATCTATTGTATAAGGTATTCATTAGTAATTTTTGAAAAGAGATATTTAAGATGTTAGCGATAAAGCTCAAATTGAGCTCGGTCTACCACCTACAGACGGATGGCTAGATAGAGGTTGTTAATCGCAGTTTGAAGACTTATGCTATTTTGTGTGTGACAAGCCGAAACAATGGGTCATATAGGTTCCCTGGGTAGAATATTGGTTTAATACATCCTTTCATTTGGAAATACACACTACACCCTTTAATATCATGTATGGGAGAGACCCTCCCCCATTGTTACGATAAGAGATCGGGGGCAGTCCATTTGCTGCTGTAGACCGAGAGTTGCAGGATAGAGATGCGGTTTTGGATGAGTTAAAGCATCACTGACAGTGAGCTTAGATGAGAATGAAGGTTCAAGCTAATAACAATAGACAAGAGCAGAATTTTGAAGTCGGTAGCTGGTTGTTTGTTAAACTCAAGCCCTACCGGCACAAATCTTTGGCAAGAAGGCTGAATGAGAAGCTTGCTCCACGTTATTTTGGGCCATACCAGATTCTAGCAAGAGTAGGGCTGGTTGCTTATTGTCTCAAGTTACTAGAGTCAGCATCCATTCATCTGGTGTCTCATGTGTCAATGCTTAAGGCTGCGGTGGGTGAGGGACAATAGGTGCAGCCTTTTACTCTGGTCCTTACAACAGAAATGGAGTGGCAAGTGGAGCTAGAATCTGTGCTTGAAATGAGGTGCAATGCCAAAGGACTGCTAGTGGTCTTGATAAAATGGAAAGGGTTGCCCGAATTTGAAGCAACTTGGGTAGCCTTTGAGCTAATCAACAAGTAGTTTCTTGATTTTCACCTTGAGGACAAGGTGAAAGACTGAGGGGGGAGTAATGATAGACGTCTAATCAAATACACCTATGCAAGGAGGAGCAGGATATGAGGAGAAACGACTGTTATAGCTGGTCTAGCTGGCTACTTTCTTTTCTTCTTAATTTAGCTATTAACATTCGGGTCTGTTTTGGTTTAATAGGCTGAGTTTGTTATTTTGTTGGGATTTCTGTTGGGCGGTTACATTGAGTCAGAGGCTAGGGAGCTGTACCCACCTCTATTAAAAATTGGGAGGAGGGCATAAGGACCTTGGATACCTGGGTGTAACTTTTCCTCTGTTATCAATATAACAACTAGCCTTTTTCTCTCTCAGAATTGATCGATTAATTGCACTGATCAGTGAGCTTTGATTGTTGCTTGCAAGAACCTAACACCAATTGTGGCCTCCAAGAGCCCTGTCCAGCTTGCAACAAATCTTGGATGAACCTGCCTGGTTGTTAGACTTGGTGAAAGAGGGGCCAATAGTGTGAAGCTCCCCTAGTCTGCATAAATGAAGACAATCAGCAAAGTCTTCCATATTAATTGTGTGCATTATACCACTGGTCTTTTCACTAGCTGTGAGTGCCACGTTGAAATCACCAATAACAAGGCTCCCCTTATGGAGTGTATGAAAATCCACCAGTTGTGTCCATAGGCATCTTCAAGCAGTACTGTTATTATGTGCATGCACAATTGAGGCATAAAATTGCTGTTCATCACCCATATTGATAGAACAACAAATAAATTGATCAAAAGTGATAAGAACTTGGAGTTTAACACTGGCATGCCTCCATAAAATCCAAATCCTGCCATTATAGTGTGCAACTAGTTATGAATTAACTGGTACTGATTCCGAATTCTTCTCAAAACACCTTCCATTTTGTTCTCTTTTACTCTGGTTTCTAGCAGACAAATAATATCTTTATTATTATACTGAATATATCTACTATTCAGTTTTTGTTTCAGGAGCTTATTAATGCCCCTGACATTCCATGTGGCAAGGTTATTGTATTTTAAACATTGGTATTCAAACATTTTGTAGTATACCCAAGCAATAAAACCGTGGTCGTGATTACGGTTGCAGCTGCAGTGTTGCAAACAATATTTTATATGTTGCGGTGTATTTTTTATTTTATTTTTTTTCCTCAACAAATGTTTGTAAATATCAGCAAATATCGGTCGATAACTGATATATCACTGATAAATACATGAAATTCCAAAACCATCACATATCGCTCATTTGTGTATCGGCTAACCTAAAATCCAATAAATATTAGTTGATATTATGTACTGGGACTGATATTTAATTATATGAGTATACCTCCGCTGGGCTCAACATACACCTCTCTACCTTTTTCCCTGGTATTCAATTCCATATACACCTCAGGGTCGACAGGGTCTATCATTGGCATTAGCTTATCCTCATGGTACTTGGACCAGGTTTTAAACCCTTGAGATGCACTGAATCTAGTGTTGTCTTTTGAGCAGGAACTCGAGCTTCCTGCTGAATAACTGCCATTGTTTCCTGCTCAGGCTTTGGCACTGGCTTCTTGACTTGCCATACTTGGTTGGGTATCTCCCTGACTTAGGCAAGTGGGCATTCAATTCATGACCCATCATATCACATTTAGGGCAATACTTTAGCCTCCAATCATATTCAACTGTTTGTTTTCTCATCTTACCCTCAAGCAAAGCATCTAAATCTGTTCTATAACAGGGAGAGAAACATCCACCTCTACAAGCGATGACACTAGAGCTCTAGTAGCCGTGACCATATTCGCACTTATAGGAATGCTAATATGGCTTAAGGATTCAGCTTACCAGTGAGTTACAGGAGTCTAGGGAGGGTAACCTAGAGAGGCATTTTCTTCCATTCAGCATTGTTAAGAGGCTTATTGGGGTTCCACTTCTTGAGCAATAATGCTTGGACTCTAAAACACCAATAAGGGGTTTTCAGAATTGTCAAAAAATAAAATTCATGATCAAATCTGTAGAGAAAATACCTCTGGTCATGGAGTAAAATCTTAGTAGCAGATATCTTAATCCAATGTTCTTTTACATATCGAACCATTAGAGGGCGAGTTGGTTGAAACCCAGCAGCCAATACCCACTATAGTGTATGCCTAATGTTTCTCCCATACTTCAATCTCCTCCTTCAATAATGCGCTTGGGTTTCTCCATGCAATTTTTAATCAAAATATCCTTCCTGCTCTCATTAGTTTTGAGTTTAGCATTTTCGTCCTTATTAACAGGAACAGGTCCATTTGTTTCCAAGACATCTTTTTTAGGATTTGCACCAAGTATATGGGCAATGGGATCGGTTTCATTAGCCTTAGCATCATCTCCCAATTACACCACATGGCTCATGTTAACGATGATCAGATCACCAAAATTACAGTTGTTTTGTCTCATATCCCAATTCTCTACAACTGAAGGGGGAAAATCACTAGGAGAGGAGATTAAGAGTGGTATTGCATGTAAACTTTTTTGCCATTTGTCTTCTTACTGCTTGCACATTTAAATTAGATGATAGTGTAACCTTATAATCACTAGTAGAGGAGGCCCTTGATTTGCTAACAAATACTTGTGACTGACAAGAGGTAAAGAATGTATACAAATACCTCAAACACTTGCATCTTGACGTAAAGATGCACTAGAACTAATATGATAAACTCTAAATTCATCGAAATCATCAATGTCCTCATTCGCATCACCCAAATCACAGAAATATTCATTAATTTCCCAATCAATATACACTAATTTACTACCAGGATCAAGAGCCACAACAACAGAGATCAACAAATTCATATTCTTTTTATTAACCTAGTACTTAGAAAACTTAATGTTCATCTTATATACCATTGTTTTCAGATTTTTATTAATACAAGAATCAATTAATGTACCTATAAGAGCAAATTCTTGCAAATACACATTTCCAGTGACATAAAGAGAACTTAAAATGCTCGAAGTAGTTTCATAGAATATGTTCAGAAAGGTAACAAACAATAGATAGACTCCTAATCTTTTTGATGGACTACCCTTAATCTTATTAAGCCCATCAACATACTTTTCATCCTCCTTCAACATGTCAAAAGCCTTTCTAAATGCTATAGCAGAATCAAGCAGCATGTAAGTAGAGTTGCATCTAGTTTCGACATCAAGATAAATAGATTTATTGTAACTCAATTTGGCTTGTTTAACACAAATCTTAAACTTTACCAAATGCATAGGAGATGATCACACATATTTTACAGCTGATTGAACTTTAATAATCAGATTGATTTTTTCTTTTAAACCCTCTTCTACAACCAAATTCAAAATATAGACAACACACCTCATATGCAAACAATCCCCATTCAAAAGTAGTCCACCACCCCAAATACTAATTCTTTTCTTTAAGTATTTGATGCACAAATCATTAGAACTAGCATTGTCAACTGTTATAGTTAAAATTTTGTCAATTTCCCAATCAAGAATACTTCTTTCAACTGTTTTGCCAATAATCTCACTAGAATGACCAACTATTTAACAAAACTTAAAAATCCTTTGTTGCAAATTCCAATTTTGATCAATATAATGACTTGTCAAGCACATATAACCAAGATTTTGGCTTAAATTCCAATAATTAGTAGTGAGACTAACCCTACAATTTGATTTTCAAAAATATTGTTTCAATTTTTTCTCATTCACAAATATTTTATAACAATCCCTAGTCACCGTAACCCTAGAAGGTAAATAAAATCTTGTGGAATAACTTCCACAAAAAATTTGAATCAATCTATAAATCTAAAGGAAATCTTATCCACAATAATCATCATTTCCAAAGCTTTTCTACTGCCCTCTTGATTAAGTTTCCAAGCAGTCATCATTTTCATTGAGCCTACATTAAGATCATTTGATCCATCACCCTGTTTTCTTACCTTATTTGAGCGAAGAAGGGCAACTAGCCTCATATTTTTCTCTTTATTCTCTGGGTTTTCTTTGTAATGATTAATAAGATTTATCATAACACTAGTTTTTTTTTTTTTTGGATTAGCAATGTAATCTTTTCCACAATAATTATAAGTAGCTCCCAAAGCATTAGTGGACATCTTTGTAAAATGTGTCCACACCCAAGTTTCCTTTTTTACCTTGACAAGTTAATGGCTCATCCACATTTGAAGTCGGAAAAGAAGCATCCATAGTATCTTTCTCGTTAAAGGTTGGCATGTCATCACCCACAAATTCCACAAATGGAGAGAAATTGTCCACCTCTTCGGCAGCCATATCCTTCTCCATATCATCAACCATATTGATTGGAGTCGAAAATCAACAAAAAAGGATGAATACTAGCATTTATTCCACCAAACACAAAAACCACATTCTATAATAGCAGCAAAACTGATTAAACTAAGTAGACTACAACAAATATTCAAACTCAATACACAGAAAAACTCAAAAGTTCATTACACAACAAGATAGCTAAAACTAAATAAAGTTAATACACAACAAGACAACAAAGTTTCAAAAACTCAAAATTAAGTGAACAACAACAAAATATTTATCCTGTTCTCACTAACAAAATCAAAATCAAACATTCTTTAGATCTTAACAGGAAAATAAAACTTAATACACAACAAAATAACTAAAAACAGTAAAATCAGTATATAGCAACGCTGCTAAAATTGTGTCAAATCTAACTGAAATAACTAAAATGACACATTAAAACCAAAACCGCCAAATGCTTACATAATATAGGTTTGATCTACGAGTAAAAATCGAACCCCTAATGCATATAACTCATGTGACAACTCAATTAAACAAGAATATGCATAGTATTAATATTCACATTACTATTTAGTTAAACAAAAACATGTATATTAGGCATTAGCTATCTTAATGAATTGAAATCAAGAGGGATACCACAAAGAACAAATGCCTTCAACAACTTGTGAGCTTGAAATTGAAGACATTCTCAGTGATTGAAGTTGAGGAAGGGAGTTCAAAAAGAGATTAAAGTGAGAGAGAGAGAGAGAGAGATGAGTTTGAGTTTGAAATCAAAGATGAGACAAAGGGATAAAATAGGTACAATTTACTAATCTGCAATACCATCTTTGTCGTTTGAGTGCAAGAGGAGGAGTGGCAGTGCTAGGGAGCACTAAATAGCGTCATTTATCTCCGTTAAATGAGAGAAGACTCCGCAACAGAGAGTTGAGCAAGAGAGAGTCGAGCATGAACATTGAGAGGTGAGGCTGAGAGAATGAGAGTCGTTTAAGAGAAATAAAAATCAAGTCATTATATTTAGGGTTACATGATGTAGTATATCATGGTGGACCATTTAGTAGAAACTAGAAACGACCTATATAGTGTAGTCTAGTTGGTATTATTAGATCACTAGGTGTGGACTAGTGGTCACAAACTCATAGCCTAGTTTAATAAATAGATTAATTTTTATTGATATATATATATATATCTATATCTATATATATATATATATGTATATTCATCGGGTTGGAGTTCGATTTGTTTGGTTTTTTATGAATTGAATCGGTTCTTTATTTTTTGGATTGGATCGCTTTGGATATCGGATAAGATCGGTTGGATATAAGATGAAATTATTAGATATAGAATCATATGAACAACCCTATTAAGCACTCATAAATGAGGTCTTCTGTCCTGTTTAAGGAAGTGTGTAACACTCCTATTTTTCGCTATCAAAAAATTTTATTTTTTAAAACATTTGTAGAAGTGATATACAAAAAAAAAACTATGAAAAATAAGGTGATACCACCGTATGTAATATAAGATAGATCTCATGCTAAAAACAAAGCTAAGTATCCAAGACCACAACACATAATAAAACATAGAGCATGCAAAATAAATTATATAAAAAGTGAGAAGGCGGAGAGTCTACAGTCCAAGGTTGTATCAAGCCCACAAAAATAAGAATAGAAAATACATAAAAAGAACTACCAATGACTAAGAAAAAAAATAATGGTGCAAAGATCATCTCAGTCATGAAGGACCATCAAAAGAGAATCTATCGGAAAGTCTACTCTCATAAGCCTCAGGCCCAAAGAAAGGAAACGACCATCTATCATTCATCCAAGCTAACTTGCATTGTGCCTCTTGCTTGTGGGATTAAGCAAGTAGCCAAATTAATGGGCTCATCATTACTAGTATACTGAGTAAATTAAGTTACCTCTTAGAGGCTTATGGTATCTAGAAGGTGAATCAATGCATATACTACACAATTACATTCATAGAAGGCTGCACAACATGCAACGGCTAAGACATACTTAGAATCATATCATACAAGGAGTAAAGGCATATACTTAGAGGAACATTAACTTAGGGATAACACAACTTACGTAAACAAGACATCGTTCATGCTATGGTCCAGCTTAATAGAAGGGTAGATATGTACCAAGCATATTAGAAACTAATCCTTCTATTATCTTATTAATTATGTGACCACTCAATCCATACTTATTTATCAAGCAATGGGCTGGATCATTTCCCATGACCTCTCAATACCTATAGGAGTCAAACAGGATAACCAAATGGATATAAGTCTGGTCGAAGCTAAAGAATCCCTAATAGACATAAAGTTTTGCCAAATCCAAACAAGCTCATCTAGATAACTAGACCATTTTGTACCGATACCCTCTGGTATATCATCAATGTTTAGAGTACAAAACACACCTGAAATGTCTAGGATCCTACCCCAAGGCAATTTGATAATAAAGAAGGATCGAAGGCAAACTAACCTCCAACAACAATCGGATAATCTAGACCTGTCATAGAGCTCACTCATCTTTAAATAATTAGTTAGTATCTTATTTGGAAGAGGCATTCTTGACCATAAGAGGCCAAGTACACAATCATTCTAACTCAAGCCACAAGCTAATGGATGTCTCATATAATTCCAAGTTCCATTATAAAAGCCACTTAGGGCACTAGCATCAACGCTTAGTCAATTCATCCTTAATCGTATTTTAGGGTGAAACACAAACCACTTAGATATGATAGTGCTTTGTGGAGAAACACAAATCACACAACCATTAGGGTCAAATATGCCGACTATTTAAGCTATTAATTAATTGGAAGCTTAGGTCAAACCTAGAGCTAAGGCCCAAAGCAAGGTCAAGCAACACATGCAACATCCATTTTACGATTAACATGCTTAAAACCCATAAGTAGACCCTAAAAAGGTAAGGAATCGGTTTAAGGCCCTGAACATAATTAATAGTAGAAATTAGGGTGACACCAACCGACTGGGGGTAGGTCCTAGTTGATTGGTATCAAAGTTGTTCACTACTGAGGCAGATTTCTACATTTCAAGGCCTAGAAAAAAACTACCTCTTGCAACCATATAAAATTCCACAAATTTAGAACATGGTAAACACATGCTTCACATGCAATCATGCCCAAGAGATTACTAAAAAATTAGGCCCATGCCATATGCCGAAGGAAAAGTTAAATAAAAGGATGTAGGGTGCTCAGTATGGGGAGCTAGTCTTAGGCCAGCAGTCGACTGGTTCTAAGCTTTCGAACAGTTCTAGCTATAGTAAAATAACTTTAAGCTTAGGCTAACATGCTTGCACAAGGATTAACACCTCAAAACATCAATCTAATGTGCTAAGACCCTAAATCATGCTTATCACTACATGGAATAATAAGATTCATGCTCAAATTCAACCAAATTCACCACAATTCTAACAAGCCTATAACATGGTGAGATCTCCACAAAATTCATGACAATACATACTTTCATCATGCTGAAAATGCAATAACTTCAACATGTATATGCATATGCTCCATTTTTTCAACATACCACACAACTTCACATTCAAAGTGAAAAATCAGGTTTTCTTCATAGAACTAAACCTTCAACTCAAAGCACTTTTACACTTTAGTAACACACACCAAGATTCGTGCTTTCTTAAGAACACATCGAGAATAGCCCTTTTTTGCAACCAAATTCACATGGAAGAACAAGAGTGGTTTACCTCTTTAGCAAGTAATTCAAACATCCAAAAGAGGAGAAGTCTTCCTCGAACTAGAAAACTTCAAACTTGTTGAATACCTTTTCAAAACTAAGTAAAAATATAGAAAAGAGTACCTCTAACTCAAAATCAAACCATAAATTTAGAGAAATAGATGATTCAACATTTTCTAACTAGGATAAACCTAAGGCAAACAAAGATTTCTAATCCTCAACTTCTCTTAAGCTTAACCTCCCTTTGCTTAGATGAAAGCAATAAAAAGATAGATAAGGGATGGAAGGAGGTAAAATTTCTAATTTGAAAGGAGAAAATGAATTAGAAGTTAGATAGAGGTTAAGGAATAACCAAGGAAAAGAAAGGAGAGCAAGAGATCCAAACTAGGGTTCAACACTTAAGAAATTAGAGTATTGGAATTGGTTGAAAGAGGGTCGAGTATGGGGAGTTAAGTAATGAATTTGCTCCTATTCGCTCCAAAACTTGACGCATAAATCAGATAGAAGTAGAGCATCATGAGTGGTAGGGAGCCCCTTTGCCAAAAATGGTGTAAATAATAGTGTCTCGATCCCCAAGATCAACTATGACCTTCAAAAAGAAAAGAAACAGCCAAGGGTGGTTGGAATTAGGTTGCATAGAGCCTATTCATGCCAATGGACCCACAAATTTGAAGGGAGAGAGAAGGGGGAACAAAACAAAGTAGCTTATGCCATCGTGTCTCTTTTGAAATTCAACCCAATAAATCCGTTGTAAATTTGTAAGAATAAGTTAGAAAGCTTATTTGGTTTCTAAATCACATTAGCGAACCACTCAAAGTAAGATTAAAAAGTTCCATGAGAAAAGGTGGAAGAATCGATCCAAAAAATAATCAAATCACAAGTCGCTGTCACAGGTATAGCAGTTGACTCGTCGACCATAATGGACATCCACAAGGTTGAAGAAGAAAACCAAAACATATCACTTAAATTGACTAACTAGTAGACCAATAGCCCACCACCAATTGACTAGTGGGTTGAAACCCACACATCTTTCTCAATAATAAACCTTGTCCAAACACCACCCAAGCCCTCTCTTAAGTATAAGATTAAACTAACATGCACATAAATAATAGGTTAAATAGGCACTTAAAAGCTGGGTATTACAAAGTGTGTTCTTGTCTTCATCGATGACATCCTTCTTTATAATTTCACTTAGGTCGAGCACATCACTCACCCAAGGATGATCTTACAAATACCAAGGGCACACCAACTATACCTTAAGAATTGAAGCGTGTGTTTCACACCCGTTCAGTAGCGTATTTGGAACACATTGTGTACAACATAGGAGTGTTAGCTAACCCCACTAAATTGCAAGAAATTTCAAGATGGGTAGTACTTGAGATTGAATTGGCAACTTATGCAGAATTATCAATGTCATGTAAATGGCAGGGTATGGGTGCTTTGGAATTCTGATCTTTATGACATTGAACAACTTGCTTGCTGTTCACAGGGAATCCATTGCAAAGTGACTAGTAACAATTCAACTATCTGTTTTTATTTGACTATGGTGTATGCTTTTAATTCTGGTGCCCAAAGAAGAGATCTATGGTCTTGGTTACAGGACATTAGCTCCTGTATGAATAGTTCATGGATAATTATAGGAGACTTTAATGTGGTTCTTAGTGCCGAGGAAAAGTTAGGTGGGAGTATTGACTAACAGGATGTGGATGATTTTTCAAATTGTTTGCATTAGTGTGGTCTGTCTAACTTACCTTTTTCTGGTGATATATATACTTGGACTAATTTCCAATCTTAAGAATTCAGGTTATATTGTAAATTGGATCGTGGATTATGTAATAGTATTTGGTATGATCAGTTTGCTAACAGCTATGTTGAAGTACTACACAGTCCTATCTCCGATCATTCCCCCCTCTTTTGCATCTGAAGTCTCCAACTATTAGGAAAGCCCCTCATTTTAAGTTTATGAACTTTTGGGCTGACAGAGAAGATTTCCTTCCTCTGGTGAGTGAAATCTGGAGCTTTGATATTGTGGGTAGTCCATGTTTCAGAATAGTTAAAAAACTTAAGCTCTTAAAGTACAAACTTTGTGAGTTGAATGTCTCAAATGGCCATGTATCCATTCGTGCCAATCAAGCTTGGACTGATTGGGAATCTGCTAGAAAGCTTTTGTCTGCAGACCCACTAAATCAAGTCTGTATTACCAATGAAATAAAGGCAGCTTTGGATTGGTTCAGAAAAGCAAGAGATGAGGAGAATTTCTACCAACAGAAAGCCAAACTTATTCATATTAAGCTTGGAGACCAGAATACAAATTATTTCTATGCCCTTGCTAAGGCTAGGAATCGACAGAATTGTATTTTCAAGCTATTAACTGATGATGATTCAGTTATTTCTGGGGAGGATAACATTGCTTTGACCATTACTGAGTTCTATTAGGAGCTACTTGGCCAATCTTGTTCTTCCATCAAGAGTATTGATTCTTCCATTTGTCAAAGTGGTCCTCTTTTGACACAAGAAAGTCCAAGCTTTCTGTTACAAATTTTCACTGCTCATAAGATCAAGAATGCAGTGTTTGAGATAGGGGATCTTAAAGCTCCAGGTCCGGATTGTTTCAATGCCTTATTTTATAAGAGATCTTGGTGCATCATAGGAAATGAGATTTGTGAGGCTGTTCAGCTGTTTTGGAAGACTCAGTTTTTGCTGAAACAAATCAATCACATATCTATAACCTTTATCCCCAAATTTCAGGTTGCTTGCAAGATAAAATATTTTCGTCCTATAGCTTGTTGCAATGTTATTTACAAAATCTTTTCCAAAGTCCTTGCAAATAAATTTCAGAAGGTGGTTCATGAGGTTGTAGATCGTTCACAAGCAGCATTTATTAAGGATAGGGTCTTATATGACAACATTCTCATGGCTTCTGAGCTTCTTAAGTATTACAACAGGAAAAATATGAGTGCTTGAATGATGTTGAAGGTTGATTTGCAAAAAGCTTATGATACTCTGGAGTGGGGTTTTCTCAAACAAGTTTTACTTGCTTTTCACTTCCCTTGGAAGTTTGTTGAGCTGATAATCCAGTGTGTCTCTACAGTTAGGTTATCTATCAACATTAATGGTTCTCTTACCCCTCCATTTCTTAGTCAAAGAGGGTTACGCCAAGGTGATCCAATTTCCCCTTATCTTTTTGTGTTATCTATGGAGTATTTGCATAGATTATTGAAACAGCTGTGGAACAAGGTGGATTTTAAAGGTCATCCTAGGTGTGTTGATATGAAGATCATTGACCTACCTTTTGCTGATGATCTACTCCTTTTCTGTTGAGGAGATGTAGCTTTTGTCACACACCTCCATGAGGCTTTGCTTACTTTCTCCTCTTGTTCTGGTTTGAAAGTAAACCTTATCAAAAGTTCGTTGTTTTGCTGTGGGGTTACTATTGAGGTTAAACAATCCTTGCTGGATCTTTTTACTTGTGCTAAAAGTGTTTTTCCTTTTAGATATTTGGGTGTTCCTCTGGATAATACCTATCTTGGTATGCAGCACTATTAGGTATTACTTGATAAGCTATTGTCTTGGGTGAAGCACTGGTCTAGTAAGCTACTAAGCTATGTTGGGAGAGTACAGCTCATTAACTCAGTCCTCATGGGAACCATTAGATTTTGGTCCCAAATCATTTTATTCCTTGCTGGCGTGGTCAGGTACATTGAGAAAATTTGTAGAAGATTTCTATGGTCAGGTAATATGGAGCACCACACTGCCTTGGTATCCTGGAAGGTTGTTTGTCTACCCAAGTAGGAGGGAGGTCTGGGCATTCATGATCTAATGAGATGGAACCTAGTAGCAATGGGGAAATGGCCGTGGCAAATTGTACATCATAAAGAGGGTTTATGGATAAAATGGGTCCATGGCTACTATATTAAAAACAAACCTGTCCATGAATTAGATGTGAAGATGAATCAATCGTGGGTTTTTCGATGTGTGTTGAAGTTCAGACATCACTTTCTCACTGCAATTACTGATGGTCAGTGTAGTTCTGAGAATTATCATATTCAAAAGGCCTATGACCTTATTCGATTCAGGGATTCTCCTCAGGTCTGGTATGCTTTTGTTTGGAAACATGATGCCTTCCCTAGCCATAAGTTTATCTTTTGGCTAGCAGTTCGTAATGCACTCCTCACTAGGGCAAGGTTATCTCAGTAGATACCTAGCATTCAGAACCTATGTGGTATTTGTGGTGCACATGCGGAAACTTTGGATCATTTATTTGTGCAGTGTGCGTTTGCCAAGTTCTGCTGGCAATCCCTATTTAGCTGGTTAGAGCTGGAATTTTGCCCTCTAGATTGGATGAACTTCATTTGCACACTGGCTGAAGTTGCTGATCAAGATTCTGCATACGGAAGACTGATTCGAGCCACTATTGCAACTGGGATTTACTACATCTGGAGAGGACGTAATCTATCCGTTTTTAGATTACAGGTTCTCTTCCAAGATTATTGGTTAAAGATAGCATTGGGATGATTCATAGTAGATTAAGTTTGTATGATAGAAACAAGATGTATAGGCAAATCTTGATTTGCTTTGATTGCTAAGGTTAGTTTGAAAGCACAGCTTAGATCTTGTACTTATTCTCTCATTTTTGGTAATATAAATCCCAATTAATTACCAAGAAAAAAAAAGATGGCTAGAACCCAAATTGTTCTATGGTTTGCATAGATTCCTACTTATTATCAAAACTTCATCTAAGGTTACGTGATATGTGCAATTGGCAAGCCGTCTCATCTATCTCCTCTATAATAATATGTTAAACTCATAAGACAATCACTGCCTTTTCTGCCCTTGTAGGCCTTATTCTAATACTTATTGAATTATCAAGTGTGATGCATCAAAAGGTGGAATTAGGCTATTCTTCATCAAGGTGGTGCCCCATAGCATATTATTTTAGGAAATTTGCGAATAGACATCATAAGTTGTGTGCATATGAATGAGAATTGATGGGAATGGGGTAAGGCCATTCAAAGTTGGCACACACTAATCATTATTGCCTCAATTCAAGTTCTTGCTCCATCAAAAATTGAGCACTGCTCCATCATTATAGCCTCTTTGGAGTATAAGTCCAACAAGACTAATCTTGCTACGGATGCACTATTTGGAAGAGATGAAGAAGGGCAGTTGTTCACCATTTTGTAACCTAGGGCATTTATGCTAAATGACTTGTGGGAAAAACTGGTTGACTCCAATGAGTGGACATACTAGCCACTAAGCAAAAAGAAGCGAGCTTGCTTCACTAATGTTAACCCTGTTGATTGGGTGTGATGGGAGCCTTGTAGATTACTGCGATACCATTTAATATCACTTCACTACTGGCCACACCTTTTAAGTTTGTTTATAGGCGGAATCCTCCAAAATTGCTTTTGTATCTAGTTGACTTTGCCAAGGTGGAAACTTAGACTAGCTCCTAGCAAACTGGGATATTGTTCTCATTGACACCATCGTCTCCCTGTAGCCACGTGTCTTAGCTTTAAAAATTTGTGGAACCACCTCCATTGATTGTTCCACCATTGTCCCTATTATAGATGGAAGTATTGCACCGCAACCTCCTCAAATCTTGCACAATCAACTTAATCATAGAACTTGGGAGGTCCTAGTTGAGTGGATTGAACTTCCCCATAGGATGCTTCTTGAGAACCCTTGGATGACTTTTAATACCATTATTCTACCTTCAAGCTTCAAGACAAGCTTGATTTTGGGAATGAAAGGGTTGTTGGGGATGTGTTTGTGGATTGGGCCTATAAGCAAGCTTAGGCTCGTTAGGACCAAATCCAGTCCCAGCCTTAACTGGTCAGACTATCTTATTAATAAGTATTAAGCTAGCAGCTAGTCTTATTAATAAAAGTCTTGTTTAAACCCTAACTTGCTTGAAACCTTAGCTTATAATTGTCTATATATACGAGCCTCATAAATAAATAAGTTGGAGAATTAGCAAATTGCTAATTTTTTGACTCCCTCCCTCCTCTCCCTCTCTCTTGGTGTGACACCCAAATCTCCCAAACCCTAGCCGCCTGTTGGCACCTCTTCAAGAAGGAGGCAGCCAGTCCTCTCCCTTCCTGCTTCTCTAGTTTTCTACCATAGGCAAGGGTAAGAAATCTACTCTTTCCTCTTCTGCTAGCCCTAATCACTCTTTTCATTACCCTATAACATCCATAACATAGGGCCTTAAAACTGCTGCCGTTATTTTTTGGTCAATGTTGATCAAATGAAAAATGTTGTGATGGGTCATTATGTAAAAGCCCTTTTACTATAATTAAATAAAGAGTAAGTTATTCTATTAATTAATTGGGAGGGTGGGTCATCATACTCTGTCAGGCAGTTTGCTAGGAGTGGGTTACGAAATTTTCGATCATTAAATAGGGTAAGAAATCAGCAAAAAGGGCGGTGAAAATTTGAGTAGAGAAGAGTGTGGGGAGGTTACAGGTTCTTGATTTCTTGGTATTCTATCTGTGTCTCTGTTTATTAAATAAAATTATGATCCCTACTACCTGTGTCTATCACAAGGAAACTGAAATGTGGAAATATTAGATGGGATGCTTTTGGATACTTTTTTGTCATGGAATACGTCATTCAGTGAGGCTTTCTAAACTACTGTCTTGTGCAAATCCGTTTACATACCTTATCTGCTCTTCGTTCACTGGGATCTGCAGTGTTTAAATGTTATAGGAGCCATAATAATGAATCAATCGAAGTTTTCCCCCTCTCTTTTAATCGTGTAACTTTTGCTGGAAAATTATAGATATTTTCATGTCATTATTACAAGTCAATGTTGATGTTTTTTTTTGTCATTATTATTATTTACATGATTGGTTTCTTTCTGCTAGCTGTCCTCTGTAGTACCTATGGATGCTGGCGTGAAGAAGAGCTAAAAGCCAATCATGCTTTGTAATTCTGTTTTATTTTGTATTATTCTACAGAAATTGCACAAAGTGATGCTCTTGAGAAAGGTATCCAGCAACCATTACTTCAAAGTTCTGAAAACAAGAAACAAAATGATGATGACGAGGAGGAAAGTGAAGAAGCTGTTGAAGAGTCCCACAAGCCAGCCACTTCTATTGGGTCAGCATATCGGTTACTGACCCCTTCGGTCAAGGTATGAAATTGAGGCTGCAAAACTGTACCCTAGTCTATGTTCCAGATTTCATAGTCCATTATATTTGATGACATGATTGTACTAATTCTATGCCTCTGATTCCAATGAGTGAATGTCACAACAATATGGCCTTGTGACCTGGACAATATATTGGACATGCATAAAGGACTTTTGTTAGTGGCACAATTTTTACAGCTCTTTGGGCAATTATTTTACAGCTATTTTTACTGTAGTCGCAAGTCAGCCACTGTTTAGTATCATTTAGTTAATATTGATATCTATTTAATATTTAGTAGCTATTAGTCATATTTGGCAATGATATTATTTGGGAGAATATTTTTTTAGATTTTTAAGAAATACTATTTATTATTTTGTTCGTCTAAAAGGCTTAGCACATAGGTTGCATTTATGTATAAATAGGGTCTTAATACCTCATCAATAAGGCATGTTCGGAAATTAATCACAAGATTAGTTTCCTAATTCTCTGTCTACTACTTTCCCTAGTCTATTCCCTAATTGGTTCCACCAGCCACTGCCACAAACTACAACATCCATCTCCTTCACTCCAAACACCAAACACAGTCTGACATCATGGTCGGCAATGACCCACCCTAATAGTTGGCAATGACCCTTAGCTAGTTGCCAACCCCACCATCCTCGACCACCCAGCCTATGACCACCAAAGCACTTGCCATTGCTCTTATGCTGTCTCCCGCTTTGTTACCCCCAACTAGCACAAGCTCTAGCCGCGATGGGAGCCCCACTACTTTGCCGACCCTTTGGCGCCCTTAGATCACTCGCTGCCCTTCCTCCACCGCTATGGCCCCTACAAGCACCACAAAACCTTAACCCTAAAATCTTAACTGCCAGCCCTAACACTCAAGAACATTGCCACTATTACTACACCTTAGTTTGTTGACTCTCTAGTAGCTGTCACCTACCTTGAGCAAGGGATCCTTAAGGTTGTCAGAGCCTCAATCCACCATCCACCCTTTTAGAGCTAATATTTTTACTTCAACTGCAAGTCAGCTATCATATTGTATTATTTAGTTAATATTGATATCTAGTTAATATTTAGTAGCTATTAGTCATATTTTGCTATGATATTATTTTGGAGAATATTTTGTTAGATTCCTTAGACATATTAGTGATTATTTTATTGTCTGAAGGGCTTAGCCCATAGATTGAATTTGGGAATTAATCTAGAGATTAGTTTCCTGAATTTCTTCCTCTCTGCTTCTTGGCTACTCTTCCCCCACTCCCTGATTGCCACCAATAACACCCATCTCCTCCGCTCCAACCACCACATGCAACCACAAAATCATCCTCTATTCAGATTCTAGCTATGGTTTTTAAGTACAAACAACGAGAGAAATTCTCTAAGAGAAATAAAAGATTCGAGGTTTATAATCAGAAAAAAATCTTAATAATTAGATAAATTAGGCTTATGCTGGCACGGACATATCTGAAAATTAGGAACTCAAAAATTTCCTTATATAATATAGCGATTGCATGGGACTCAGCAATGGAAAGCTTTTCTTCCTCAATATTCTGATTCTTTCAGAAAGAGCGAAATGATTTATTGGTAAAAGTGTTTTTGAGAGTATGAACCCTGGCCTTGAACCAGACAATAGTTCTTCTAGACATATTCATTGAAAGCTTTCTCAAAATGATAACTGTGTATAATCTGCGTAATCTTTCCAAAGTTATAGTGATTTTGGTTTTTTAAGACCTGATTTTTTCCCTATATTTTGGAGAAAGACCCATCCTTATTAGTGAGGCATACTCCTTTTTGTGTTTGGTTGTAGGTAGAAGGAATGAATTGGCTGGATAAATTGAGTTTTAGTCTTAGGTTCATTTTTTTTTTTTGACATTTTACCTGGGTCTCTTGGTGAAATTCAAAGAAGGCATATGGTAGTGGTCCGACAAGCCTGCAGGCCTCTCCATTCTCTTTACTATGGGTAGGCCTCCTACTGGGGGCTTGCACGACAGGCTATTAGCTCAGAGTGCCCTGATAATTGTGCTGTCATGCTTATGCTGTGAGGGCTCTTAGAGAGAGAAAGCAGTCCCAAAATATCAAGTACCCAATAGGTAATGTGTGCTTTGTGCTTGCATTAAATAGTAAGCTTTTGGGGCAAATGAATTGTGACCAAGAGAAAGGGAAAGAACACATAGCAGATTTATCTGAGCTTTAGAACAAACAATGTTGCTCATTTTATTTTAGGTTCTTTTTTCAATTTAAATTTAATTAAATGCTCATTTGAATGTATTGTACATATTTGCATAAATCTCATTTCTTCCCTAGGCTGTCTGGAATCCTTTGTGTTCAGCTAAACAGGGAGAATTGGATCACTAGTATGAATTGTCTGATGATAGGGAAATCCGCAAGCATACAGATTCGTTGTAACTATTAAGGCTGATTCCAGAAGGAGTAGGGGTTAATTACTACAATTTATGTTTTTGACTAAAAGAGAATAAAATTGGAAGACAACTTTATACACGTGCATCCATTTTCTTCTTGAAGCATGTATTCTTAATCTCGTGTGGCTCCAAAATCATGTTTAACTTCCAATGATCATTAAATTTTTCAACTTGAGCCAATACCTACACATAAGTATGCAAATCAAAGTAGTAATTGATCTAAACACGAAATATGCGTCAAACTTCCATAAATCATGCTTGAAATACACTAAGATAATGCATATTTTATACATTTATCATCTGACATGGTAATTCAGGCCACTGATCGAGTTTAAGTAAGAAGAAAAACTGTATCCAGTGAATCATGAGTTCAGTACGTCCTGCCCCGCCCAAGAAAGAGACCCAAGTCCTAGCTTGGAGCCCGCATCCTAGGCATTCTAGTGCTTTAAGTAAAAGAGTCTGCTGAGAGCTTTAGGCATTAGTAAGCATTGAGCTTTCACCTCCATATTTATTATTATCCTGGTTATGACACAGTGACATGATTTATGCTGGTCACTAATCTGATTCAACCAATGTTATTTTTGGTAGCTTGAAGCTGATTATTCCACCTGAACCAATAGGCAGATCCTGAATTGATATCAATATCTTTCCTGTTGTTCTTAGGTTCTTTTTTTCTTCTTATTTTTATTATATGTGTTTGTTATGTTTTATCTGCCTACAAGCACACTTGCCTGTCTGTGTAATTAATATTTAATGCCCGTTTAGTTATCATATGCAAATGAAAGAGTTTTTTGGTTGGAGGGGGGGGGGGGTATTCTTATAGCCAGGTCTTACATCAGACTATTGGATGGCTTAATGTCTTCTTTCTGTCATTCTCAGGTTCAATTGTTGATTTATTTTATGCTCAAATATGCTATGGAGGTCCTACTGGCCGAATCCAGTGTTGTCACCACTTACTATTTTGATTGGTCTACAACAAACGTGGCTATTTTCCTGGGCTGCTTGGGCGCATCAGTCTTTCCTGTGAACTACGCTGTAGGAAAGTACATAAGTAACCTGTTTCAAGAGAGGTAAATGACATGTATGCTTTCTTGCATATTTGCTTCAACAACCAACCACCAAATTTGACCTTGATTTCAGCTCTTAATATGGTCCTTTGATTAATATTCCTAGTTGCTACATACCATGAGAAGAAGGCTTCTTGCTCTTAGATTATCCATTTATTATATCGTAGTCCTAAAGAAAACTTGGTGTTGAAACTTAATACTGAATAAACGTTTGAGGTATGGACGTACGGGGTATTACCATTCATGATCAACTCTTTCCTTGCTGTAGATTTGTAATATACTAAAATCCACTTTGGCTGATTCAAAATTGGGTTTATATATATATATCAAGTCAATAGATTCTTTGTGGACATGTGAAGTTGTATGATTGTATGTTGTAATTGACCTAATTTGGATAAAAATTTAAACCTAATTTTGGATAAAATTTTAGTCACTTAATATTTGACAAAACTTACGTGTTTGACACAACAGGTAATTTTCCCTTTTGTTTATATGAATAGAAAATGACATGTTAGGTTAGGTTTTAGTTCAATTTTCTCATTAAGGTTTAAACATTTTCTTGTTCATTTTAGGTCATTTTTTAAACACACATTTCCTATTCTAACTTTTCAATAATAACATACATAAATTTACATTATTAACTAAAACAGCTCTATAGTATTTGCAGGATCATAAATATTATATATAAGAAAGTATTTCAACCATGGATGTCATAGCCATACCAAATTAGGAAAGATTAATATTCGACAAAAAGTATTAAGAAACCAATGAATACTCTACTATATTATCATTGTTAAGCATAATAATTATATAGTACATAATTGGAATCACTAATATGCCCTCGTTGTTAAATGATGATACTATTATAGTATGTCAAAGACACAAGTGCTTTGGATGTATATTTTGATGTTGGATAATCATATTATTCATTATACTTATCTTATTCGATGACTATATTCTTGCATGGGCTGTCTATGTTAGAATATTTGAGTGTTAGATAATTATTAGATTTATCTGTTTATAATAATTTTATTATATTTGGCTATAGGTAGTAGTATCTTTAGGTATGTTTTAAAGTGTACTCTTATTGATTAGAATAGTTTTCTTTGGATATTTATGATATTATCTTCATTGACTGGTGATATTGCCTTTATCAACGTGTGTCTTAGTTACATTGATGCATAATTAATCAATATGGACTATATATCTTGAACATTTCATAAATCTTCATGTCTATTTTATAATCAAATTGACCTAATATATACAAAAATATAACAGGAATGTAAGTTGATACATAACTTATGAAAATGACCACAAATTTTTTAGTCGGGCAATCTCTCTATTATGAAACTTGTAGAAACAATTCATTTTTTGGTAGATTTATTTATTTCTTGGACAGGTTGAAATATCAAGTGTTTGCGATTCCTCAAATTTTGAGATCTAGATATATGTTGTCGTGGTTACAGCATTTGACATCCTTGCCCTCCCTCCCAGCACATTTATTGCTGTAAGTCACCAGTGTTTTGACATGCAATCATGTTTTGCAGGCAAATGCTTATGGCATCGGAGATTATGGTTTGCATCGGAATTATTTTTAGCTTTAACCTCTTCGTTAAATATTCGGTTCCACAATATGTCATCTCAGGACTCATTATGTTCGTAGCTGCCGAAGTTCTTGAAGGTAAATTGGATCACGATCCTATCAAGTCGTTCCTCATGCAATTATCTGTTACTGAACTGGAATTCATATAATCAGCAACATATTATTATTTTTTTACCAATCAGGTGTCAATCTTTCCCTTCTTTCGCGAGTCATGTCGTCCAGGCTATCAAGAGGTACATATAACAGTGGGTTATTATCCACCGAAGCCGGAACACTCGCACGAGTAGTTGCAGATGCTACCATCACACTAATTGGTTACTTGGGGGAAAGCAAGCTACTGAACTTAACTCTACTTCCTTCGCTTTTGATTTGCATAAGCACCATTATCGCAACCTTTCGCACCTACAATTCGTTGTACTAATTTGCGAATACCATACAACTTTTTAGCAGGCAAAAACTTCGTATTATTTATTTATTTATTTATTGCAGTACTTTACATTACATTCCTGGTCTCCTTTATGACTTGTTTGACACAAGGAAGTAAGTTATAGAAAAATACTTCCTTGGAATTGCTGGTAAATTGTGTTTAATATACATCTACGTTTTCTTAGAAGTGATAATATTTCATGTTCGGTCCATTATTATACTATCAGAGATGAAGTATATAAATTATAATAGTACTCTAATAATAAATGAAGTAGGATTTGTAAGAAAGTCAATGACAAGTGTGAGGGTGACAGTGTAATTAGCAACTAAGAAAGTATGACTAATTACTTCTTTAAGAAATGTATCGGAGATCAAGTTAATGAAAGTGTTGCTTTTGATTTCCCCTTAATTTCAACCAAATAAATCAATTTTGGCCACATCATAAGAAGTGTTACTTCCCCTTTTACTTATGTCAACAAATAAGCCCTTACAAGTTAGGGTACTTTTCTTTATTTTGTTATTTGATTTAATTTAGTGCTCAGTTTGGTACGGGGGTAATGGAGGTGGAAAAATTATCCCCATATTTTATATATATTATATAATCTATCCAAAATTAAATATTTTTATTCTAATGAATACCCATTTTAGATCTTTGTTTGATCTAAAATGGGTATTTTATTAAAAATATATTTATTATTATTAAATACTTAATATAAAAGATATAAAATGGAGGGAAATTTTTTTTCACCCCTATTACCTTCATACCAAACAAGCCTTTAGTTTTAAAGTTGTCCAAGTAATGAAAGGATCTATTAGTTTAAAAATGTTAGGATTATATATATATATATAACAATCATGTAAAAACTATTTCTTAAAATAAAAATGTAAAAATCATTTTATAATCATGAGCTCAATCAAATAGGCGGCCATGCTTTTATCTAAATAGGTGATTGAATATAGGGAATGGTGATATACTCTCGTAATAAATGTCTATAACTCTAAGTAATACCCCTTCTTAGAAAAATCTTATTTACTTAGGTTTTATATTATTAAGTGTTGGAGATATATAATAGGAATTAATTATGGAGGTCATTAGATATGATGCTTATATAACTTGGGTAGTCATAATGTCTTGCTAAATGGTCGCATATAACTTGTGGACTAAAAAGATGTTTTGGGCCTATGACTAATGTTAGTTGCATACTAAAATGAGTTATATTTAACATAAATGGATTAAAATGTCTAATCTTTTTCAATATAGAAAGCCATGCTAGAATTTAGAAATACAGAAAATCATATTTCTCTGAGTCACTTCCGCAACTACTCTAGAGAGCGAAAATCATTTCTTGGTGTTACCACACCCGATATTGAGCATGTTTGTGTGGGTACTGATAAATGTGTGTCAATTTGCACACAATCCTAACACGTTTTATCATCCTACAAGAGGTGTGCTTTATATTAATTAATTCATTCTTAACACTTGTATGAATCCTTGGATTTGAATTAGACCCGAAAACCCAACATTAAGAAATAATTTATATTATTTAAACATTTTGTTATAAACCTTAAAAGATTAGAAGCTTGAGTTATGCTTTTGAAAGGTTTCATTCATACTTTCTTGTCCTTTCTTACGTTTTTAATCCTCATAAACCTTTATTAACCACTTTGTTCGTTAAGCCTCTTCGACATGCTTCTTATTTTTTATATTTGAATTTCTTATCTTCTCTAAGTCTTATAGTAATTTTCAATTTTTTTTTAAAAAAAAATACTATTTATCATTTTAATGTGACACGAACACATTTTTAGCCTTGAAAAGGCCTTTTAATTATATATATATATATATATATATATATATATATATATATATATATATATATATATATAACTTTAGGGATTGCTATTGATATGGGTGTAACACCCCGTAAATTAGGCTTATAATGTATGAAAATTTATATGCTTGATGATGATTTAATAGTTTCTGATCTTATTTTGGAAACGTGTTTTGGAATTGATTTGCAAAGTATTTGAAAACATTTAGAAAAGGGGAAAGAAAGTGATTTTCTAGGGCACTAGTTAATTGGTGGTATATATTGATTGATTGGTGTATCAATTTTTGTTTGATTTTTGAGTTAGGGTGAATAGTCGGCTATTTTTGAGAAACCGATCGATTGGTGGAACCAATTGATAGCTATACAGAACCAATCTATCAATTCAGCCGACTTAAGTGACTTTTGAATTTAATTTTAGATGAAAATCTTGAATATTGGTAATCAAGATCCAAAATATTTTCTAAGCCATCATTAATGATTTGTAACCATTAATCCGAGCATTTCTCTATCTTGAATGGATTTCGAAGATAATATTTATCAAAAAGTGAGTGATGTCCTAAGTAACTCTTATCATCTTCTTCCTCTAATCCTCTCTCTTTTGCGTATATCAATTCAGATGTTTTTGTCCTCTACAATTTTAATAAATCTTTTGATCTTGCTTCCTCTTTTATCTTTTTCTTTTCCTTCTTGTGCTTTGAATTTCTGTGGTGCATGGCTCTAGAACTACTCAACTATCACTAATTCAATTACATGGACAAAGTTTATCTTAGAACTTCTAAAACCAATCATATCAACTCGAGCTCGAGTGAGAGAGTTAGGTTTTGGGTTATATAACCCATTACCCTCCATTTCTAATGAGATTTCAGACATCCTTATTGAGTCACAACCATCTTTTCCTTGCTTCCTTTCAACCACCAAACCTCCTCTTTTCTCTCCTCCATCTCCACTTGCCATCTTCCATATTTACATATGATCTTTTGCACCTTTTATAATCCCCTAACTCTTTCATGTTTTATTATTAAGCAAGATAGATTTAAAGATAAGAGAAGATTGAGGACTTAAATCCTTTAGTTTTCTCATTTAGTTAGGGTTGAGTTTTTTGATTTTTCTATCCTTTTTGTTGTGATATTATTCTTTTTTTCCTTTCCAAAAAAAAAATTAAGGAGTTATATTGAGCTTTAACCTTCTCTTTTTAACATATTTAAGGTGTGGACATTTTAGCTAAGGGTTTTCTTTATTTTGTGTGACTTTTACTAAACCTCACTCGAGGTAAGTCATTATTATCTTGTGGTGTGGGGTGACTGGTCATGCCTTGAGTTTTTTTTTTTTTTTTTGAAAATGCAATTTATATGCATGTATCTTCATGATTAATTAGAAATGTAGCATCAATGAGTAGTTGTGTATAATATATCTTAGTATTTCAAGTTTCCAATGACATTTATGTGGTATGATTTATGTGGGGGGGGGGATAACTTTGCATATGAAAATGCATGTGTATATTGTTTTTCACATTACAATTGGTTGGTTGCTAGAGTAGTCGAACAATTAAGCCAACCCATCAAGTGATTTGTCCATGGAATGAAATTATTTGTTATTAGCTTGAACCCATCAAATAGTTCAGTTACTCTAGCTATAACACCTCCAGTTTCACTCCTAAAACGTTTTTGTTAAAAAATGACATAATGTGAAAGTAAACACAAGAAATGAGGAGTGCTACTGCCACACCTACTATAATACCCTACATTTTTGTGTAATGGACGGATGAGAATTTTTATCAAATTTTGGACCTTTGATTTTGATTCAATGTTATGATTTGATTTGGAATAAAATTTGATTTGAAATCATATTAGAAAATAAAGTTTATTGAGTTTTGCAGACAAAACCATCAACTTGTTCCATAAGCTGATTGACTGGTTTGTTGTTTTAGCCAAATTGGGTTCTTTGACTAAATAGATCAATTGGTTGAGGGAAACCGATTGACTCGTGGATGAACTATCGATTGGTAGACCTAACCCAATCGACTAGTTTGTCAAGCTAGCCCTGTTTTTTAGTTTGATTTTTATTTGGAAAATCACTTATACTAAATTAGAACCTTACCAACCCATGCGAGATTGTTCCTAAGAGATTTATAACCATTTTATGACACATTTAACCTAAAATATTACCTCAATTTAATATGGAGGTTGATTTGGGCATAAGAGGGGAGAGATGACCTTAACAATTATCTTCTTCCTCCTCTCTCTTCTATGCAATGCAAAGATCTAATGCTTTGATCTCTTTGATCTCAAACATGCTTCTGAGCAGCTAGAAGATTCCTTCCATGTTGACTTCCTATTACTCTATTCGTGAATGCAAATTCTATCCTAATTAACCTAAATTCTCTAGAGATACCATTTGAATTCTAGAGAAAAGGTTAGTGAATCCTAGATAAATATGTCTGTTTGATTAAATTCAGATGGTAAATTGTAGGATTTTGAGTCGATCTCTAAACCCTCAATAATTTACTTCGATTGGTTGGCTATAAATAGCCCCAATAATTCCTTCATTTCACCTATCTTTCAACCACCAAAATTCCTTAAGTCTTACTTTCCCTTTCTTCTATCCACAATTCAAGCCTTGTAACTCTACTTCCACATTCTTTTCTGATCCTATCTCTATCTCTTTATTATTTCAATTCTTAAATAAGGCAGAGTTAGATTCTTCAAAGAAGTTGAGCAATTTAGTTGGCTTTTCTCTATTTTAACCTTAACTTAGTAAGTCTTCACACTCCTCTGATTTTAAGACTTCAAAATGTGATAAGATTTTGATATAATTTCTGAGTTTTATACTTTGATTGTATGTTTTTCAAATCTAATAATTTTCCACAATGGAACCCCTATTTTAAGACAAATTTTGCCTACATCAAGTATTTCTTACTCTTAAAATGCTTAATGTGTGTTCCTGCATAATAGGGGATATCTTTATTTGGTTCATACTTGTTGGTATGAAGAAATGAATTTGTATGCATGAATTACAAACTTGAATAGCATAAATTGAGTGAACAACATGAAAATGGATAAAATAGGCTATGATGATATTATGGTGAGAAATGTATGATAAATTGGTTGGAAATATATTATTTTTTGTTGATACATATTTTAACATTACTACAAAAGATTTATATGAAAGAATATCCATAAAATATGTAGTTTGATGTTGTGTTAGGGTAGACCCATTGACTAGGTAGGCTAAACCGATCTATTGGTTCCTAGAACAGTTGACTGGTTGACTCAACCCATCAACTATTACACCTACAGAGACTTTGGTCTTACTCTCTATTTAAACCTATCGACTAGTTTGATAAAACCAATCAACTAGTCTATAAGCAGTTGACTGGTTTTTCCCAACTGATTGACTAATTTGAGGAAAGTATGGTTTGGTGGAGTTAAACCAATCAACTAGCTGAGCCAAACCGATCTACTGATTGATGCAATTGATTGACTAGTTAGTCCAAACTGATCGACTAATTTGCTTAATTTGTTTCCTTTGAATTTAATTGTGCTTTGAGACTATGATTGGTAATATTCTAAGGTTATTTAATGGATAAAGTACATATGTTATCATGGAATATTGATCTAATTAAAAGATCAAAATGGATCATGAATTATGGTATACTCAATGGGTAGGAAAAAGGAATAGATGGGTATTTCACTTACGATAAGTGAGACTAATTGGGAAAAGAATAATGAAACTCATATTTGGCTAGGATTGAAATTAATGATGAATATGAATAACATTGGCCAAAGATAAATGGTAAACCCACATGGTTGGGAAAAATGGAAAGAAAAGGATTAAAATGGATTAACATGAAAGTAACTTGCTTGCTTTGTATAGGCCTTGTATGATCACCCATCCTTATGAATAAAACACTAATCACATAAAGCAAAAGAAAGTTGAGTTGATTATGGGTCTGGGTTACTTGATCCTCAATTAGTTACCAGGGGTTAGTCTGCCTTCAAGCATTTTTTGTGCCTTCGAATAGGATCTTGGAAGGTTCCCGTGCCTTACCTACTCTAGACACTAATGATGTATTAGGAGGTATCGATACTAAAGATTCTAGTTACCTAGATGGTTATCTTTAGCCTGAACTTATGTCCATATTAGTTGCTTTGGCTCGGGCTTATGTCCATTATGGTAATTGGCTTTGGCTTGGACTTATGTCCACTTTGTAATTGGCTTTGGCCTGGGCTTTATGTTCCTTTTTGGATAGGCTTCCATGGTATTTGTGACCATGGGGTGGTGCACAGTGTAACATTCCCAAAATTTGCACATTTTTTTAAAACACAATGCTTAGAAATTAAAACCGTAAATTTTTGGGGATGTTACCGCCACACTTAGTACCAGACCAATTCACTCCTACTGTTACGGTACCAAATGCTAAGGCTAAGAAAATACTATTAATAATACCATTAATAATCCAATTTATAAAAATGAAACCAGAGAACACATAAGCCTTATATAATTCGAAATACTAGTTATTGTTTTTTCAGATAATAACTAAACAACATTAATAAAATTGTTTCTGCAACTTAAACATAATAAAAAGTAACACGAGTAATAAATTAAAAGGGGGAAATGGCCATGTCACTCCAGGGTTTGATCCAGCCCAAATATCACTCCGCCCCTCCTAATGTCCCATAGACATCGATAACATCAAAGTAAGTGTCTCCTACTTGCAACAGATCAGATAGGCCTTCTGCTCGTGGGAATGAGCAGCACCCATGAAACGGGTGATTAGTATGCTACGTACAGAGTAAGGTAACCGAGTACTAAGGCCGACATATAACATATCAAATCATGTAGGATAATGATTAACATACAATTACAAACCACATATATGATACATAAAAGCGTATGGAGAATCCATAGCCCATCATCAACAAACCCACACATAAGGCCCAAAAAAAATCCAAATTAATTATTTAATCTTTCGTTTATCGTAAGTCAATACACCATGCCCTTTCTTTTTCAAATCCATGCAAGTAGAGGAACACCCCACTATTTTAGCCGATGGGCCGGTCACTTGCGGGACAAAGTCCACACCATTATTATTCGCCGGTGGATCGATCACTTAAGGGACAATAGTCCACACCACTATTTCTGACCAGTGGATCGGTCTGGTTCCTACTCACATGGTATTCCACTATAAGTAATTAGTATCTTTTGAGAGCTTTAACAATTCTGGTTTGTGTTTATTGAGCTCGAGTTACCCCACTATTTTTGCCGGTGGGCCAGTCACATATAGGACATTATGCCCTAACCACTATTATAACCGATGGATCGGTCATATATAGGGTAAAATCCTAACCACTATTCCTGACCGGTGGATCGGTCTGGACCCGGCTCAATAATCTTCCACTTTAAAAGATTAGTGTCGTATATATTTTATTCATAAACATTCGCCCAGACATGCATGACTAACTCCATGCACACCCTAGTTCCTATGCAAACCCTAATTCCATGCAAACCCTAACTCCACGTAACCCATACTTCCATGCAAACCCTAACTCCACATAAACCACACTTCCACACAAACCCTAACTCCCATGCAATTCCATGCAAACTCTAACACCATACTATTTCATGCAAAACCCTAACCTCATGCCATTTTATACAAAACCCTAACACCATATTGTTACACTCCCCATCATTATTTTACAACCCTAACATGCATGTCTTAAGACCATATCATACAATAAAAGTAACAAAAATATACACATAATTCTCATGCCATAATATATTCACACCAACATACTTCAACTCCATAATCATGCTGCATTCATAACACTTATACAATATTCACATGAATTACACTATAATTCATATCACATGGCATTCATAGCATAAAATCACATAATACACATATGGTCTTAGCACCCCTTACCTAAAACGACACTGGTCCTGGAGCACGCTCCTACGCCTCCTAAGGGCTTTGACTGCTTTCACCTATTATGAGGAAAAAGCTAAAATTAGACTCCCTCCTATCAAAAATATTATTAAACACTAACTTATTATAAGACTAGGTTTTTAAATAAAAAATAATAATATATTAATAAAATAACATTAACTAATTACTAACTTTGCTAAAGATATAGAAATAATAGAATATAATAAAAGTTGATAATATAAGGTTGAAAACTTTACCCTAATAATAATAATAATAATGATACTAAAATAATAATAGCAAAGATACTAAAAATAATATCAATGATAATATAAATAAGAATATTAATAATAGTAACAATAATAATAACAAGGACATTATTCAAAACAAAGTGAAATACGGGCTTTGGCCCCTTTACTAAAATAATAATAATGAATAATAATATTACTAAAATAAATAACCAAATTTAGTACTAATAATAATGATGACATAATAATACTAATAATGATAAAAGCCATAATAATATTACAAAATAATAGTAACCATAATGGTAATAATAGTAAAGATAATGATCAAAGATAAAAAGAAGTAGAGTTTCCACCCTACATTGAATAATAATAACTTAATAAATAATAATAATAACACTAATAAGAATAAATACTATTAATAATAAAAATAATAATAACCCTAATAATAATAAGACATGATATTTATCATACTATTGCTAAAATTTAAAATAAGCACAATAAGGTCTTAGCCCTATATAAAATAATGATACTAACACTTGAGAATAATAATAATAATAATAATAATAATAATAATAATAATAACAACAACAATAATAATAATAATAATAATAATAATGATGATGATGATGATGATGATGATGATGATGATGATGATGATGATAATAATAATAATAATAATAATAATAACAACAACAACAACAATAACAATAATAACATTATTAAGAACACTAATGGTAAAATAGTTTTATTAATAATAATGGAATAAGAATAATAGAATTTTGAAATAGGAAATAATAAGAATAATTATACTTATAACATATTAATATTAATAATAGAAATAATAAGGGTAATAGTCCTAAAATCGAATTAAAAATTTCAATAGGGCTTCAGCCCTCAACAGAATAATAATGAAAACATTAATATTAATAACAATAATAATACATATTAAAAATGGAAATATTAATAATAACAATAATAGGATTTATATTAGAATAATTGAAATAAAATAATCTAAGGCTTGTAAAAATAGGAAAAAGGGTTGAGAGGGTCTAGGGTTCAACCTTAGGCTGGCAGGGATAGACAGCACTGACGGCGGCCAGAAAAAGAGAAGAAAAGGGGAAAAGTTGAAGGCTGGGAACAAAATAAGAAGAAGGAGGGTGGGAGTAAGGGTGATTATGATTACCTAGAAGGAGAGGAACAAAATGATAGTGGCGGCGCACGGCGGTGGTAGTGGTGGCCGAATAGGGAAGAAGAAGAGAGAGAGAGGAAGAGAGGGAGAAAGAGGAAAAGAAAGGTAGGGGAGATAGAGGAGGGTCTACAACACAATGTGGGAGGTGAAAGGAGCGGCATAAGCGGCAGAAGAGGTGGCTAAGGGTGGTTCGAAGGGCAGCGGTGGCAGAAAATAGTTTGGTTACGAAGGGCAATTCGCACGGTCGGGGCGGATTGTTCAGGAAGAATCGAAGGGTATGGGTGGTCTAGTTAGCTAGAGGGAGGTGCAGGGAAGGCATAGGCGGAAAGAACTGGTGGCGATGTTGGCCGGAGACGGCGAGAGTGGCGTCTAAAGGTGAGGCGGCGGTAATGTCAGGGAATTCTGGGTAAGTGACCAAAACTTGATACAAGGCCAACCTGAGGGTATTTATAAACTGAAGGGGAAGTTAGGGTTGAAGGAAAAGTAGGGGAGTGGTAGACAGGAGTGGTAACTGGCTGATGAGGACAACCGACGCACTTTCTCGATCGTGGGTTGCAAGTGGCCAGGGGAGAGGGAGATTGTGCGAGGAATGGGGGTGTGGTTTGGGTCAATGAGGCTGTCGAAACAAGGGAAAGAGAAAGGGAGGAAAAGGTTAGTCAAAGGGGTAAGATTGGCACTGAAAAACTAGGGCGTCGGCGGCGGACGTCGGGGAAGGGAGGAAGAAGAAAGGAGGAAGAAAAGGGTTGGACCGGGCGGTTCAAGAAAGAAAAGAAGAGGGAGACGGGCGAACCAGTCGACGTGGGGGTAAGTTCATTAAATAAAACTACGTGTTTTGGGGGAAAGACAAGAAAAACGCGGTGCAACGAGGGAGAACGAAGCAGGCCGGTCGCGTGGCTGGGCTGGGCGGAACTAAAAGGAAGGAGAGGAAAGGGGTACTGGGCTGTGGACTGGCCCAGTTAGGCAAGGACAAAAAGAAAAAGAAAAGAAGAAGAAAGAAAAAGAAAGAAAAAAGAAGAAAGAAAAGGAAAAAGGGAAAAAGAGAAATAGGAGGGTTGGGTTAAATAAATAAATTAAAATATTTGGGATAGTTAAAAATAATAATATTTAAATAAAATGATATTTAAATTCCTTTTTAGGCTAAATTAGAATTTTTAAAAGATTTTTTATAAATTCCATTTTGATTAGCAAAACGCCCTAATTTTCTTCAATTAAATTATTTATAAAATTAATATTAATTTGAAACTATTTTATCCTTCTTACTTTACTTAAAATAATTTATTTTATTAATTTACAAAATAAAATCTTTAATTAGTTAAAATACCCAAATTTCTCTTAATTAAAATATTTATAAATTTCTTCTTGATTTTCCCTAATAAAATTTCTTTTATTTTAGGAAAAATAATTTATTTAAATAATTTTCCAAATAAAATATTATTTAACTATAATTTTTAAAATTAAAATTTTTGGGGCATTTCACACAGTCCATCGCTAGACAATAATAAAATATGGTTGGTAAATACTGGTTGATAGTTGTGAATAATAATCACATGAATGGTTAACAGTTGGTTATGTAATGGAAGTAATGATATGGTTAACCAAATGGTTAAATTTATGCACTTGACTAACCCATTATGGAATGGAATATTAATTGAGGTGATTAGCCTATATCTTAAATGGATAAATGAAGGGCATACATTAATGGAAATGGGATAAATGGAAATAACCCTAGAGGTTTTGGATTATTCTCTACTAGGGCTTATGCCAATGGTTATGTGAAAGTGGAATGATCTCCTAAGCATGATATTTTTACTGCGATGATATTATATGTGTTATGCACTCTTACTTATATATAGATATAGTCCTACCATAATGCATGCCATACAATATGAAAATAAATGATAAATTAGCATGCTTGTATACATTGAGGTAGAAACTTGGCTTACTCAGTACGTAGCGTAATGATATGCCCGTTTGTCTCATCACCTGCTCATTCCTATGAAATGAGGACCAGGTGTAGGTATTTGGAGATGTCTAGTAAAGGGCCAACCTCAGTTGGGTCGAGGCTTATGAACGAGGACATTTGGAAGGTTTTGGTGGGGTCTATGGAGGACCATGGTTCTGTTTTAGGCATCATGCCCCCACTCATATTTTGTAATTCTATACTCATTAGTATGTAGTTTGTCACGATTTGATCAAAACTTGTCAGGGTCATCTGATGTAAATATTTTTGGAATTATTTCAATTAAATTATTATTTGCACACTCTTCTATTTTAGTGTTTGGTTGGTTTAGCCTTATATATGATATGGGGTAGGAACCAGACATCTATCATATGTCAGGTACAGCGGTAACACCCTATTTTTCTCTAAGTGTTTTCTACTTCCACAACTTATTTAATAAAATTTTTTAGTAGTAAAAAATGAAGGTTTTATACCTACCATAAGACATATGCCCACCATTTATCTCCTAATAAGTGCAGGGCTAAATACCTGTTTCACTAAATCCTAAAATAGAAATTAAACTAAAAATCCTTGCTGTTAAAGTTAGTGGAAAAACCTATAAGATAAACCTGGGTTTTCAAAGTCTCAACCAAGAATCAAAATATAAATGGACATTTACAACACCAAATTAAATTTACAATGTAACAATTTAACTTCCAAAACATTTACAAACAATTACAAGAATTCTTGAGGGACAAAACTCCAGGTAGCTCTAACTCTCAGCCCAATTCCAAGTCACATCTAAATTAAATCATAGTACCTACAGACAAACATGTAGACTAGAATAGTATTAGTACAATAATGTACTAAGTAAACAACCTAAATCATAGAAATAAAATTCATACGTAGATTCATACACTTGCCATAACTAATAAAACATGAAGGATGTGCTCTCATAAAAGATCATGAGAAAAAAAAACAATAACATATGTTAACTAAGAAGAGTAGTAGGAGAACATAAACCAAGATCAATGCATATCCCATAGAAAAATATATAATATTTATTAAGCATGAATTCACAAAAGAACATGTTATTGCTGTAGAACTATGTGATGAACAAAAGAACATAGAAGATAATGAAATTCATGAATTGTAGTTGGATTTACATTACATACTCACACAAAGTATCATAGCTATTCACTTTATTTAGTTCCATTTACATCATTCATTGATTTCCATATAATTATTCCACTTTAGTTCATAGAAGCACTTATTGATCAATTCTACCAAAAGATACTACATCACACATGCCAATTCACAATTTTATCCATTTCTTTATATATGATATCATAATTCACTTGTTTCACTTATTTTAGCTATCCATTTTCAATACATAGTATTTATCACATCCAAAATATGGAAAAGTGGCACAACCAACAGTGACTTGCATGAACCTCTCATGGAGCTATGGGTCTGCAATATGGGCCTCTCACGTTAGTAGAGGTGGCTGGTGTGAAAAGCTCACATTGGTGGGGTATATGTAGTGTGAGGTTGGGGTGCATTTGAGGTAGTTGCAGTGTGAGTTGGTGGTGCAATTAGGGGGTGGTTTTCATGAGTATTTCACAAAGCTAAGGCTTATTGAGCATGGTATTTTGATATAGATAAGGTTGAGAAATGTGAGTCCCTCACATTGTGGCCAGTTCGCAAGGTGAAGTGACAAGTATTTCTCATAGCTTCACTAAAGAAAATCGTGGAATTATGACAAATGAAGGATAGAGGGGTTATAAGAAAGAATATTGACTTTGGGGAGAAGTTGTGCGGGTTTTAAAGGGAAGTAAGAAGGTATATAAGGGCTAATTAGAGGAGATGTGGGGTGAGGTGGGTGAAATGTAGAGGAATGACCGTGGTGTAGAGTTTTGGGGAAGTCTGGCATTTTCACATGAGATGGGAGGAGAGGGACACATGCAACATGCATCTTGTGGTTGGAGGGCAAATGAAGTAGAGTAGGTGAAGTGGTAGTGGACGGGAAGGGAAGGGGAAGCCAGACCATGTGTAGAGGCGGTGCATGGATATGAGAGAAAAGGGCCAATCAAGATAGGGAGAAGGAAAGAGAAAGAATAAATGAGAAAAAAAAAAGAAAAAAAAAAGAATTTGGGGTTAGAATTAAAACTATGTTTAAATTTAAAATTAGAACATTAGAGTAAAATTAATTTATCTATAATCTAGGTTTAGGTAAGGTTAAAATATTAATTACTTGGAATTAGGAATAAGATTATGTTTAAAATTATATTTAAGGGATTAGTGTAAAAAAATATCAATTAACTAGAATTAGGATTGGGTTAAAATATTAATTACTTAAAATTAAGATTAGATAAAATTTAGGATATTACATCACTACCCCTTTAAAAGAGACTTTATCCCCTAATTTAACAAGTAATGATTGGGGTAGAATAGAAATATAATGTATAATAATTCTATATGAGTTGACATTACATTACCAGATACTACCCCCTTAAAAGAGAAAAAAGCCCAAAACCTAACACATATACTGAAAAGCTTGGGATGCATTTGCACATGTCCTTTTATATCTCTTAGGTTGCCACCTCTACTTTGTGGTAGCTCCTGAGAATCTACATAAGTGGAACTAAGCTCACACTGGTCCGTTGTACCTTGGTGTTGAGAATCTGTAAGGGTCTCTCCTTGTAGGATAATGAATCATCCACCTCAATCTCATTGAGCCTTTTCCCACATAATGGATATATTGTATATTTCTTAACAAAAGGGAAAGGATTCAGTGGGTTTAAGGGTTTCAAAGATTAGAGGAGTAATTAATCATGTAGAGGTCGGCAAAGGTGAAGGTGGAGTGAGTACAAAGAGTGTTAGTATCTAAGGTTACAAGTCAAAAATTATATGGAATCAAGGTTTAAAAATTGGGGTACTTCCTTCTTAAAAGAGGTATTTGATGTGGTCAAAATTCACAAAAAATACTTCAAAAGAAGAAGGTAACAGAGTTAAAAGGGGATAGGGAAAATATGCATAATAGAAAGAAAAAGCACAACAAAACCTCAAATAGGGGTAAGTAATAAGTCCATGCACAATGTAGATGTAAAAAGAGAAAAGGGTTAATTAAAGTATCCTTGTTTCAATGCATCATTATTTGAAGGCTACCATAGGGTTGACCTTTGCTCCTGGATGATCTTATCCTTATTGATTTGACAACTTATATGGTTACACGACATAACTAACTCTTAGAGCACATGGTCAAATAGGTGGTAAATTGTATGTGTCCAAGGTGGGGACTCCTAGAATCAACCATAATTACTTTCAATGCCTTTACAACACTAAAGGATGGGCTCCTCTTGAAGCATCCATGTCTTCAAACAACCCACTAAAATTACATCATGTGTAACACCGCCATTTTTGCTCTTGAAAACTTTTGTTTAAAAATGACATAATGTAGAAGTAAACACAAGAAATGGTGAGTGCTACAACCACACCTACAATAAGATAGATTTTTACCATATATCTCTTGATAGGTGTAAGCCTAAAAACTTATTTAACAAATCCCGACATAGAAACCCAATAAAAAATCCTCACTGATAAAGTCAGTAGAAAACCCTATAAAATCATCATTGATAAATCAATAGAAAACCTATGTTCCAAAATCAATGCAAAATGATAGAAATATAACTATCCATTTACAACACTAAATTAAAATTTTCAATGCAACTTAACTTCCAAAATATTTACAAATAATTACAAGATTCCTCAAGGGACAAAACTTTGGGTAGCTCTAACTCTTGAACCAATTAAACAAGAATACCTACATACAAACATTTAAACATGTGTAATATCAGTACGATGGCATATTGAGTAAACAACCTAACTCATAGAAACAACATACACACAAAGATTCAAATACTTGCCATAATTGATTAAATATGAAGGGCATGCTCTCATAGAAGACCATAGAAAATAGAGAATAACATATGTGGACTAACAAGAGTAGTTGCAATGCATATCCTATAGATCAATGCATATCCCCATGAAAAACATACAATCTTTATTAAGAATGAAATCACAAAAGAGAATGATGTTGCAGTATAATTGTTCCATCAATAGAAGAATGTCATGGAAGATAATGAAATTCATGAATTATAGTTGGATTTGTGTTATATGCCGACACAAAGTATCATGACATATTCACTTGCACACCACTATTCACTCTATTTAATTCCATTTACATAATTCACTTATTTCCATATAGTTATTCCACTTTAATTCATAAAACCAATTGTTGATCAATTCCACAAAAAAATATTAAATCACAAATGTTAATTCACATTATTGCTTATTTCCTTATTTATGATCTCATAGTCCGCTTTCCACTTGTTTTAATCATCCATTTCCCGTGCATAGCATTTCTCGCATCTAAAACACAATATTATCCATATCTAAAATATAATATTATTCACATCTCAGACACATTGACAAAGGAACCCACAACAATATGTCACTTATAGCTCTAAAGCTATGGAAATTATTGTGACCTATAACTATGCAGCTATAGCCTACATAACCACTTAGGATAAGCTAATCTTTAAGTATTGATACAACCTATACGGCCTGTAGGTCACCTATAGAGTAAATAGAGGAGCCTCATTGTTGCACTGCTATCACAATACATATATAATCAGAGGGAGGTTGTTTACCTCATGACCCTACTTTAGAGGCCATCCCTTGGTTACTCAGGTTGGATTTTACACAACCACCAACTATGAATACTAATGTGACCTATAACACAATTTCCATAGGTGGAATGAAACCACCAAGTATGACAATTGATGTGACCTATAGTATAATTTATATAATTTATTCTTTTCACTTTTCATTGGAATTATTCATTCTTTATGTCATGACGACATATTCCATCATATATAACCCATCACTAATGTTCTTAGCAAAATTAAACATGATTAGCAATAAATAATTCAATCACTTGCATTCACATTAGCAATATTATAATCAACTTACATAGTAGTATAGTAACTCATAAAATACAACTATGAAGAATTATGATTCATATGTGTGAAGAACTAATAGATACCACACCATAAGATTAATACACCATAATAATGTCAAAATAGCCATATCGGGTAGAGACACAAACTAGATGACGTATTATCAAATTCTACCATGCTCTTAGCATTACCAAAATATGGAATAATACACATTAACACATGAGATTCTAATAACTAGGAGCTTAGGAGGTTTATCTATCTTCCATGATATTCTAGCACTAGAAGAAAAATCCTAGCTTTGAGATCTACTAATAGACCTTCCTACACCACCTTTAAAAATCATAAGACTATGTCGAAAAATAACCTAAACATAGAATAAGAAAAAATAAATAAATATAATCAAAAACCACTTTTTATGATAAGCGTTTACAACCCCAAAATATCAGAGCAATAAATTTTAGAACAATAATTTTGAAGCATTATTCAATTGATTTTAAATTAAAAACTAATTGATTAATATGCAAAAGAATTCAACACAAATAAATTCCATAAAATTATTGTCACAAATTTAGGTTTTAGATCCCAAAATACAAATTTAGACAATTTAAATTAATGAATTCAATTTGAAGATATTGGAATGTAACTAAGGTCATTTCAAAAAATTCTATAAAAACAATTTTAGAAGAAACAACAATACAGACAACAAATTCCATAATTTAATTTGAAAGATAGAGTTGTAGGCCTAAAAATACAATCTGATCAAATTTTATTAATACATTTAAGTTGAATGGATAGAAATACAATTAGACATAGTGTGTAACATACTGTATACTAAATTGATTAAAATCAATAAAGGAAAGACACAATTTAACATAATTAGGATTTTTTAGCCTGAAATATAAATTCAATCAAATCTTACTCAAATATTTAAAATAACTAGTTAGAAATAAAACTAAACATATTTTAATAGAAATTGTATAATCAATTTAATAAAATAACACAATTATGCAATCTAATTTAAATCTGTAAGAGTTCTGACCCAAAAAAACAAATTTTGATTAAATATGCACAAATTTTTTAAATTGACAATTCCAACATTAAATTAATTATATTTCATAGAATATTGCATGATAAATTCATCCAAAATAGTGTAATTAGTTGAATCCGATAAATCTAGATATAATTGGATCAAAAATCTAAAATTCCAGGAGTAAACATATACCACACAATTAACTAATCCAAATCAATCATACAATATATAGATATTTAAATAAACAACCAATTTAGCTTAATCAAAGCTACATAACTCAAAATTAATCAAAACAAAAGTTAGGGTTTGAAAAAAATATACGAAATAAATTCACCCAAAAGAGAGAGGGTAAAGGGTGGAGGAGCTTTGTTGGTGGGCGAGGACCACTTGTTGGTGGTTGGGTACATCGAAGATAGCCAGATGATGGTGTTGCTGTTGTGTTGTGGCATGCTGCTCATTGTTTCTTGTTATGACTAGTTGTTGCTACTATTGCTTGCATGTTTCCATCGACGTTGAAGAGCTTAAGGAGTAGTAGTGTGGTCAAGTGGGGTCTTTAGTGGTAGCATTGTGCAATGAAGGAGAAAGGTAGAGGAAATGGTGAAGGGGAATTGTAGGTTAGGGTTGATTTTTGAGATAGGAAGAAAAGGAAAGAAAGAGAGAGAAGAGAAAAGAAGAAGAAGAAAAGGAATAGGGGCTAGTTGACATGGTTTTCTTTTTTATAAACTATCTTAAATATAATAAAGGTAATTTTATCTAAAATTTATCTAACCAAAGTCATTGGATAAAAATCCAAAACATTATTTTTTTAAATAAAAGTTTAAAAGACTAAAATAATATAACACATTTATAAAATTGTCCTATGCAAAAAAAAAAATCAAAATGAAAGTAAATGAATTTTGGAAATAAAATCATAAATAAATTATGAAAACCATTTTAATTTAAAAATTTTCAAATATCTTATCAATCTCATAACATAATAAATTCAATAATGGAAATATTTTATATGTATAAAAAAATTAAAATGATTTTTCTCTTGAAATAAATTTTAGAATTTAAAATCATTTCTTTTCGTTAATGAAATATGACTCTAAAATAAAGTCTTAATCATACAACAATGCTATATTAAAATAATAAAATTAAAATATTAAAAATTAAAACACACGACATAAATAAAAATATATTTTAAACAGAAATTGAATTACGTGAATTTATTAAAATTGTAGGAGTGAATGGATTTATCTATAATAGTTCTCTATGATAAATGATTAAATAAGTTTCAATTCAAATTCGAAGTTATCATTAAATCCATAAAATGAATTAAAACCTTAACAAAAATTTACCAACATAGATTTAAATAAAGCTATAGATTAAAACTCTTAAATCAACATTGATATTTATGATGTCGGTAGTTGCACAGGCTCACCATGATTTATGATTTTACTAATATGCACAAATACGTCTTTTTGAGCTCCAACATCAAAACCATGTTAGAAAAACCTTAGCTTACTAAACACATATGCACCTCACACACAAATAAGAATTGCTTAAGCTACCACTTCCTAATTATGCACAAGGTTAATATGGATTTTAAAATATTTTAGATATTTTAAAAAACAAATTAGGACTGTTAAAACTAAGTCTTTGACCCAAACACAATTCTCAACAACTAAAAGCTCTGATACCATAAGTAACACTTCCATTTTAGGACATAGTATTTTTTTTAAAGAGTTAATTGTATAAGCTAAAATACAAAATGTTGGGGGTGTTACACTGCATACGATATAGAAGAGGCACCCCCTATACCTAGTATTTGTCGGGTGTAAGGAAAAAGTAATCTCATACCTAGGAATTAGGTGTGGGAAATAGTTGATTCTTCCCCAATACAAGATAAATAATAGAGAGAAGGAAAATGTATAATGAAAATAAAGGAATAAGATTCCATAGAGAAGTAGAGATATCTAGATAACCTTACCCTATCCTAATTTGATTTATTGCTCACTAATGGTAATTGCATTAAAAGTAGTAATCAACAACCACCTTCAAAACAAGATGATATATGCTTGTGGGAATAATAAATACTCATGAAAAGGATAGTTTGTATACTATGTATCGAGTAAGCTAATAATAAAGTCCTAATAAGGTTGCGCAATGTAGTAAGGTCACATTAAGAAATAAACATGCATATAGACTAACATAATATGATGTAAAATTAAAATTAATTCCAGAACTCATTATTTGATATAATCATGATCCATATTCTTATTTACGTTCAATTAAGAAATTCCACTCTTCTTAATTTAGTGGAACAGATAGAAGTGAATCTCATGGAAAAACATTATTGAGTTACTATTATTATCTAGTGGATCAAGCCCAATATATACTAGGGTAACATGCTCTTTACTACTATTCTTAAAGTGGTGGAAATATCTAAAGTACCTCTTGGTATAAAATGATTATGAGCCACTATTATCATCCATTAGAATGGAAACACCACCTTGGTTTAGACTCACATAGTCTTTCATTATAAATAATTAATATTTTATTTATTATTATTTATCTCAAGATCATATTATTATATATATTGAGTTTAGAGACCCTACTATTTACAAGAGGTGGAATGATATCAACAATATATAACCCTAGGGAAACATGCTCTTAGCTACTCTTCTCATCTAATAGAAAGAACTTGTATAACCCTAAGGAAAAATGCTCTTAGCTACTATTCTTTTCCGGTGAAATTGATAGGTATAACCAATCCTTACTTATGTGATCTTTCACTTTAATTATTAATGTCTTTATAGATCGTTGATTATTTATCTCAAGATCATCATGCACACACACACACACAATGAATATCATCCAAATTAACATATTTATTCAATCACATTAAACAGTACTACATGAAGATTGAGATATCTTCCAAGGAAAAACTATATATTTACCCTAAGACACTTTAATTTCCTAAGATGGGCATAAATTCTTCCATGGTACTTATTTTTCCACCAAATTTATTACAAATCCCTAAAATATTGTTATTGAAAAGATATTAAACAATAACGATCTAAATATAACTTCTTGCATATGCGATAACAATCTGCCTCTAAGTTTGTTATTCTCAATTTCTAATAAAAAACCTAATTTCACAAGAACAAATTTTAGTACAAATTCCTAAAATATTTATAATAGCATCATTTATGAAAGTTGAGGTTTAACTCCATTGTTTTAAGCATGTGAAAATAATCGTACCTTTAGAGTTACTATTTTTAATTTAAGCCATTTTATAATTTATTAGACTTAGGCCATTTATAATTACTAAAATACCCCACATAATATATTTAGCATATTTTTAATCAACTTAACACATTAAAATACCAAATATTTTATATTTAACCCGTTTTGACCAAACTACCTGTAAGATAGCCAAAATGCCAATATTTTCACAAAAACCCTACGAGTCCCAATATGAACAATTTCCAACTTCAAATATACATCATCATGGAACTAATTGAACACATTCATTAATTACTTTCCATACCTATTAAAACCACATTACAAAAACATAGGTCATATTACACACTTATGGTTATAAAATGAGATTTACAACAACAACATATAATCTCATATTCTTTGCATATTCTCACTTTTCATTGATTTGATAACACATCATCATACTACAAAATTTCATTATAATACCCCATCCCAAAATCTTTCAAAATGTGTTTAAAATAATATAGATATAAAATAAATTAGTGTTGATTTTGAAAAGGGCTTGAAATTCTAATAAAAATGTGAATTTTAAGCATATTAATTGAATAATTTGTCTAACCAATCGACTGATACGCTAAGAGATTGAGATTTTATTCTCGAAGAACCAGTAAACTAGTTTCTTTAAATCGATCTAATAGTTATCCTATGATTTTAGATTCTTTTTTTATTTATTTTGATTCGAATATCTTTCTAATGTTTATGAAAACTTCTAATTCCAATCTTTTTGTTCTGTTAAGAATATTTTGGTGCTATGGGATTATGTTTTTTATATTATTTAGATCATTCTATGATTTTATTTAGTTAAAATTTCCAAAAAAAAACTTCTTGTGGTATATCTCACATTCTCTCTTCTCCTTCACTTCTCTCTCTCTCTCTCTCTCTCTCTCTCTCTCTCTCTCTCTCACACACACACACACACACACACACACACACACACACACACAAACACATGAAAATTAAGCTTCGTGTTTGACTGCTTTCCCATCTTTCATGGCTTCCAACCTTCTACAATTTTTCCCTTCCATACTATAGTCAACCTCCCTCACCTCATCAAGTGTTTCTCTTACACTTAGTTGTGCAAACTCAATCATACTAGTGATATTGACTAGCCCTCCCCTCTATACCCTATATTCCTAATTCGTTTCCATTTCTTAACTATTGTTCTTGCTCCCTTCTTCCATTCCTTTAGTGAAAATTTGCTAAGTGATGAGTTTTCCCCATTCTTCTCATTTTTCATCTCTTTTAAGAAAAAAATATAGAGGCTTGACTCTTATTTTCTCCCCTTCCATGGTTCAATTCTTATCCCTTATTTCTTCTTCTAACCTTGACTTTAGTTCATCCTTGCTTCTCTTAAGTAAGGAAGGATTAAGGTATGAGAAATTTTGAAGATTCTAGCTTCTTTTCCTGGGAATTATGTTTTTAAGAAAATGTTGAGTTGTTTTTTTGTTATTATTATTATTATTATTATTATTTTCTTTGATTTGAATGCGGTTTTAAAAAGAATTTTTAATAGTTTTAACTTTTGATTCTCTTAGGAATTGAGGTCTTACTACATAGACATCAAGTAGGAGTTTTGTGCCAGAAGAATTATTTTAAGGTAAGGCATTCTGGTCTTTAATATCCATAAGGTTTTTATTTCTCATTGTGGTTCCATGTTCTTGGTGTGTTTTATGTTGAAAATGGGCTAATTTTATTCTACAATTAGAGCATGTGGTAGAATTTCTTCCTGAAATTAAGCATCATTTGTTTCTTTGATTTTAATCATGATTTGGCAGTTTGAGTATGATTCTGTTTAAATTCCTACATTTCCATATATTCATATGATTCTATGTATGCAATAACTGATGTGGAAGATCATCACCACACAATCTTTAACATGTCCATAAACTTTCTCTATAGGCCTTAAACATTTGTAAAGTCTTTAAAATCTCAAAAGTGGAAGAAGTTGATAATAATTTCAAAAAATTCCTTAGATGATGGCAAGATCTAATCCTAAGATCTTAAGCTTTATAAAGAGAAATCATATATTTCTTAATAGAATACTCTCTACTACTCTCTGAAGCTCTCAATTGAAGAAGGAGAAGAGAAGAAGAATGAACACATAGGTTTTAGTGTTGCTCTCTGCTTTAAAATTCATGTGAACTCAACATATCATAATCTATCTAGATCAATGTGTATAAGACTATATATACATGCTCCCATATAGGTCCTTTCATTAACAAGCCCACTAATTAGCCATTATTAATAAAATTAACCCCATAATGCATGATACAAGCATATATTTAAAGAGTTACAACGTCAATTTACAAGTATTATAAAGTATAAAACAAAATAACAAAGCTACACAAACTTAATAATGTAACACATAGATTTAACATATGTAGCCCAACTTTGTGTCATGTAGCCTTGTTCTTCTTTGCATTTTATAATTCTTGTAATTCCATTGTCACTTTCTTATACATCAAAGATCTTAAATAGCATGAACTATTTACAAACATATACAATACTTACAAGAATTACTTAGCAAAATATTAGAAGCATACGAATTTTCAAGCATAATAGGTTCCATCTCTAAGTATGCTAAATTGTAACACCCCCAAAATTCACTACTAAAAAATTTTATTTTATTAAAATAATTAGTGGAAGTGGAATAACAAAACTGTGAATTCTGGGGATATTACCGCCACACTTAGCACCAGACCAGTTTACTCCTACCGTTTCAGTACCAAGTGCTAAGGCTAAAAGTGAAAAATACAATTTACGAGAAATTCATACATATTTAAATCATAGTAGTGTAATAAATAATTTACAAGAATAAAATCCACTAGTGGTAGTCACAAAACAACAATTACATTGAAACCATAAATTTAAAAGAGAAAGAGTACAACCCTAGGACTTTCTGGATAGTTCCTTACGCTCTTTCCTAGGAGACCACTTGAATAGCACTCTAAAAGGACTTGCAAGGGACATTGCCCATTGAATAGGCAGGGGCCCTACAAATGGAATCCTTTAGTACTACAGTACTGAGTAACCTTTTAAAACACACTTAACAATAGGCCCGCAATATAACACATGATATACCAATATATTCATACATAACAACAGGTGTAAACATAATATTCACATTCATACATTCACATATTTAACAAGTCAATCAGATATTAATGGTGCATACATAATATTCACTTTCATACATTCGCATACTTAACAAGTCAATCAACTATCAATAGGTCATAGTGAACAATCGATACTTTTAGGGCTTTAAGTCATTAGTCCATCATTATTCAATTATTTCTCAGATTTTATATCCATGTGAGTATGAGAACCCCACTATTATTGGCCAGTGGATCGGTCAAGCAGGGCAAAACGCTCATCGCCACTATTATTTGCTGGTGGGCCGGTCATGCAGGACAAAACACTCCTGGCCACTATTATTCGCCGGTAGACCAGTCTAGCCCCAACTCACATGGTGTTCCATTGTAATTACTTAGTGTCTTTCTCATGTCTAATCATTATTACGTTTGGTTTGTTGAGCATGGAATCCCCCACTATTATAGCCGGTGGACCGGAAATCATGCAAGGCAAAATGCTCCCACTATTATTCGCCGGTGGACCGGTTTGGGTTCGGCTCAACAATCTTCCTCTTTAAGTGATTAGTGTCCTATTCGTATCTTATTCAAAAGTATTTCACACTTGACATGCATGTCACCGACCTCTACTTCTATCCTCCCGAGAGGGCCCGTCCCATATTTTGAGACCTTTGCACCTCTTATTATACCCCGCCATCTATTCCTTCTTACATTTACTCATAACAAAGACCCAACTCCTAAGGGTGTGGGTTGAAACATGTCACCTTATGACATTTAAATTCTCTCACTACCAATTTCTAGGGGTTTCCCTTGAAACCCTAATTGGACCTAGGTGGCCCAATATTTTTTTTTATCGTCCAACACCTCATCTCATTTAGTTTCAACCCAAATCCCATCACTCTACTCACCAATTATACATGTGATTGTAAAACCCTAGTTAGCCGCTCAAAACCCTACCACCTTTCTTACGTAAGGATCATCCCGTGCAAACCCTAGAAATCTCCCATGCAAGAGTTGCATCACTCATTCATTTTGATCATAACCTCTTTTTATTTTTTCCCTCATGGATCATGAGATAATAAGGTCAATCTCATGTCCCCTTTGTCAACTCACTCCCCATTTGTTCCTTTTTAACTTTTCACCCTATATCCTATTATTAAACATCCTAACATGCATGTCCTAGAGGGTCACATCATATAACATCATACACACAACATATATAATCATCATCCATATGCCATAAGGAAGTCACTTAAGCATACATCCACTCCAAGTTACGTTACAAATGATTAATTATTAGGCATAAAGTACACAATATGGCATAACACATGGCACACAATGCACGTAACCCACATATAGTTGTTCTTCACCACATCCTTGCTCAGTATAGGTTACCAAGCTATCTCCCACACTTATTAGGTCACCAATTCACCCTTCATAGTTGTTACATTTATCATAATTCCCATTTGGTTGGTTAGATTACCGAATTGCCCTTCTCCTTTATTATAATTACCAAATTATCCTTTAGTTGGTTGAATTACCAAATTGCCCTTCTTCATTATTATAATTACCAATTTATCCTTTAATTAATGAAATAATTACCAATTTGCCCTTTTGTTGGTTAAATTACCAAATTACCTTTTTCTATTATCATAATTACTAAATTACCCTTTTGTTGGTTAAATTACCAAATTACCCTTCCCCATTATCAAAATTACCAAATTACCCTTTTTCTTACCAATTAACCATTTTACCCTTTACATCCAAAATTACCATTTGCCATTTACTTATAAAATTACCATTTTACCCCTGCCTCCAAAATTACCATTTTACCCCTTACTTCCAAAATTACCATTTTACCCTTTTCACTTGTAAATTACCATTTTACCCTTTACATCCAAAATTACCATTTGCCCTTTACTTATAAAATTACCATTTTACCCTTGCCTCCAAAATTACCATTTTACCCCTTACTTCCAAAATTACCATTTTACCCTTTTCACTTGCAAATTACCATTTTACCCCTTACTTACAAAATTACCATTTTTCCCTTTTCACTTTCAAATACTCACAAAATTACCATTTTACCCTTTACCTCCAAAATTACCATTTTACCCTTTTCACTTTCAAATTACCATTTTACCTTTACTTACAAAATTACCATATTACCCTTTACCTCCAAAATTACCATTATGCCCTTTTCATTTACAAATTACCATTTTACCCTTTACTTACAAAATTACCATTTTACCCTTTTACCTCCAAAATTACCATTTTACCCCTTTACTTCCAAAATTACCAATTTACCCTTTCCATTTACAAATTGCCATTTTTCCCTTATAAAATTACCATTTTACCCTTTTACCTCCAAAATTACCATTTTATGCCTTTACTTCCAAAATTACCAATTTACCATTTTCATTTACAAATTATCATTTTACCCTTTACTTACAGAATTACTATTTTACCCTTTACCTTTAAAATTACCATTTTACTCCTTTACTTCCAAAATTACCAATTTACCCCTTTCATTTACAGATTACCATTTTGCCCCTTGTTACACCACTTATATTAAATTATTATCACTACATGAAATATTAACATTAATACCCCATTCTCATTATCCAACTCCACAACTATTATATTTAATATAATACTCATTAGCACCCACACATAATAGGCCACATTCTTACACAAGGCATATTACTAAAATACCCCTACGGCTCACAATAATATTAACCATGCATTAATAGTCATAATAGCATAATACAACATGGATAAATACTTAAAATTTTCATTAATAACCAAACTCTTACCTTAAGCAATATTTCCATACATAACACATAAACTATCATGCTTTCCCTTTTTAGCAATCAATGTAAGTAACTACATATATTATATTAAACAACATATATCATGCAAAATAACATATTAAACCCTAATATGCTAGCATACGTTAATGCATGCGTTTAAGTGGGTTTTAATGATTACCTTAATTCCTACAAAATTGAACCTTACCGATATTCCAATTAAAGGTTCAAGCTTTGATTAGCAAAACCAATACCTAAAAATAATATCAATGTTTATTATGTTAGAAATAAGAAAACCAAATCATAAGACTTTATAACACTTAATTAATGAAATACTTTACTTAAAATATTAGTATACCTTAAAATTCATTAAATAAAACATACCAAGGCATGCAGCAGCTCATACTACTCATGCAGCATGAGCTGCATGTAAAGAAATGAAGGAGAGGGTCTCGAAATGGCAAGAAATGGACGAGGGAGTGGTGTTTTCGGGTTAGGGTTTTGGGGCTAGGAAAGAAGGTAGGTGGGAGAGGATTTAAGGTAAAGGAAGGGTGCAGAGGTGTAGAGGGTGTGTAGGTGGTGGTTGGGGATGGGTTGACGACGACTAAGGGTCGCGGTGGCAGCGGCAATGAGGTTGCGAAGGTGGCTGCCGAGGTGGATGGGGTTGAGAAGGAAGGAAAAGGGAGGGAGAAAATGAAGGCCCGTAGGTGGTTGTTGGATAAAGGAGGGGTAGGGTGGTATAGGAGGTTGTAGGGATTGGTTTGGTGGCTTAGGTGGCGGCGGAATGGAGGCGGAAGAAGGCGGTGCAGGGTGGCTGCCGAGAAGGAAGAAAAAGAAGAGAAAAAGAAGAGGGGAGGAAGAAGTGGGCTTCAGAGTGGCTCGAGGGGTGGTGTGGTGGTGTAGGGGTGAGGTAGAGGGTGGCAGGGGTGGTGTAGGTGGCTGGTGTGGTTGTGGCAGAGGCGGAGAAAAAATAGGGACGGAGATGGAAGGAGAAGAAAGGAGAGAAAGAAGGTTGGGGAAGGGCATGGGAGGCTCGAAAATGGCAGGATCAGGTCGAGAGGGAAGAAGAAAAAGAAGAGGGAGAGAAAAGGAGGGGATTGGGGATTGGTAGGGCAACGGCAAGGTGGTAGGAGTATGGGAGTTGCAGGGAGAGGGAAGGGAAATGAGGGCCATGGGCAAGGAGAGAGAGAGGTGGTGGGGCCGAGATGGGGTAAGAAAAATGGTGAGAGAGAGAGAGATAGTGAGATTAGTAGGGGGAAGGAGGGTTGTAGGTAGGGCGGCCGGAGATGGCAGAGGTGGTCGTGTATGGCATCAGGGAAAAGAAAGAAGAAGAAAGAAAGAAGTGGGGTGTGTGCTGCATGTAGGCCAGCAAAGGGGAATAGGGGAGTGGGTCAGCCTAGTTGGGGGAGAAGGAAGGAAGAAAAGGAGGGGCACTGGGCTAGCTTGGCTGGGGAAAAAAGGAAGATGGGGCTGGGCTAGGCAACGCACGTGGGAGAAGGAGAGGGAGGAGAAGAAGCGGGCCTATGGCTCAAGCATGAGGGAAAAAGGCAGGCTGGAGTGTTGGCGGCCCAAAGGAAGGAAAAAGGAAAAAGAAAGAAGGAGGAAAAAGGAGAAAGAAAAGAAAAAAAAAAGGAAAAGGGAAAATAGAATAAAAATAAAATAATTTAATTTATAAAATAATAAAATGTAATATTTTTGGGTAATAAATTTATTTAACAATTTAATTTAATATAATTAAATATATGGGTTTAAAAAGGATAATTTTAGTAAAGTATTGGTTTGGACAATTATTTAAATAAAAAAGTAAGATAAAATAACAAAATATTTATTTTAATTTATTAAATGTTTATATCCAATTTTATATACTCAAAACTCTATAAAATAATTAAATTAAATAGATTTAAAAGCTAATTTATCCCAAATAAAAGTTATTTATTAAATTATAGGTTTTTCAAATTTCAAGGGATTACATAAATCTTCTTGTTCTTCATCATTTGAAGAATAAGATTGAGAATGATCTAGAGATGCTACTGCATCCACAAGCCTCTTTATGAGTTTTATGAGATAGTAGCATGCTAGCATTAATATGGTAAAGTCTGGTGAATTTTGGTGTATATATCATAAGTTTGGGTGCTATTTTACCATGACCAATCGATTAGTTTATTGAACCCATTAATTAGTTGTATGCGCAGTCACATGATTTAGAAATTTTGCTAAGCTAATTGTGAGATCATTTGATTGGTTTGATGAATAGTAGATCAATTTGCTAAACCCATTAATTGGAGACCCTATGACCAAAGTGTTATAGTCTCTACTTAGAACCATCTACTAGTTGGACCAAACTAATCAACTAGGTTCCTATCAATAGTTGATCTGTCAGACCAACTTGTTAATCGATCTACCGGTGTTATTTTTGGTTCATGTTTAGTACGACCAAACCAGTCTTCTAGCCCTAGGGACCAATCAACTGGTCCAACTATATGTCATATGGTTAGTTTGTTAGTTGGTGTTCTTATTTAGAGCCATTTATATTTATACCTCCGTATAATTACAACATTTAATTTATGATTTCAACCATGCTTTCCCTTGATTTAATAAGAATCATAATGATGATATTTAGATTTTGAATTAGTTAAGTTTGGTGTCATCTCCAAACACCCAATTTTGGTGTTACCACTTGGAAACGCTGAATTGATTATTTGTGAAATATATTTATGATTTGTGATATCACTTGATAAGTATTAATAATGGAATAAGATTTTACTCAAGTCTTTGACTCTCGGGTAGTTTACTAGGAGTTAGTAGACGTGTCACCCTACGATTTATATTTTTACTTAGTACCTATTTCCTTCTCTACCGAGTTGTGGTCGGTAGAGGGTATGCATATATCTTTGATGTATAGGATTATACTATAGTAAGATGGAATGACATCAGTGTCCATTTCAGGTGGGTGAGGTATCCCAGTACAAGTTGCTTGGAACTTCATATTATCCATTACTTAGACAGGTGCAATATCCCAACCTTTTAGCCATTGTAGTAAAGGCATTCATGGTGTGGTGGGTGAGGTATCCCAGTACAAGCCCCTTGATGTACTCCAAACACATGTGGTAGGTGTGTTGTCCTTATTTATGATAGCCTTTGCAGCACGTACACTCTAAATGTGGTGGGTGTGGTGTCCCTAGAGAAAAGATCCTTCGATGTTTCCTGACCCCATGTGGTGGGTGTAGTATCCTATTATATTTATTTTGCTACCATGACTTTTATTCATGGTGGAGAATTAGGTGTGGTCAAACGAACTATTTTAATAACTAAAACTTATGTGATCCTTATGGGAAGATCTATAATATGGTTTGCATTTTGTGGATTGTGATACATTAACTATGTTATTATTCTTCCATTATTTCTATACAGGTACACTTGATTATATTAGTCCCACGAGCTTGATTGTTCATTTATATTGGTATGCTTATGATCATGCTACTATATGACTTTAATGCGCTACATGAGCCTTACCATATTTTAGATAGTTTATTTTATTAGTAATTCACCTTACTGATACTACACTTGCGTGGTCTCTATGATGATCCGGCTTCTTGTTTGGGGAGTAGATGATAACTTGTAGGGGTGTAATTCTCAATTAGAGTGTGTTGAGGGTGATGACATGGGCCTATAGCTAGCAATTTCTTGGGGTTGGAGATTTATATTTATGCCTAAGATTTAGGATAACAGGCTATAAGTGTTTTTCCCACTATGTTGGGATTTTCTTTAGTTCTTATGTTTATTTAAACTCTTGCTTTTTATTTCCTATATTTGGATTTTATAAACTCTCACTCCTCCTATCTATATTATTATTATTATTATCATCTTTGTTATCATTAGTACTGCTATATTGTTATTATGAGCATGCATATTTTTGTTTGTTATTCCATTTAACACTACATTAAGCATGGGTTAGAAGATAATCACGCCTCTCTCATAGTTGATGTGGCAGTAACATCTCCTAGTGTTGTTTTTCAAATGATTTTGCGTTGTATTTATATGAAATTCAATGGTTCATAAATTGTGGGGTGTTATAGGTATACAAAAACATTATTATAACAGCATTATCCATATAAAAGTACCAAATATGATATTTTATACTATTTTACACATTGCACATAAAACTCTAGTTATGAAGTGTGTCCTTACTAAAAACATCTATGGTCTCTAAGCATGTATAACTTAAGACTCCACCTTTAATAAAACTAAAAAAATCACTTAATAATCAATAATAATACACCATTATAACTTAAGAAAATAATCAAGGAAAAAATAAGGAAAAAATGGTGGTAAAAGAGGAAAAATTAAAAATAATAAATAATGAAGATGTAGGAAAATGTGGCACAAGTGGAGTTTATTGCATAAGGAAGTGGTGTTGCCAAGGGTGACTTATATGAGCCTTGAATGAAGTTATGGGCATTTAATGTGAGGATCTCGTGTCAATATTGGTGGGTAGCATAAAGAGCTTATGTTGGTGATGTGGTTCAAAATGAGAAGCCTCGGAAGTGGATTATCTTGAACCAAGATTCATCCAAGAAATTCTAAGATTATATTCCAATAGGGTTTCTAGATAGGATTAATCCAAGAAATTCAAATAAAGAAGGGAAATATCACGAATGAGAAAATAGGTTAACTTGCTTAGGTAGGTAATCAATTGTGGTAAAGATTCTATAAATTGATGATGTTTCTCTTTTTTTTTTATATTTTAATGAACTTGTAATACTTGGTATTCCTTGAAGTATTTTTTTTTTATAGAGAAAATTTGATGGTGGTAAAGATTCTATAATCTCAATATTAGATAGATATTTTTAAAATGGCTCATTTTATACCATTTCATAAAAATTATAATGCCATACACGTTGCGAATATATATCTCAAAGAATTTATAAGACATCATGGCATTCCTAGAAGTATTGTTTTAGATAGAGATGTTAAATTTCTGAGTTATTTTTGGAAGACTTTATAACATATGTTGGGTACAAATTTTTTATTTAGTTCTTTTGACCCTCCCAAAATGATGGTCAAATGGAGATTATAAATTAAACTCATGGCTCATTGTTAAGAGTTTTGGTAAGTAAAAGTACCATGGATTAGGATATAAATCTAACTCATGCCAATTTTACCTATAATCAATTCCTTTAAGTATAACTACTTTTATTTCACTTGAGGTTGTGTATGTCATGAATTTTTATATGCCTATAAACATGGCTCCCTTGAGGAATGATGAATTAAATAGCTATGGTGCTAATGATCAAGTTGATTATTTCAAAAAGCTTCACAAACAAATTTGAGCCAACATTGAGAATTTAAATGAAAGGTATCAAGATCAAGCAACCGAGTGTGGAGTTAAATAGGTTTTTTCTCCAGGAAATAAGGTATTGTTGTATTTACGTAAATAAATATTTCCTAAATTGTGCAAAGATAAGTTAATGCTTAGAGAATATGGACCTTTAAAATACTTTGAAAGTTTGTAGATAATGTTTGATGCAGGAGCATCTCCATATCATTTTTCTCATGTTGAAGGGTACTAAGTATCATATTTGGAGTTACTACCAATTGTTCTTGAAAATATTGAACATCTTCATAATAATCCTAATAATGTTTTATTAAGTGATTCTCTCAAGTACTACATATTTTTGTAAGAATAGGACTTCACCAATGATATCTAATGTACAAGACAATGACAATGAAAGGGTTACAAATTTATATAGAAGAAAAGCTACAAGACAAGAAACTTGATTATTTGTTTATTCCATGTATTATCATGATTAGGTTTCATATAGCTTTGATATTTTATGTAAAATTTATAATATCTTTTCATTTTAATTGTAACTCATTATATATACCATATGGATATTTGGTGGTTTAACTCTTATTCAATTATACTCGTTGATTTAGGCTTAATTAAGGAGAGTTAGGCTTAGCCTCATTGTCACACACACACACACACACACACATGCGGTGGTGATTAACCATACAACTGATCACTTAATGAATAAGGAGGTAACAAGGTTCAAAATCTTAGTCCATATTTCTTCTACTTTTCTCTTAAAGTGAGGAGTGAATTTTAGGAGTCATTCTGTAGAGAAATTATAGGTTTTCTGTATAAATTATTTTAATCTTGGAGTATATCAAAATTTCCAATTGAATAATACATTTGAACCATCCAAACTTTAAGTTTCATCCTTCTTTAGTCAACTTTGTTGTTCATCAAACCAAACTTAAATGTCCTTCATTAGTGAAAGATATTCATCTATTATCTTACACATCAATGCTTCTAAACTTGATTTGCCTGATTCTTATGATAGAATATCAAGAACTTTTAATGCAGGTGGTTTGTTTCCATATTATGATAATATAAATTTGAGGACAAATTCTTCTCAACTAGGAGATAATGATGCAAGAGCATCTCATGATTCTCTTAATAATGAGGAATTAGCATTCTTAATCATTGAGTTGGTCATAATAGATGTTTTCATGATATTTTTTCTATTAATTCTAAACACACTTTAATGTAGGTATATCAAATATTTGAAAGAGGTAGATACTTAAGATGTGAAGAAACTTAAGACATTTTTGTGTACAAAAAATTCTCAAACATTCAAGCTAGGCATACACGGAGGACAAGATAAAAAACACATGTAAGATCTCATTTTTATAGAACTTGTTCTAAACCTTAGACTATTATACATAATTTAGGATTTATAGCTTGTTATTTCACATATGTATTTTAGCCTATTTATTGTCTATAATGTTGTACATAATTCAATTTTCTTAGGTATTATATTTCATTCTTTTAGGGTTTTTACAACTAAAAATAACTAATTTATCTTTGTCAGTCACTCTTATTTCTAATAATTGCTACTGACTTTAGATGGATAGGGGCTATTACTACTAGTGGTTGATTGTGTTGATGTTGACTGAGATTTGCCAGAGATTCTTGAACACAGCATGACAAGTTTATATTTTAACATATTTTATACCCTTATAATCTTAATTTCTAGTATTTTATTTAAGCAATGTAGGTGAATAATTATGATTTTTTTCTTAAGTGATAATAATTATATATATTTTATTATTGAAGCTAAATGGTATAAATTAAATAAATTTAGAGTATAATATTATTTATTAATTTTCATTGAATTTTATTTTTTAGGTAATTTTGAAATAAAATTAAAGAAAAAGAAGAAAAAAGTTGGACCTTTGGACCAATGGTCTAAAGGCCAGCGAATGAAATTAAACAGAAATGAAGCCAGGAGGAGTACACATGAAATGAGCCAGCGAAAATAAAGATGGCTGACATAGGGTGTGCATGAGGTTAGTGTAAGAATAAGAATAAAAGTAGCCATCAGTAGCATGAGAATAAAGGAGGAGGTTATCAACAAAAAGGGGCGTGCCAATAAAAAGCATAAAAGATGAGACAAGAAAGGGAACAATAGTGAGAGGATGGCAAAAAAAAAAAAAAAGAGGGTGATGACGTAGAAGAGCAAATTAGTGTAGTAGAAACAACATTTGTTAGGGTGCAGGCATAGAAATTGAGGAGTAAAACAAACCAAGCCAAAGAAGCCTACCCAGAGAAAAAAAGAGAGAGAAAAGAAAAATAACTACATGGAAATCAAAGGTGTCGATAGAAGAAAGGTAGAGAGAAAATTTACTTAAAAAAATTTATTTTAGACAAAATTAATTACTTTTTCATTTGAATAAATTCTTAACCTTTCATCCAAAATAAATTTTGGTTATTTCTTTCTATATTTTTAATTTATATTTTTGAATATATATTTTTGTGTAATTAATTAGATAATTATGGTTGGTTGAGTATTTATTGCCGGGGAATAGACTGTAACCCTAGATTAGGGTTTGAGACACGATTCTATTTTTCTTTGTTTTGTGAGATTATTCTTTGATTCTATTTTAATTTCTATCATTCACATATATATATATATATATATATATATATATATTTCTATCAAATATAATTTATATGATGCATGCCTTATTTTGGTTTCATCATAGTGAAAGTATGTGTGATTATTTACATACTAAGTGGCCATATACATATTCTAGAATTTATATGTGTAAATTACAACTATATTAGATAACAATTCATCTAATAGTTTTGTGATTCTAACCAAAGTAGTAAAACGTTTAGATACGTGTAGGTCAAAGAAAAGAAATATAAATAGACATGCTTAGTGTACTAGTCTAGGTACTTAGATTGACATCCTTCAAATTATACTTAATGCATTCAATCTAGTTAAATATAGGAGATGCTTGTTGCTACTTTACTGTTAGTATTTAAAAGGACTAATAATGGCGCTTTGTTATATTAGTTATTTTAGGGATGTAATATAAGGTGTATGGACCTAATTTTAGTGTACAACTTGGTCAATCTCTTTCTCATGATTAAATGATAACTTAGAAATTAATATTATATTTTGATCTAATCTAGTGGTGGATTTCAAATTCCCTAGCATATTTATCATATCTACAATTATTTATTATTTTTATTATTATTTTATTTCATTTTATTTATTACTTTTATTTTTTTTATTTTTTTTATTTTTTATTTTATTATTTTCTAAGTTTATAACCCCAATTAGTGTTTTTCATATTTATTTACTTTTTGTGATTTAGGGTTTTTATTTATTTATTTACTTATTTTTAGGCTAATTAAATAGAGGTGAGTTCTCTTAATCACCGGTATAGAACAATACCCTTATTTACCAATACCACAATTACCAATAAGAGAGTTTAAAGTGCGTATCAACTATGGATACCAATTTTTGTCCCCATTGCCGGGGATTAGAAACTTGACCTTTGTTTGCTAGTTTTTTTTAGTGTGTTTTTATTTTTAGTGTGTTGTGTTTCTCATGTTATCTTTTTATTTAGTGGTCTAAGTGCTTGTGGGAACTCACTCTTAATTAATAGGATTTTTATTAATTATTGTGTTTTAATTTTTTTTAGTATTTTCTTTTTCCTTTTAGTTTTTTTAGGGTTTTTGGTGTGTTTTTTTTTTTCACTTTTAATCGTTTCCTTTGGAAGTGTTGGTTTTGTCTCACATTGCTATGAGAAGATCCTTTGGTTATGGACAACTTTACATGAACCTTAATGTAAGAGTAAGTGAGGTGAGTTCAATTATCCTTGATGATAGACTTAACCCACTCAATACTCTTATTTTGTAGGTTTCCATAGCTATTAGAGTTATCAATACAAGCAGAATCTATCATACACAAGGAAATACATATTCTTACCGTGCACAAGCTATAAGAGGAGGAGGATGGACACAACTAGTGATCAATATTTTAATGGTTTCCAAGGACATGGTCCCTACAAGCGCATACTATTTGAAAATGAGGCATCACCTCAACTTTGGATGGGAGATGAATGATCATTATCAAGTGCCATATCATAACCCTTACACACGCGAATATGAAGCTTCAAAATATTATCAATATCCTCAACAAAAATATTCTCCAGTCTCAAAACTCTCAAGTTCAGAAAAAATGAAGAAGCTTTTTGAAGGATTGACAAATAGCAAAACTAGCTTATGTAAAGTCAAATTAAACAAAATGACAAGATGTTAGTGTTAGAGGAGAAAATGGGTTATGTAGTCAACATGATCAATCAATTACAAGTACAAAAAGAACTCTCTAGTACTTCAGTTCCAAATTCAAGTGAGAATTATGAGTGTGATGATGCCATGTCTGAATGTGAGGATGAGCAAGTTGAGGAGTTCACCATGGAGAACATTGAAAAGCATGATCTTGTAAAAGTAGAAGATAAATCTCATCAAAATAAGGATCAAGTAAATAAAGAGAAGCATACAGATGACAAGACTATTACCTTCATCTACCATAGAACATATCTAGACATTTATTCCCTAATTTTTCTTGGAGATGAGCATGAAACATGAGGTAAGAATTTGCACTATTTTTATTTCCATTATGTGAACCATACTCCTTATTTTTCCTCTTTTAGCAAGTTATATGGGTCCAAGATTGAAGAGAGTAATCAAATCATCTTGGACACATCTAATAAGAAGCATATTGCTCTAAAGGAGAGTTTGTGTTGGAAAGATGTGCTAAAATAATTTGACAAGGGATAGTATGTTCCTCCTTTGATAGAGAGATCACCATACATTGACATCGAGCAAAACATTATCTCTTTATATACGAGCTTAAATCCTATGATAGGTAAGTTATGTTCTTGTTGGGTCAAATATTTCATTAAAACTAATATTTTATCTTTTAATACCTTGAAAGATATAGATGATCTAAATGAGGAGGGATTTGGTGAAGCATCTCTCAAGTGGATGTACCCACATTTAACGAGTAAACCAATATCATGTCAGGCTGAAGACATAAAAACAAGTGCTATTTGAAAGGCAACCCAATGTGATGGGGGAGTTTTCTACCATTAGTTATCTTTATTTATTTATTTATTTATCTCTCCATACTTAAAATTACATGTTCCCTTATTTGTTTACACCTTGAGGATAATGTGTGATTTAAGTATAGGGGTGTGTGCGTTTTATGGATTTGCATGAAAAAAAATTAAAACAAAAAATGAAACAAGAAAATTGAAAAACAAACTATGTTTAGTGTTTTGAGAGTCTTAGGAGCCCTTAACTAATTAATGAGTAGTATATCTTTGAAATTCAATGAAAAGAGGATCATAAAATTGAGATAAAGCAAGTGGAGATTTTTTGTGTTAATTTCAATATAGGGAACAAATATCTACATTTCTAGATGTGAATGGAGAAAGAACATATATGATTTTATAACCACTGACATAGCATGTTATGATTCATCATATTCTTCGATGAGATTTTGAACCATATATACCTTCATTTTTTTCTGAGAGAAATGACATGAAATTATCTACTTGTTTTGGTTTCAAAATTTTATTTGCAAACCTCATATATAATTAATTTCTTTGATTAAATTATTTGTCATAACTTTTATAATGGACTCTAGAGACTACCATAACTTACTCTTGCACTATTAGAAGCTTATAGTCAAAACACGCTCTGATACAGAAAATGATAAAGGTAGCTTAGGATTTTCTACCACATGAGCAAACGGCTTAACACTAATTTTTGTACACATGCTGTACACCTCATAGAAAACCTTTGAGCATAAATATTGAATATATATTTTTCTTCATTACCCACATTGAATAACCTTTGGGCCTTATCCATACCCTTACTTAAAGCTAGTAGAAGGAGACCATCATTATGGATATAGGGGGGTTATGTATGTAAGTGTATGTAAAAGAAATATATGTATTTATGCTAAGAAAAGGATTGATTATGTTTTGTGGAGAAATATATATTGAAAAAATATTTAAAAAATAAATGAAAATAAAATTTGAAAAAAAGAAAAAATATTGAAAAAAGGAAGAAGAAAATGATACGATATAAGGAAGAGAGGGAGTTATGGAGGTAGTGTTGAGATAAGTTTTATTCACATTCTATTTTTATCTCATTGTTCTAGTTTGGTGTTAAGTTAAAGATGTGTATTATTGGTGTGGAGTTAAGGTTATATTTCATCTAATTATCAAGGTTGCACTAGTTCTTGACCTTTTTAGTACCACAATCCTAGAATACTCCATACCCTTCTACACCTTAAACCTGTTACAACCACTAAGTAATTCCTATTTGATTGTTTAGATGAGTAGCCTTTGATCTAATGGAGAGTAGTCACAAGAGAAAAGCATACGGTTTGGTCCATTTGGTAGGCATTTGATTTATTTCATGAGGTTTTATCCACAAGAATATGAGCATCCTTTGTTTATATATATGAGTCATTTGTTATCTTTATCATCTTATCTCACATACCTAAGTGTTTATATACATTTGTAGCCACGAATCTAAGAAAAAAAAATAAAGGGTATCCATAGTGAGGATGGATCTTGATGTGACTAAGGCATAGTCGATCTTCATCCATAATATTGATCTATCCATACCTATCATGTTTATGTGTAAATCATATATTGAAATTGATCCCTTATGTCTCCTAATGTAGAGTCTTAGTTGATTGCTAATCTTGATGTATGAAAGTAAAAGATTATGAGACAAAAATGGTTAAGGATGTTAGGTGTGACTTTATTATTATTATTATTATTATTATTATTATTATTATTATTATTATTATTATTATTATTATGTATGATTTTGTGGGTATATCATCTGCGAAACCTTTATGAGACCTTAATCATCCTCAAATATATATCCTTATATTCTTAGTTTTTAGTATTTTATTTAAGTAATATAGGTGAATAATAATGACTTTATGTTTAAATGATAATAATTGCATAAATTTTATTATTTAAGCTAAAAAAGTATAAATTAAATAAATTTAGAGTATCATATTATTTATTAATTTTCATTAAATTTTATTTTGTAGGTAATTTTTACATAAAAGGAAAAAAAGAAGAAAAAGAAAATCGGACCTTTAGACTATCGACCAAAAGGCCAGAAGACAAATTTAAAAAGAAACGAAGCCTAGAGGAGGACACACGAAATGAGCTAGCAAAAATAAAGAGGGCGGACGTGGGGCGTGCGTGAGGTAAGTGAAAGAACAAGAATAAACTCAGTCGTCAGCCACATCAGAAGAAAGGATGATGTCAGCAACGAAAAGGAGTGTGACAGTACGATGCATAGAAGTTGAGAAAACAAAGGGAACTGCAGTGAGACGACAACAAAAAAAATTAAAAGAAAAAGGGGTGACGATGTAGAAGAGTAGATCAATACCAGGGTTGCATGGGGACGGGGACGGGGACGGGGACGGGGACGGGGAAACGGGGACGGAACGAAACGCGGAAACGTCATTTTTTAAAATTTTAGGAAAAGGGAACGTTAGGAAATGTTAAAATATATATATATATATATATATATATAATAGATTAAACTTATTAAAATTAAAAGAGAAAAATAAAAAAAAAATTGTAAAATTAAATCTTATATTAATTAATTTTAATTATTAATAATTATTTTTTAATAAAAAATTAATTAAATAATAATTTTTTAATAAAAATATTAATTAAATATATTTTAAAATAAATTTTAATCTAAAAAGAAGCTCTCGAATACTTACCTGCAGCCGGTCCCCATTTCCTTCTCCGTAAAATAAATTTTAATCTAAAAAGAAGCTACCAAATACTTACCTGCAGCCGGTCCCCCGTTTCCTTCTCCCGTAAAATAAATTTTAATCTGAAAAGAAGCTCCCAAGTATTTACCTGCAGCCGGTCCCCCGTTTCCTTCCCCTGTTTCCGTCCCCGAACGTTTCCGGGACGCGAAATGTGGGTAGTGTAATGTTTCCGTGCATCCATGATCAACATAGAAGGAATATCATCTGTCAGGGTGTAGACACAGAAAGTGAGGAGCAGAGCAAACCAAGCCGAAGAAGCCTACGCTGAGAAAAAAAGAAAGAGAAAAAGAAAAAGGAGTAAATTTAAATCAAGGGTGCCAAGAGAAGAAAGATAAAGAGAAAATTTATCCTAAATAATTTATTTCAGCTGAAATCAATTAATTTTTTATCTAAATAAATACTTGATATTTCATCTAAAATAAATTTCAGTTATTTCTTTCTATATTTTTAATTTATATTTTTGGATATATATTTTTGTATAATTAATTCGATAATTATGGTTGGCCGAGTATTTTTTGTTTGGAAATAAACGGAAACCCTAAATTAAAGTTTGAGATATGATTTGATTTTTCTTTATTTTGTGATATTGTTTTTTGATTCTATTTCAATTGCTACCGTATATATATATATATATATATATATATATATATATATATATATATTTGTCAAGTATAATTTATATAGTGTATGCCTTGTTCTAGTTTCCTCATAGTGACAATATGTAGGATTATTTACTTGTTAGGTGGTCATATAAATGTGCTAGAATTTATATGCATAAATTATAGCTAGGTTAGATTACAATTCATCTAATAGTTTTGTGATTCTAATTAAAGTAGTAAAATATTTAGATACGTGTGGGCCAAAGATGGAAAATACAGCTAGAGATGCTTAGTGTACTAGTTTGGGTACTTAGATTTACATCCTTCTAATTATACTTAATGCATTACCTCTAGTTAAATATAGGACCAAGTTGTTACTACTATACTACTAGTATTTAATAGGATTAATATTGATATTTTGTCATATTAATTATTTTAAGGAAGTAATATAAGGTGTATGGACCTACTTTTGGTGTACAACTTGGTCAATCTATTTCTCATGATTAAATGATGAGTTAGAAATTAATATTATATTTTGATCTAATCTAGTGGTGGATTTCGAATTCCCTAGCATATTTATCATATTTTATGTTATCTATTAGTTTTAATATTATTTTATTTTATTTTATTTATTACTAATATATTTTTTTATTATTTTATTACTTTCTAATTTTATAACCCGCATTAGTGTTTTTTTTGTATTTATTTATTTTTTATGATTTAGGGTTTTTATTTATTTATTTTTGAGCTAGTTAAATAGAGGTCCTCTCAATCCCCGGTATAGAATGATACCCTTATTTACTAATATTATAATTGTTAATAAAAGGGTTTAAATTGTGTGCTGGCTACGGTACAGCCCTATAGCTGCCTCCTCTGCTGCTCTTGGCCACCGATAACCCATTCTCGACTACCACCTACACCCTTACTCCACCCCTCCACCCAGCCCCTACCATAACTGTCATCCACCTGCCCTCCTCCTAGCCCCCAAAATCCTAACCCAAACAAACACCCCTCCCTTCTCCTTTTGCCTCCTTCGACCCCTTCCTCCCTTATTTTGCATACAACTCAAGCTGCATGAGCAGCATGAGTCTTGCCCCCATTTTTTAGCTCAAACTTAATTAAATTCAAGGTATAAAAATATTTTGTGTTATTATATATTCATTAATCTTTTGATATAAAAATTATTCCTTTTATTTTTCTACTTCTATTATGCTAATTTTTTATATTGCTTTTAGGGATTGATTTTTACTAATCAAAGCTTGAACCTTTAATCGGGGCACCAGTAATGTTTGATTTTCGTAAAAAAAAAAGGTAATCTTTAAACCTTGCTTAAACATATGGATATATGTACACTAGCACATTAGGGTTTTCAATATGTTTATATGCATAATATATGTTGCTAAGAATAATGTTTTTGGTTGTATGTGATTGATTGATAAAAAGGAAAGCATGTTAATTTATGTACCATGTGTAGAAATAATGCTCAAGTAAGGAGTTTGTTGTTAATAATGATGTTAAGAGTATATGTATGACATGATATGTTAATATGGCCATTTAGTGCATAAGTAATGTTAATATGCACCTTAGGGGCATTTTGGTAATATTTGCATGTACAAAAGATGTGGCCTAAATATGTGTCTAGTAGGTGCTAATGTGTGTTAATGCTAATTAATAATAATTGGTGGGGTTTGATGATGAGTATATAGCATTAATATTAATATTTTATGTAGTGAGGGTATTTTCGTAAAAGTGGTATAATAAGGGCAATTGGTAAATTAAAATAGTAAAGGGGGTAAAATAGTAAATGGATAAGTATGAAGGGTACTTTAGTAATTTTACATGAAAAGGGGTATGTTGGTGAACTTTGTAGATTAAAGAGGTAAGGTGGTAATTTAATAAAGGAGAAGGGTATTTTTTGTAAATTAACATAAAAGAAAGGGCATGTTGGTAATATAATGAAGTAGAAGGGTAAAATGGTAATTTAATAAAGTAGGAGGATAAAACGGTAATTTGGTAAAAGAAAAGGGTGTTATGGTAATTTTGTGAAGTAGAAGGGTAAAATGATAAATTGGTACAAAGGAAGGATAAAATGGTGATTTGGTATAAAGAAAGGGTAAAATGGTAATTTAGTACAAAGGAAGGATAAAATGGTAATTTAATAAAGTAGAAGGGTAACATGATAATTTGGTATAAAGGAAGGGTAGTTTGGTAATTTAATGAAATATAAGGGTAAAAAGGTAATTTGGTGCAAAGGAAGAATAAAATGGTAATTTAATAAAAAAGAAGGATAAAATGGTAACTCGGTGTTAAGGAAGGACATTTTAGTAATTTAATAAAGTAGAAGGGTAAAATGGTAATTTGGAGTAAAGGAATGGCATTTTGGTAAATTAATAATGTAGAAGGGTAAGATGGTAATTTGGAATAAAGGAAAGGGTATTTTTGGGAATTGTAGAAAGAGGGGTAATTTGGTAATTATAATAATGATGAAGGGTAATTTAGTAATGTAACTAATTAAAAGGGCAATTTGGTAATTATAATAATGAAGAATGGCAATTTGGTAATTTAGATAAGCATAAAGGGTAATACGGTAATTTAATCCACTAAAAGGGTAAATTGGTAACTTAACAAGTATAAAGGGTAAATTTGGTAATTTAATAAGTGTGGAAGATAATTTTGTAGTTTAACCAATACGAGGGGTAATTTGGTAATTATACAAACACGAAGAATAATATGGTAAATTAGCAAATAAAAAGGGATGACTTATCAAATTTACAAGTAAGAGGTATTTTAGTAAATTTGTAAGGATGATAGGGGTAAAGTGGCAACATGCATACAACATGTCGAGGGGTTAAATAAGTCTCCTTGATAAGACATAAATAATATTAAATAATAAGATAAGAGTAATTGATCAGTTAGTGGGTATTACAAGAGAGTATCATAAAAATATGGTATAACTTAGGGTTAGATGGATAACTAAAGAGGGTGATATAGTGTTATGTCATAATTATGTAAGGGGTGCCTAGTAAATAAGTGTGCATGGAAATGTATGTTAGATATGTTTGAAGTGCATGTTAGGGTTTTGTGTATGCCGTAATTTTTGATATGGAATGCTTGATTCTATGGGCAGTATATCTTGTGTCTCTAGATTTGTGACCTTTCCACTTGCCTTGAATTGAATAAATAGACCTTTGAATAAGGCACAAATAAAGTACTAATTAAGTAAAGTGAAAGAGCATTGATTCAAGCCCAGGCTAGTCCACTGGCAATAACAATGGCCAGGCGTAAGACGTCTTGGAGACCGATCCACCGACGAATAATAGTAATCAAGTGCATTTTGCCCTGTATGTTTCCTATCCACCGGCTATAATAGTGGGGGATCCCAAGCTCAATAAATCAAACATTGGATATTATTAAAGTATGGGAAGACACTAATCACTTATAGTGGAACACCATGTGAGTCAGGGCTAGACCGATCTACCGGTGAATAATAGTAGTCAGGTGCAAGGAGCCCTAAAAACCGATCCATCAACGAATAATATTAGTCAGTTGCATTCTACCCTGTATGTTTATGGTCCATTGGCTATAATAGTAAGGTCCCCATACTGACATGGGTATAAATCGAAAGATGATGATTGAATAATGATTAATTAATGGATTAAGGCCTAAAAAGTATTGATTCGCTTTTTGATTTATTGATATGGCCTTATTTGGCTTCTGTGTTGGTCCCTGCCTGAGTATGTGATGGCTTTGTATGTATATGAATTTTGTATTATGCATCTCTCTTTATATGTGGTATCACCTTGCATATTAGTTCGCATGTTATCTCACTATATAATTTTTGTATTAAATGTTGCATGCGAGCCTACCTTTCAATGTGGTTTAAAGGGTTACTTAGTACCATAGTACTAAAGGGTTTCTTTAGTGGGCCCTGCCTATTCAATGGGTAGTATCCCTTGCAAGTCAATTGCAGATACTATTTAAGTGGGCGACGAGAAAGAGTGTAAGGATTATGTGGAAACTTTTAGGGTTTCATCCTTTTGCCTTTTTATTCCTAGTTTAAATATACTCTGTATTCTTATAACCACCAATGGTGGATTCTATTCTTGTAACAAAAAATTTTGCACTACTCTAATTTAAATAAAGTTTGAATTCAAGCAAATTATATTTCATTCATTTAGCCTTAGCACTTGATACTAGAACGGTAGAAGAAAATCGATCTAATACTAAATATAGCGGTAATATCCCCAAAATTCACGGTGTTTTATTTTTATTTCTACTATTTTCCTTAAATAAAATAAAAATTTTCAGTAGTAAATTTTGGGGGTGTTACAATCCTGTCCTACCACGAATGGACAAAATCGTATGAGCATAATTAGAAACATAGCCATCTCAGTGAGAAACCTCAACACATAGATCATCACATCTAAAATCTCAATGAATGGCCACCATGGTTAGGAATTAATAAATTGGAGCTTGTATCCACTACACATGAACATCTATTCTGAGGGGCTAATATAAGGATAACCTATCCACCTTTCATTGCTCATCAAATGTTATGATAGTTTAGAAATCTAATGTCCACCACCAATGGTTTGAAGATATAGTGTCCTCACCAAAGTTAGCCTAATCTATAATTATGCATATCCCTTATAAAGACCAAAGAAAGCTTATAGAGTAGAGACTGTACCAAACCACTAATACATTTGCTAGTGGCTCCTATTGTCTATGATAACATGAAACAAAGTCCACAACACTTTTATTAGTGTTAAAGGATATACATAACATGTAAGTTTTAAAGGACACCACTTAACCTCTATTGGTTCTAAAGGATTATCATAAACTCTCACATAACATAGATGACCATTTACACACATAAGTGTTCATGGGTGACACAAAACCTTTAAAAAAATTCAGAGATTGATCAAAACCATGGAAATCATGAATCAAAATGATCACAATAAGTCATATGATCCCTCAAAATTTCTTTAAGGATAGAAAACCCAAAATTATAGGCAAGAGAAATATTTTTCTAAAAGTAAAAGTGGTGCACCTATCATCACATAAAAGTCCTAAAACAAAAATGTATGTTAAACATAGGTCAAAAAGGTCCTAAAGCCAAACTTATCATATTATTCATCTATTTAGTCATTAATGACTAAAGCACATTTTAAAGATCGAATCACAAATTTAGATAACTCCAAACAATGGAAAATTGCTAAAAAACACTTTTTGGCATTAGGATGAAAATTAACAAAAATTACAGATAAAATTAGCTTACCCAAGTTAAAATAAAGTCCCACATAAAATTTAAAAAACTTCACTATTCAAAAAAAAAATCACTTTCCATCGATCCATTGAAAAAGTCATTTTATACTAAAAACTTAAAAATAAAAACCAAAAATATTGTATTATTATCACAAATTACTATTAACCAAGATTTACCATTGACACTAACTTATTATTCATGATTTAAAATTCAATAGTCAATGGTCAAAAGTTGACCATTGACCTCTAATTATTCTGGAATTCATTTTGGGTTAATTATTTATTATGGTGAAAATAAATGTCATAAACATGATAAATCAATGTTAAACCCTACATAGGGCAATTATGGCAACATTAAACAAGGACAATTTGAATATCATGAAGAAAGCAAAGAATACAAAGAACACTTGTTATTTCAATATTTTCCACCAAAGCTTAGAGTACCCAAACATACTCAAATCAAAAAATTCTGTATATGAAAAATCATCTACAAATTTTCATCTATAACATAGCATAATCAATTTCATAAAACATTCAAAGGATCAAAAACACCTAAATCATACAAATCATCGATTAAAAATAATTCATGCTTAGGATAATAAAATCATATCATGTTACACATAAAAATTACTCTTTGATTATATAAATAGAAGCATGATACCATAAATTTAAAAGAACACCCAAGTGATTAAAAAAAATTAACTAAGATCCAAGCATCAAATTTATGTTTATATGTAATAAAACCATTGGTCTTACCATAAACTAGCCTCAAAATAAACAAAAAGATGAAGAATCAAACGAAATTTAAGTCTTCAAGATCCCACAAAATACCCATACAAACTTAAAAAAATATCATAGAAAATTTATTAGAAATGAAGGTGAAGAATAAACATCCAAAAGGATAGGTTATGGAATCTTAAGAGTTGAAAATGGTAGAGGATGAAAATGATGATAGTACAAGAATTTTTAGGATGGAAAAGAGAGAGGTATCAGTGGGGAACATGAAAAAAAATAATGAAAAATTTAGAATAATGGAGGATAAAATTATAACTTGAGGGGAAACTTAATTATTAAGTTTTCATGAGATATTTTATAGAAAAATATCAAGGAAAATGGATGGAGGTGGTGAATACAAGAGGAGGATAAATGGATGGTTGAGGATCAAACTAATCTTAAATGAGTTTTGTATATCAAATTTGATAAATGTTAGAGTATGATGGATGAAGGAAAATACAAGTTGATAACATATGCGCATCTAATAATATCTATTTTATCCCAAAAATTATAAAAATAATTGCACAATTTTTTTAACCTATGAAAAGCTCAAAACACTAAAATGTATTAATCTCCAAAAATTTTCAAAATTTAGATATCTAAAAAGATCGTTTAGAGACTTAAAATGTGTTTAAGGCACATCCTTACGATGAATACTGTCTATTTACCAATTTCTTGGTTTGGTCTTTTAAAAAATACTAGAAGACTTAGAAAAGTATGAGAAATTAAAAAATACACATTAAATAAGAGTTTGGAAAAAGATTGAAGGTCAAAAGTGGCTTGAAAGTCTCATAAGAGATAAAATTATATGAAAGGGCAAGAAAGTGATAGTGAGAAATTTTAAATATATCACTATGGTATCTAATATTTCAATAGATTTAAGAAAAAAATGTATAAAATGGAATAATTTCATTTTTAAACCAATAAGATCATAAATAAATTAAGGTTTTAGAAAGTGCGCTATTACAGGAACTTAGTTGTTGGCTTAACTATAGTGAAAGAATTGAACTTTTCTACATCTGTTGAAAGTTAAATTCTCATTGAGGATTATGATAATTTCCCATAAATCCTTTTAAGAAGGCTTTCAATACCTCATGTATAAAATCCTGATCAATAAGAGTAGTGCATGATTCGTTTTAGTGTGATATAACCTGATTTATATACTTCCATCATTTCACATGGGTATGAAAAGAAGTTAGTGTCACCATCTCCCAATTTAATTTGGTCAACTCTTGATTTTTGTTAGAAAAAACTTTCTATTCACATCCATTATAATGTTTAAAAGCTAATAATTATTTATATTCTTACCGAATAAGTATAGCACCTTGTGGATTTAAAGACAAAAGTTGTTGTATCTATTCTAGATATGATATGTGATGCTCAATGTTGTTTGAAAAAATCCTTCAAGTGTTATTCTCCCCATGGCTACATACTTGGCAATAGGCATGTCACAACTCATCTTAAGAAGCTCAAAAGAGGCTAAAGTAGATTATTCTAGGACAACACTTTGAGAAGCTGACGTTGAAGATCATCAACTAATAATCTTCAACATTCTAGGAACTTTTCTTATGGTCCTCCAGTATTCTAAAATATTCAAAGTTTCCTTCGTACTCAAATTTTTTATGATGATTTCTAAGTTTCTGTTGGATGGTGGCTAAGATCTAATATAAGATAACCTTGTAAAGAGAAATCTTCTATTTCTTAATAGATTTCACTCTACTACTCTCCACAGATCTCACTCAAAGAAGAAAGAATACACGACCTTGTGGAGATTCTCTCTTATTAGAAAATTTTCATTCCATCTATGTCATTATACCTGAGATCAAATGTGCATAAGGGAGTGTGTGTGTGTGTGTGCGTGTGTGTGTGTGTGTGTGTGTGTGTGTGTGTCTGTGTGTGCGTGTGCGTGCGCGCGCGCGCGTGTGTGTGTGTATACATGTACACATACAGGCCCTTTCATTAATAAGCCCATAATACTCCGCCTTATTAATAAAATTAACCCATTTGTACAACACAAGTATATACATATTAGTTATAATGACATTTTACAAGTATTACAAATCAAACAACAAAATAACAAATCTACATAAACTCTAAATATGTAATACACTGATTTAACATATGTAATCTAAGTTATTTCTTGTAGCCTTACCTTCCATAAAACTATATAATTCTTGTAATTCCATTGTGTTGTACATCAAAGATCTTCAATATATTGAACTTCTTGCAAACATATACAATACCTATAAGAATTACTTAGGAAAGCATTAGAAGCATAATAATTTTCAAGCATAATGGGTTCCATCTCTAAATATGTTATTTATTCTTCTTCTTCATCCCATGAAGAATAAGATTGAGAATGAGCTGGAAATGCTTCTACATCATTATCTCCTTATAAAGAAGAATTTTCCCTCAAATTAGCGTCACTATAGTAAGGAACTAAATTACCAATGTTGAAATTCCTAGATACTCCTCCATAGTTTTTAAGTAATCTTAGTTCATATGCATTATTTCCAAATTTTTCTTAATTTTTTAAATGGCCCATAAAATGTTGGCATAAGTTTTTTTTTCTTAAATTTGGAAATCTTTCTTTTCTTAAATGCAACCATACCAAATCTCTTGGTGAAAACACTTTTTTAATTCAATTTTTATTTTCTTGAGTTTGGTATTTAACATTAGATTTGTATATGTTGTCTTTAATGTGTTGATGAAGTTTTTTAAATAATTCGATTCTTTCCTTGGCATCATAACTCTTAATATCTCCTCTTTTTAATGATAACATATCAATGGGTAGATAAGGATTAACCTTGTAGAAAAACTCAAAAGGACTCGAATGAGTTGTACTAGAAGGGCTCCTATTATATGCAAATTCAAAATGTTCAAGCTTTATATCCCAATCCTTAGTACTCTTATTAACTAATCCTCATAAAAAATTTCCTAGAGTTATATTAGTCACATTAGTTTGACAATCCGTTTATGGATGATGAGAAGTACTAAACAAGAACATAGTACCAAACATATGCCAAAGTATCTTCCAAAAGTAGCTCAAGAATTTTACATCTCTATCCAACACTACACTTTTGCAAACTCCATGTAACCTTACAATTTCTTCAAAATATAAATATGCTACATGTGTTGCATTATCTGTTTTGTTACAAGGTATGAAAATTTTCACTTTAGAAAATCAATCTACTACCACTCGAATAGAATCCCTTCCCTTTTGTGTCCTTGGTAAGCCTAATATAAAATCCTAACACTTTTTCAAGGTTGATTAGGAACTAGTAAATGAGTATACAAACTCTTATGGAAGAAACTTTTACTTTTTTGATAAATCACGCATCTTCCAATAATAACTTGTACTAATTTTATCATTTGTGGACAGTAGAAGTTTTCTTGTAATATTTCCATGTTTTCATGAACTCTAAAATAACTAGTTATACCCTCCCTAATTTAATTCTTCAACAAGTAAATCATGTACACTAGAATAAGGTATACACAACTTATTAGCTTTAAAAAAGAAAATCATCTTGTAGTAAATAATTACCACAACTATTATTATTTTTACATGCATTATAAATGTCAAAAAATTCTTCATCTTTAGCATATAATTCCTTTAACATCTCAAGACCTAATAATTTAACATCTAACGTGACCAAATTCTAGACAAAGCATATTCTCTAGGAAAAAGTAATTTAAGTACACAACATGGACTCATGCTTTCCTTCACATACTCTTTTCCTATGAGTTATTGTATTTTTTTCTAATTCCTTAGCCTCCTCTAGATTATATCGATATGCAGATTGATTAGATAAAAGACACACCAGGAATTAAATCTATGGCATGATCTATTCCTCTCTTAAATGGTAATCCAGGTGGTATGTCATCAGAAAAAAAAAAAAAAAAAACATCATGATACTCATCAAGAAGTTTTTCTAACTGAGGTTTATCATTATTTCTCTCTTCTTGTAGGGATTCCTTTATAATCGTAGTATAGCAACTTCCTTCTTCATGAATACATTTGACCATAGCCTTTTCATGTTAGAATAAACTTTTTTATTCTTGTCTGGTCTTTCATTATCACATTTAAAAGGTTTAATTTTATGCTTCTTCTTATCCTTATCAACTATAGATCCATTAGTAATACCATTATGAATAGCATTTCTATCATACTTCCATGGTCTACCCAATAAGATTCCATATGCATTCATAGGTAAAACATCACATAGCACATTATCATGGTAATTACTAATTTTTAATGAGAGTTGGGTTTGTTTAGTTACCTTGAATCCCTTATCCTTGTTTCACCACTAAATAGAATAACTCTTTGGATGTGGCATAGTCTTTAACCCTAAATCCTTCACCATTCTCTCATTGGCTACATTCATAAAAGATCCACTATTGATGATAACTTGACAAACCGTATCCCCAGTTCTTCCTTCTATTTTAAATATATTTTCTCATTGAGTAGGTTGCTCACTAATTTGGACTTGAAGCACTCTTTCCAAGACTTAACAAACATTTTCTTCCTCCACTAATTCATAGAAATTTTCTCAATAAGCTCAAATTCAGGATCGTCTTCACATGTCTCCATGGCTTCAATTTCTTGTATGGATAATACACTTGATTGGGACATTCGTGAGCAAAGTGTCCAAATCCTCAGTAATTGAAACATTTCCTAATATAAACTTCATTTAATTTATTCTTACCTTTCTCCTCTCTATTAATACCTTGCTTTTTTATAAAGATTTATAGAATTTGAATTACTCACTCCAAACTTTATAACTTGAGTACTTGAGTAATACTTTGTAGATGGAGTACTTTGCTTGGCAAAGGCTTAGTGAACTTAATTTATTTTTCAAATATAAGGATAGCTTAATCATGTCCTTTAAATAATCATATATACAATTCTCAACTTTGTCTCAAATTATCATATTAAGGTCACCTAAAAATCTATCACATGTTTGTTCCTTTCTTTCATGGATATCACATATAAGTTCCAATCTTTCAAACTTCCTTACAAATTCTTCAACGCTTAGAAGTTCTTATCTTAGAGTAGTCAATCTAATATAAGTATCTTACTCATACTCTTTAGGGATAAATTTCTTTCTTAGATGTTTTCTAAGTTTTTTCTAAGATTTAATTTCTGATTTATCTTCTCATTCCCTAGACCTCTTTAGATTATCATACCATATCCTAGCAAACTTCTTAAACTTAAGAGTAGGTAGTTTATATTTTTGCTCATTGTGATAATCTTTAAATTCAAAGATAGCCTCCACTTCATGTAACCACTCAAGAAATAATTCTACATCAAGTTTACTATCAAAATCAAGAAGACCAAGCATAATGCCTTTATCTTCTTTTTTATGATACCTTGGTTGATGATTATGGAATTTTCAGTTACTTTTAATCCCTATAGACTCTTCATCATGATCTATTCTTGAATTGATATACCTTCCCCTATCTAGATTGGTTGATTTTATGGCACTTCCTATTCATTTTCCATAGACCTCTCTTTGTTCTTGGATATTTTGGATTGATTCCTGTTCAAAAAAACGTACATTCTAACTTTTGTAGTTGAGTTTGCATAGCAGGAATTTGCCTAGGTTGAGCATCAGTGGCATCTAAATTGTTTGAAAGTTTTTGAATAGCTTCAAACATGGATTGGAAAATTTTTTTCCCTCCATAGTTAGACTATCACAACCCTAAACAATCAGATTTCGCTAGGTTTTTATTTCAGTTGATTACAACTGAGACAACTTAACACCACAATATTCTTCTTGTTCGATTATTGCACAAATATTTGATTATGATGAATCCAATACACAATAAACAAGTAAGAATACTAATCACACACACACACAAAAAAAAAATAGGTACACCTAAACACTTATCTTGCTAAATTCTTGATATAGAATTTAGCAAGTTTTAAAAACTCACTTTAAAAACCCTATAATTTCATGTGTGTAATCAAACACTTCAAACACAAGTTCATGCATAAAAAAACAATCTTTCAATCTGCACTAACTCTACTTGATAAGGAGGCACAATATTCAAACACATAAATTTCCAAAACACATGAAAAAAGAAACACATACTCTACTCGACTAGACACTTCAACCATGTAAGATTTTTTACAAGTCATGCACACTAGTTGATTTCAATACCAAATGATGATTACTGCACATGATCAAATAGCATCATAGACAACTTAAGCATTCATGTTTTCATGCAAAAACTAATGATTAAAAATGTCTAAAAAGTCACATAGCACAGGCACAAATTCTGCACACTCTACATGTACAAAATTTTCTTAATCTTATGTCAAGATTCTCATGCAAGATCATTCAATACACTTCCAAGAATCATGCAAGATTATAATATCACATGCAAACATGATATGGTCGTACCCGATACGTAATTTAAACCCTCTTGTTGTCGAATATAGTATTTGGTAAATAAGGGTATCATTCTATACCGGAAATTAAGATAACTCACCTCTATTTAACTAGATTAAAATAAATATAAATAAAAATCCTAAATCACACACAAAATAAATAAATACAAAAAATACTAATGGGGCTATAAAATTATAAAAATAATAAAATAATAATGGATAACCGCATATATGATAAATATGCTAGGAAAATTGAAATTCACTACTAGATTAGGTTAAAATATATTATTAATTTCTAAGTTAATATTTAATCATGAGAAAGAGATCGACCAAGTTGTGCACCAAAAGTAGGTTTATACACCTTATATTACTTCCCTAAATTAATTAATACAATGAAGCACAAATATTAACTCTATTAAATACTAGCATTATAGTAGCAACAAGTAACTCCTATATTTAACTAGATTTAATGCATTAAGTATAATTAGAAGGATGTCAATCTAAGTATCCAAATTAATACACTCAGAATGTTTAGTTGTATTTTCTTTCTTTGACCCAAACGTATCTAAATGTTATACTATTTCGGTTATAATCACAAAACTGTTAGGTGCATTGTTATCTAACTTAGCTGTAATTTATACATATAAATTCTAATATATTTATATAGCCACCAAGTAGGGAAATAATCCTACTTACTGTCACCATGAGGAAACCAGAACAAGGCATATACCATGTAAATTATACTTGATAGAATTATATATATAAACGATAGCAATAAAAATAAAGTCAAGAACAATCTCATCAAAAAAAGAAAAATAAAATCATATCTTAAACCCTAATCTAAGGTTTCAATCTATTTCCTACTAATAAATAATGAGTCAACCATAATTATCGAATTAATTAAAATGAAATATATATATACAAAAATATAAACTAAAAATAGAGAAAGAAATGGTCGAAATTTGCTTATGGATGAAAGATCAAGAATTTATTCAAATAAAAAATTAATTTTATATGAAATAAATTCTACCGGTATAAACTTCTCTCCATTTTTTTCCTTTCTAGGCTTTGATTAAGTGCAAAATTATTTTTCTCTTTTTTTTCTCGGCGCCGGCTGCTTTGCTCTCTGTTGGTCTTCCTCTGACGATGGCTATTTTTTTTGTTTCCACACTGGCTCTCTCTACCTGTCGATGAACAGAAGGCTTTTTTCTCCGGCTGGCTTCGCTGTGCATGCTGCCCCGCCTCTTTATTTTGTGCGTTGCTCCCTCTTGTGTGGATCTCTCTCTGACGACTATTCGTGCCTCTACCTTGGTCGTTGATTCATGTGGCTGTTCTCTGCTAGTCTGACGGCTTTCGTTTTTCTCCCTTTTTGCCTCGCATGTCTGCCCTTCCTTTTATTCCTTTTTCTTCGATCCTCTATCTCAGCCATGTCTTCCGTTTTTCTTTCCTTTCTTTGACTTCTTCCTCGCGCCTTTACCCGTAGGCTCTCGGTTTTTTTTTTGTCTCTTATTTTTCGGCCTTTGGACCGTTGGGCCAAAGGTCTGACTTTTTTTTCTTTTCCTTTTTTTATTTAAAAATAATACCGGCAAAATAAAATTTAATAAAAATTAATAAATAACATTATATTTTAAATTTATTTAATTATTATCATTTAACCTTAAATAATAAAATTTATACAATTATTATCAGTAAAGCATAAAATTATATTTATTCACCTATATTACTTAAATAAAATACTAAAAACTAATATTATAAGAGTATAAAATATATCAAAATATAAACTTATCAAAAGATCACGTATAACTTGCGGTTTTCTAAAGATTCAAAAAGAATTCATTAAGATTCAAAGATTTTAATTGAGAAGAATTAAGAATCTTACAAGAACTTTCAATTATGTTTATGTTGGAGTCGAAACTTAACCTTCTAAAGATAAATCTTTTATTTCTCAATAGAATTCACTCTACCACTCTCTAAGGATCTCACTTGAAGAACAAGAAGAGGATGATGATGAAGAATGAGAAGGAGAAGAATACACGACTTTGTGTAGATTATCTCTTATTCAAAAGTTTTCATTCCATTTATGTTATTATGCCTGAGATCAAATGTGTACAAGGGTATATACATATATACATACATACATACATACATACATACATATATATATATATATATATATATATATATATATATATACCCTTGTAGACATGCAGACCCTTTCATTAATAAGCCCATAATATTCGGCCTTATTAATAATAAAAAAAAATATCCCATTTGTACGGCACAAGTATATACATATTAGTTACAATGATATTTTACAAGCATTACAAAGTATATAACAAAATAACAAATCTAAACAAACTCTAAATATGTAATACAATGATTTAACATATGTAATCCAACTTTATGTCTTATAGCCTTGTCTTCCATACAAATTTGTAATTCTTGTAATGTCATTGTCTTATACATCAAATATCTTTAATAGATTGAGCTTCTTGGAAACATATTCAATACCTACAAGAGTTACTTAGGAAAGCTTTAGAAGCATAAGAATTTTCAAGTAAAATGGATTCCATCTATAAGTATGCTAATTCTTCTTGTTCGTCATCCCTTGAAAAATAAGATTGAGAGTGAGCCATAGATGCTCTTACATCATAAGTGCTTTGAGTGAGCATTCTCTAACATATTGATGCCTTAATTCCTTAATTTGAGAATTAGGGGGATTCCTTCGAGTGACCCATTACTTTTTGGGGATTGATTGAGTCACTTCATTTTAGTAAGTATTACTAGGCAATAGAGTAGTGTCATGTTGTGAAGTAGATTCAAAAGAAGTATTTCCTTTATGTGTTTGAGAGTTTTACATTCAGCTAGCACATGTCTAAACTTTCCACAAGATTAAGAAAATTGTGTATTCCACTTGTAATGTACCTCATTGCTATAAAAATAAAAATAAAAAAAAAATAAAAAAAAAAACTCTCTATATGGTTTGCTAACAAGAACATGATTAGAAAGGGTTCTATGAATATCAACTTCAACCAAAACCTAAACAAAGGATATACGATCTCTATTATTATTAACTAAGTAAATTCCCAAGGGATGACCTATACAACTTGTTATTTGACCTAGGGAATCATGGGACTAATATCCTATTGATAATCCAGGCATGGTGATCTACATATGCAAAAACTAGAATTCTTCTTTACTAAACTTAAAATCTAGATACTAGTGTTTTAACATGAGTAGGTGATTTATACTCATCCATTAAGGAATCTCAAGGATTTTGAAACAATCCTCCTCCTTTTGAAAGTGGGAGCGGAAGTACTCATCCTCATGCATATGAATTTTTAGGCGTGGTTTTATCTTCCAATAATTAGCCACATATAAGCATATATGAAACCAATGGATGTTTTCCACACATTAGGCCCATCATCAAATTCTCCCATGTATGAGATTCTTTTTCAATTTTCTATTCTTAAATCACTACTACTGGTATTCCTTTTTGCCCCATTGGATGAACATGTTTAATGGTGATCATGGTATCTAGGTGCCTATTGGTCATAGTCGTATCTCTATAATTTCTTAATATTAGTTTGATCTTCTTCTAATTCCATTTGGAAAGGTGCATCATTTTGTGTGAGACCTGGATTAAGATCTAATTCAATTATGAAAGGATCTACATGAGATTATCGGCATGATATAAGATTTGATTTTTCCTCCTCATCAAGCAAGACCAGTTTATTTAGCACAACAACGTTTGGTACATCTAGATCTTGGATTGAAGTCTAAATCTCAATTGCAACAGTTGGAAAGCAATTGATTAAGCTTATTTCAATAAAGCTTTCGTCCGACAAGCTATTAACACATAAGATAATTGGAGTTCTCTCAGCATGCCTTTTTAGAATTCTTAGAAAATATATTAAACCTTATACTTGACATAAAAATGGGGATTGATATTGAATTTTTACTAGTGTGAATAATTCCTAGTCACTTATCAGTTTTAGCTAGTACAAATTAATATTTAAAACGAAATTTCCCCATCACAAAAATTAAAGGCCTACAAACTACTTGGGTCTTATGGTACCAATTATACCCTTGACAGAGTATTATTGCCACATATCTATGATCTTTGTGGGCCGCCCGTAAAACCATTTGGCAAGTACAAGAGCAAGAGATAAAACAAAATGCCAACAAGTATAATTCATAATCTTACAAGTTACAATTAGGCCATAACGTCTGGATAAGAAGACATTTATTTTCCATGGCCTTGGGTAAACCATAGACACGCTTAAATCAAGTAGTTTTCTACAAACAAGGACAAGGAAGCATTTTCAGGCTAAAACTATAATAAGGCTTAAACACATTAAAGCACCTACTTTACAATTATAATTTCGGGCAAGATACAATCAAACAAATGTTGAATGATCGCCATGAGCACTTCTTCAATGATCATATCCGCCCATGTCGAACCATCACCATGAATACTTCTTCATGATCAGATTTGCCCATTTCTAACAACAAATACACATGCGAAAATAGACAATAGACACCATAAGTGAACCAGCAGATAGGAGCGAAGAAATTTTAACCGTGTAGAGGATATAGGAGGGCTGCAGAAACATGCATGATCGACTCAACAGAAAGCTTGAAATTCATCCTCAGGCATGAGCTTAGTGCGAGCCAATGATTAGTTTTCATAAATTACTTCCACATTTCTGTAATTTTCTTACTCAATTTGAGCTATCTAAGTAGCTATCTGATCGTGATATAACGGTTTGTCCCATGTTTGGCCCAGTGGTCCTTCAGATCAACTGGAGTCGATAGATCATGGCCTTCTTGTGCAAGGCGGCTAAGCAATTTGCTGAAAGCACTTCCACTCATCTTCCGACCACCAACCCGAGCATGACGCTTATTGGGAACTGCTGGTAAAGGATACATGGACATGGAGGTTGTGCAGCAAGCTGACTGCCATCCTCCATTACCCCATTTGTAACACTGCCGATACACTCCAGTGCAAGAACAGACAGGTGCTGGCATTGTTGTCTCGTCAAACGCTACTTGGTTCAATCCAAGATCCTGACCCTTCCAATCAGGCTTTGACACAGCCAGTTGTTTGAACTCATCAGCACTCATGTCCTGCACACTTTTCCATTCATTAGACTTGGAAAATATCATTTTATTCAAGTCTTCGCCCTCCCTTTTAATCTTCTTCGGGGTTTTGGAGGCTTTTTTGTTGGGTGAAGCTGCCTTAGGCTCCTTTGCTCTTTTGACCTTCCGAGACTTGACATTCTCAGAGGTGACAGTGGCTAGAGGGAGAGCTTCAGCCACTGGCGTTTCTCTAACATCATAAGATGCTTCAGCTGCCTGAGCAGAGTGGTGCATGTGTTTTACCCCACGTGAAACTTGGCATCCAGGTGGACAAGTGGTGTTATTGTTTAAAGAATTCTGCCGGAACTGAAGAGCAGCAAGAGCATTATCTCGCTCAATAACAGCATCATTTCTTTCCTGAAGTGCAGTATCTCTCTGCATTATTGCCAAGTCCCTGTCTTCCAAAGCTTTATTCTTTTCATTGATGGCCATATTTCTTTCCTGAATAGCAGCATCTCTTTCAGCCATCACAGACATGAAATGTTTCATTGAAGGCTGATGCTGCAGCAACCACTGGGTAGCCAACAAGGGAATCATATAACAAATCATAAACAAAATAATTGGGGAGCAGTAAACGGACAATATCACAAACCTGACTTTGTGTTGCTTTATATATATCAGGTTTATGTCGACCATTTTCACGATGCCCGCCATCATCCATCCTGAACACAAATGCGCAGAAACAGTATTACTTCAGGGTTGGAACCTCCTTCAGTTGCCAGCATACCTATGTAAATAGATAGGAGAATATAAGATGGATCAGGAATAACATGAGAAATCAATGCCTTGACACCTTTATCAGATTTTTTGTAATAAATTAATACCAGATAAAAAACCACTTCAACATTGTGATCTTTAGCTAGGACACAAGTTGCCAGAATATCACAAACACAGAGAGCGCCTATGCTCTCCTCTATTAAGTGGCAAGCTATAACAAAACTGAATCCAACCTTATTTAACTAGGAAGACTCAGTCACATGGATCCACAGTCAAGATTGAGCTTTATAAAGAATCAACATTGGTGATAGATCCATATAAAGCAAGATCTTGCTTATTATTTCTATGATGGATACATCATTTAGCTATATATTGAGCATCACTTACAGAAAAGAGGGAAGCAAAATCCTATAGGAGTTTCAAGGTCTACCACACCACTCTATTGAACATCTTAGAGAATATTTGTTTATTTGGTTGGAAAATTTGGGTTGGAGGAAAGGTTCTATCCATACAATTAAATATCGGTCCCGATACGCAATATCGGCCGATATTTATCGGATTTTTGGTCAGCCGATACACGATGGATTTAGAATTTCACATATTTATCGGCGATATATCGGTTATCAACTGATGTTTGCCAATATTCTACTGATATTTGCCGATATTTACGGGTATTTGCTAATATTTATTGTGAAAAAAAAAATCACGCCGCGACAACCGCAGTATATAAAATATCGTTCGCAATGCTCCGATACCGCAACACCGCGACCGTGATTTTATTGCTTGTAGCCGATACGCGAAATTGGCAATACGCTATGAATTTAGAATTTCATATATTTATTGGCGATATATCGGTTATTGACCGATATTTGCCGATATTTTGTCAATATTTTACTGATATTTACTTGTATTTGCTAATATGTATTGTGAAAAATAAAAATCAAAAATCAAAACGCGACAACCGCGACATATAATATATCGTTCGTGACACTCCGATACCGTAAAAACGCGACCGCAACCGCAATCGCGACCACGATTTTATTGCTTGGTTTTATCATGAAAAAGGTTCATAAAAGGAAAATATTCCCAATTTATTCTAAACTTTGATTGATTTCAAATAAACTTAACTCATTTTTGCCTATATCAAGCCCTTCCTAATGGAATAAATAATGAGATCTACAAGACCAGTTTCTTGAACACCACAAACTGCCTAGTAGGCTTACTGGTTAACACGTAAGACAGGATTACACAATCTGACACACTAGCATGGCTAATACATGCTAAGTCTTCATATAAGTAAAAATAGTTCTCTTAACATTAAAACCAGAAGCATTAAATTATTTCATACAACCAGAACAAATAGATTTATTTATTTTTTCCCAACCTAAATTCAGCTCACATAGAAGCAATGTTTTCATTTGAAATTATTTTCAATTAATACAAAAACAAGTTTTACATTATAGCTTTCTGTTTGCAATTCATATTAGTTTTAGAATTTTATTGCTTGTATAATTCAATAACTTAGAAGACGTTATCCGTGTCGGCTTATTATTTATCTCAAACAGAGGCAAAAAAAAAAACCATATGAAGGGAAAACACAATTTTAATCTATCTGCAAGCAAAACTACCTGAATATGAATCCCCATTTGCATTGCAGTTTATTGATCCAGAAATACCCAACAAGAATGAACAAAATGTCAGCTTAGAGACATATGCATATCACTTTCCTTTCAGTACTAAATCTGATATGCATGTCAAAATGTATCATTACACAGTCGGCCAATACACTACTTGTCCAACATCAATTTTGGCATTTTCATTTGTTACCTATAATATAAGATGAACTTCTATCATAGAGATCAAGACGAGCTCAGCCCATACAGCACATAGATAATTAGTAGATTAATCCGTCAATGATTAACAGATTCTTCATGCTGGCATGCAAAATTGAAAGAAGAACCCACCTCAGAAACATAGAAAACAGATTGTGTTTCACCAAATTTCAAAGCCAACAAAACCAACAGACCCTACACAAACAATTAACACAGATAAAATCAAAGACAACAAAGTCAAATCCTATAATTAGTGAAGGCTCCAACAACATTATTTTCTATATTACAAGGGCCATTGATAGGCAAAAACTTTGCACCTGTTTCCCCCATTGTTAATTGCAGGAAAAATATGACAACCAACAAAAGCAAATGAAAGAAAGTGAACATTAGGTACCAAGTAAATCCATTTCTATGTTGTAAGAGTGGGGGGAAACAGAGGGAGAGAGAACTAAAAATTAAACAGAACAATTCTAAATAAGCACCAGTACAAAAAATTAAAAGTTACTCGCACTAGTTCAGAAATAGCATAATACAACATAGACACCAAATTTGAACAGACCAATTGTAAATACAAGCACCAGATATAGAAAGTTTTGGAGAAAAAGGATCCAGATTAGCATAGACAATCACAATGTACAAGTTTAAACTATTTGAACGCCTATACTGCAAGCCCCACAGAAGCATTCAAAAAATACATCGTGATATTCAAAGCATAGCCATAACAATGGTGAGACGCTGGTTTAAGAAAGATCAATTGAGCAATATCATATCATGAGAAACTGAGGTGCAAGTTAATTTTGAAATCTTGACTTATAGTGCAAAATTATGTGTTTTATCTTCTCGTAGAAGCAGCAGGTCAATCAAAAGGCATTCTATATCATGTCTGAGCCTTCATTTATCTATTAGCTCAAAAGCGCGAGGAAAGGTTGCAATATACCACCACCAAATCGTGAAATTCTCAATAGCTATCATTTGCCTGTCCAAAAACTATAAGCCATCTCAAAACTATATAATGACGTGTGAAAGTTTACATTTGGCTAATGGGTCCGTTCAAGCTTCAATATTGAGGGGGGCATAGTCTGTCTGCCAGATCAGGTACTTTCTTGTATCATACTAATACAACTTAGTACAGCTTTCCTAATCAAAAGCTAAAGAAATAATTTGGCGAAGAAAACAGTTTACAAAGAAGAGCCATAAAGGAGCCCATTTGCTTTCACTGGGTTTCAAATCTGAGTTGAGAGTCTTCTATTTAGTTATGCAAGTTCCTTAACTGAAATCATATTATAGATGGGATAGTGAACTTAAAAAATATTGGCCAGTCAGATGTGCACCCATAATATGAGGGGGGACAGCTTATAAGGCAGAAGTGCAATGTATAAGCGACAGGAGATTGCATCCCTGAGAAATAAATGCAGGACACTAAACCTCCTTTCAAATTAAATTGGCATATCTTTTGGGCTTGATTCTACCAATGCTCACAATAAACATTTAAGACAACTGATCTAAGATATTTCCTTCCACTGAAATGCAGCGTCTAATCATAAAAGTGTGGCTCTATGACATTCCTTCCATTCTTCTCAATTAAAAACATCAAAGTAACACATTACAGTTAAGGGCAGCATGACAACGACCAAAAACGGAGAAGAAAACTGCTATGCTGGGCAGTTGTTCACGAATCATGAAATAAAATAAGTGATCTACGATTATTATCAATTCAAGCGATAGAACAAGTAAACAGCAAGCTTTCAACTCCTCACCTAAACTCAGAATAAATTTACTAGAGCAGAAATAATACCCTTCCATGAGTAGCACCATGCGATGGCAGTTTCTATTTCATGAATCACCCCAAAACAGAAGAGATGAACTGAGATTGGCATCAAATATTACCAAAATCATCTGAACTCGATAAGATGCCACGGAGAAATCCACTAGGACGCTAAGTAGACCAGCAAAGCTCAAACATCTAAAAAGTCAAAAAGAAGAATTCGTAACGAACAACAGGGTGCAAAATCACTATACCAGCACAAAGATCAACACTTATAAAGTAAGTAATCATCAAGCTATTCGATCGTCATCGAACCTCGACATAAATCTACTTGAGCAGAAATATTACACTTCTGCGAGCAGCATCATGCAACAAAGTTTCTATTTCGTCAATCAACACAACAAACAAGGAAAGAAGCTGAAAATGAAATTAAATAGTAGCACATTTAGATGGACAGGGCAACACGAAGCCACTAAAGTCCTTTAGTAGACTCGCAAACCTCGGACAAGGACTAACAAGTCAAAGAGAGTATGAACAACCAGGGAATCAAAATCACGCTACTAGCACAAAGATTCAACAATAAAATATAAAGCTTGGAATGATCACCAAGCAGCAGTAAGAAGTTGAATCATGAATATGATGAAGATTACAGATAAGAGCAATTACAATGATCATGATAACAATGATGCTGAAGATGAACAGATATAGAAAGAGAAAAACAACGAAATCAGCATAAAAGTATTGAATAGAATAGAAATATTTACAATCGGGATGATGAGAAGGAGCAGGAGGTGAGAGACAGCGAGAGAGAGACAAGGAACCCTAACATTCGGAAGGCGAATAAAATGGAGCGTAGCAATAATATCGGGAGAAGGGAACCGTCGGTCCGAATGAGGCCGGGGAAAAAGCAAGAATTTTTTGTGACTTTCTTTTTCTCTTCATTTTCAAGCACTAATTAATAAATAAATAAATAATTCGGTGTTTTAGGGTAATTAGTAACTTGTACTACAAAATACAAGTGTTTGGACTTCGGAGCATCGTAAAAAATCTTTTAATTCTAGTATGATTAATGAAAGCCTCATACACAATTTGTTTCGCTAGGTCCAATTATTTTTTTTTATATAGGTGCGCTGTATCTTTTAATTGATCGCATTGAAAAAAGTCTTCTATACTCAAGCTCTTTCTTTGTTTGGCTTTGTGGTCCGCGTCATCCATCTCAAACTAAACTTTCAAGTAGTGAGGCAGCAACATCCCAAATTTAATACCCTTCCACCATTGTACGAGCATGTGATCCTTATTTTCATGCCCTTTATGGCATTCCTCACATTGAGCAGTAGATAAGATATGCTAGCCACTAAGCTTTGTTTTGGCTGTTAATCCACGTGCACATCACATGCTAACCAACTAGTGATTTTCAAGCATGGCATTCCTCAATGAAACCACCTAGCTTCTACCAAGGAACAGCGGGTGCTTTCATCCTCAACATGAGGTATATCTTACAAATTTCAAATCTCTTATAATATCTCATATTTTAAAAACTTTGATTTTGTTCAACATAACTTTTATTAGGAAAATTTTCTCAAAGTTTATAATCATCTTCATTTTCATCTTTTAGAAAGTAAAATTTGATATACAAGTTCCATTTTATAGTAATTATTTCGTTTACGATTAACATTTTAAAATGAACCTTTAGACGAAATTCATATAAGTCTTTTCTTCATGAGTAACTTTCAAAATAATAATAATAATATGTTTGTCATGACTCTTTTTGTAACACCCCCAAAATTCACTCCTGAAAAAAAAATATTTGAAAGAATAAAAGAATAAAGTGGAAGCTAGAATAGAATTTGAGAAATGTTACTACCACATCTAACACAAGATAAATGTCCACCATAAGATAAATGTCCACCATCTATCTCATGCTAGATGCAAGACTAAAACCTGTTAGATAAATTTTCAAATATCTATGACGTAAGGATAAACTCCTACAAGGAAATATCCATAGGCAGATGAAAAGTGAATAATTTTACTAGATAAAATCATTGCTGAATAAATCAGCGGAACCTGTGAAATAAACCTGAATTTTAAAAGTTTATCAGAGTATGAGGAATTAAAAGTCAATTACAACACCCTTCAAATTGTAAATACAACACTTGAAACTTTCAAAAATAAATACAGTCAAACAAGACAAATCCTGATGGATCAAATTTCGAATTGCCTACTCTCTCAAGCCAAGCCTTCCACCCAAAAACAATATCTGATCTCAAACCTGCACAAGAAGTCTACTCTCCACCATCAACGGATCATCACAGGACCCATTCAACTAAGGTAGCATCAATACGGGTCCGGTACTAAGTAAATCAAGACTACACAACTCATGGAAGGAAACATGAAACACATAAGATATGAAAGACTCTAGCTTACAATTCTCATGCTCAATTATACATGTATTACATACAATAAAACATAGGGTTATGGTGTAATCCCCCAAAAATTTTGAAAACCTATATTTTAATAAATCACTTTATTTGAAATAAAATTAGCTTGTAAAATTATTATTTTAATTATTTTATGGTTTTTAGAGTATGTAAATTTGGATAAGAGTATTTAATAAATTAAAAATAAATATTTTGCTATTTATCATAATGTTTTATTTAAATAATTTTCCAAACTAATATTTTACCAACTTTATCCTTTTTAAACTAAAATATTAGGTTATAATAAATTAAATTGTTAAATTAAATAATTTACTAGGAATATTATATTTTATGATTTTATAAATTTAATTAAACTACTTTTCCTATTTTTTTTTCCATTCCCCTTTTTCTTTCTCCCCCTTTCTTCCTTTCCTTTTTCTTTTTTCTTCTTCCTTTTCCCTCGGGCTGCCTCGCCAGGCCAGCCTTCCTCGCGCATTGGGCCTTCGGCCCGTCTCACCCTTCTCTCCCTCGCGCGCCGCCCAGCACGCCAGCCCGGCCGGTTCCCTTTCTTTTTCCCCTGGACCGGCCAGCCTTTTTCTTTTCCTCCTTTCCCCCGACCGGCCAGCCTTTTCCCCTTCTTTCCCCGACCGGCCGCCGCAGCTCCCTTCTTTCTTCTTCTTCTCAGGCGACCACAGCCGACCCTCTGCAGCTGCTGCCCGACCACCTGCGCCTGCCGCCGCCTACAACCGCCGCACCTGCCCCTTCTACTCCCTCCCTCTACCCTGTCATCTTCTCCCCTCCTTCGAGTCGAGCTATCCCTGCACCCCTGTCCCTGTCTACAACTCCCCCTTCCCGTCGCCACCCTCTCCCTGCCACCCTACAGCCTCCCTGCCGCCCTATGCCCTGCCATCTGCCCCTTGCCCTTTCCTCTTCTTTTCTTCTTCCATTCGGCCATTTTATTGTCCCATTTTCGAGCCATCTTCTTTCCCCCGAGCTCCCTCCTCTCTCCTCCCTTCTTTCCTTTGTTTTTTCTATTTTCTCCCTGCGCTGCCGCCGTCCGCCGATCCGACCGCCGCACCCAACCCCTGCGCCGACTCCTGCCACCACCCCCTACTGCCCTACATCCCCACACCGCCCCCTTGAGCCCTACACTTCCTCCCTTCTCCACCCCTTCTTTCTTTTCTCCCCATTTTTCCCCTTATCACCAGCCATCTTCGCCGCCTTGCCGCTGCCGTATCCGCCGCCTTCAGCCGCCGCGAAACCATCCCTGGCCACCACCAACACCCCCTCTTCACTCCTGCATCCTTACCTTGCCTCCAAACCTTCCCCAACCACCCTCTTTTCTAGCCCAAAAACCTCAACCCGATCATGGCTCATTTTTCCTCCTTCACCCCTCTTCGAGCCATTCCCCCACCCATTTATGCATGAGACTCATGCTGCTCATGTAGCGTGAGCTTCCTCCTTGTTTTGGGTTTATTTTGGAAAATTTTTGAGGTATAATGATAATTATTTAAAATGTTTTATTAAATAAATTTCTTTTTATAAAGTCTTACCCTTTTTATTTCTTATTTCTAACACAATAGTGATGGATGTTATTTTAGGTGTTGAATTGCTAATTGTGCTTGATAAGGTTTGATAATTTTGCGAGATTAAGGTAACCGTTAAATTCCGCTTAAATGCATGGATTAACGCATGTTATCACATTAGGCATTATTAATGTGTATTATGCTTGATATATGTTGCTTAGCATATCATATGTGGTTATTGTGTTTATTGTTGAAAGGAAGCATGATAGATTGATGATATGTATGGGGATAATATTTAAGGTAATAATTTGGTGGTTAGGGAAAATGTTAATTATTATCCATGTGGTTATATGCTATGGTGGTATTTAATACATGTTTAATACTTTGTTAGCATTAGGAGATTTTATTAATATATATTGTACAAGAGTATGGCCTAATATATATATACATGTGCTAATAAGCATTACATTAATTATAAGAGTCATGGGTGAGACTTTAAGGTTAATACTTCATGTAGTATTAATAATAATTTAATAATAAGGGTGTGTAAAGAGTAAAATGGTGAATTTGTTAATAAAAGGAGAAAATAGTAATTTTGGAAGTAGGGGGTAAAATTGTAATTTTGTGAATAAAGGATGAAAGAGTAATTTTTGTAATAAAAAGGGGCAATTTGGTAATCTTGTTAAAAAGAATGGCAATTTGGTAAATTGTAATAAAAGGACAATTTGGTAATGTTATAATAAAAGGGTAAAATTGTAATTTTATAATTAAAGGGTAAAATAGTAATTTTATGATTAAAGGACGAAATGATAATTTTACAATCTAAGGGCGGAATGGTAATTTGGAAATTAAAGGAGGTAAGATAGTAATTTTATAATTAAGGATAAATGGAAAAGTTATAAGTAAAAGGGCGATATGGTAATTTTTGGGAGTTAAGGGGGGTAAGATGGTAAATTTGAAGGTAAAGGGGTAAAACGGTAATTGTGTAAATCAAGGGGGTAAAAGTGAACATTGGAAAGGAGTAGTTGGAAATAATAATTATTGAGAAGCGTAAGATAATAAGTTAAATAACTAAAGTGTAATTTGATAATTTAATAGTAGAGAAGGGTAAAATGGTAAATATGATAGATGTGAGGGGTAAGTTGGTAACTTAACCGACTGGAGGGTATTTTCGTAATTTTGGATAATGGAGTAGGGTAGTTTGGTAATTATGACAATTAAGAAGGGCAATTCGGTAACTTAAATAACTAAAGGGTAATTTGGTAAATTTAATAACGGAGAAGGGCAAAATTGTAATTATGATCATATGCAAGGGTAATTTGGAAATTTGGCCAACTCAAGGATAATTTATTAATTATAATAAAGGAGAAAGGGGCAAAGTGGTAATCTAACCAATTAAATGGAAAGTATATTAAGTGTAATAATTATTAAGGAGGAATTAATGTCCTAATAAGTATGATAAATAATTTAGTAACTTAAATCGAATAAGGGATAACTTGGTGATTTTGTAATAAGGAGGGTAATATGGTAATTTATCAAATAAGGAAGTGGTGACGTAGTGATCTTATAAGTAAAGGGGTAAATAAGTAGTTGTATCTAGTATATCATTATGATCGTGGAATTCGTAACATGGCTCTAATAGTGTTGATTAACGAGGTAATAATGTTTGATGATTAGTAAGTATCACGAGATTGAGTTTTAATTCGGAATTAGATGAGGTTAGGATGGCCTTAATGATTCTCCTATGTTATGTTGGATGACCATCTGAATAAGAAATCTCTGATGATATCTGAACGATTGAAAGAGGATAATTATCTTATTGTTGTGCCTTTCTGATCACCCTTAATTAAGACACTAATACTTAAAGTGAAAGACCTCGAGATCGGGAATGGTGACTCCTTAGGGGTCGCTACCCTAAGGACGTGGTTTAGTCCACGATTATTATGGTATTTGCTGGTGTGCCTTTGTGCCCCAGCCAGGCCCTATATCTACTCTATCTAGCTCTACGGACCTAGTTAGGGGGTATGCATACTCAAGGATTAGGTGTCCTTGTCGGTAGGGTACTGAGTTAGCTTTATGCACTAGTACGACCAGGGTACCTTTGCGTCCCTGGGTTACTAGTTGAAGGGTACTGAGTTGCTTTTATGCACCAGTGCGACCGGTGTACCTTTGTGTCCCGGGTTCTTGATCTCCCTATCGAGGCAAATAAAATGGAGTTGTTGTGCTGAATAAAAAGGGAAAATACTAATTGTTAAAGTGAAAGATTAACGAGCCGAGACCATTTGATTTATATGATGAGTACCGATCCACCGGAAATAATAGTGGCCCAGGGTGTTTTGCCCTGATTGATGTTTATGAGTATTGATCCACCAGATATAATGGTGGCCCAGGATGTTTTACCCTGGATGATATATATATATATACACGTTTTCCGACCCACCGGCCAGAATAGTGGAGGTCCTGAGCTCAATAAAATTTATTTTGGATGTGAATGAGTTATGGAAAAATACTAGTCATTGAGACGATTGATTAATGGCCTCAAGGCCCGAAAAATATCTCGATTACGGATCATGGCCTATTTGATACTGGTTGATTGATTATTGAATATATGAAAGTGAATTTTACGTATACGCTATTAATGTATGATTGAGTTATTGGATGTACAAATAATTGGATCTGAATACCATGTTTATACCTATGGTCATATCTGAATGTAGTAGTGTCATGTGTAATATGGCGTGCCTGTATTTTAAGTGCGTTTTTAAAGGGTTACTCAGTACCGTAGTACTGAAGGGTTCCCTTTATGGGGCCTCTGCCTATTCAATGGGCAGTACCCCTTGCAGGTTGTATTCAGGTGCTATTCAAGTGGGCCATTGGGGAGAGCATAAGGTACTGTCCGGAAATTTTTAGGGTTTTAATTTGTCTCCTTTAAATTCAACGTATCTGTTATTTTGTAATCACCGTGGTTGAATGTTTCTCTTGTAAAGTATTTACTGTGCTACTCTGATCTTCAAATGCTTAAGTTCTCGTAAAGTTTTATTTTACTCCTTTAGCCTTAGCACTTAGTACTGGAACGGTATGAGTGAACCGGTCTGGTACTAAGTGTGGCGGTAATACTCCCAAAGTTCACGGTTTATTAAGTTGCTTCTGCTAATTTTCTTTTAATTAAACGAAATTTTTCAGTAGTGAATTTTGGGGGTGTTACATATGGATTCATACTTATAAGTATATTACTAGACATGACGGCACATAAGATACAAGCGTATAAGAAATCACGATCGCATGCTAAGTAACACTAATCCAACAATCCAATAATAATCATTACTACATCCGATTTTATTAATTTACAATGAGTTCAGGGACCCCCACTATTCTTAAATCGGTGGAACAGTCTGAAGTACCTCTCGGCACCCGAGCCACTATTATCATCTAGTGGAACAGATCCTACACCTCTCAGGACAAAACGCTCTTGAGCTACTATTCTTAACCGGTGGAACGGTTTGAATCACCTCTCAGGGACAAAACACCTGAGCCACTATTATCGTTCGATGGAACGGACCCTACACCTGGTCCTAACTTACGTAATCTTCCACTTTAAATAATTAGTATCTTATTCATTACTTAACTCATATCATATTCTTATTTACGTTGAGTATAGGGCCCTACTATTCGTAATCCGGTGAAAGGGACTAAAGCACCTCTCAGGGACAGAATACTTGAGCCACTATTATCATCCGGTGGAACAGATCCTACACCTCTCAGGGCAAAACGCTCCTGAGCCACTATTCTTAACTAGTGGAACGACTGGAATCACCTCTCAGGGACAGTACACCTGAGCCACTATTATCGTCTAGTGGAACGGACCCTACACCTTAGGCCAACTCATATGATCTTTCACTTTGAATTATTTGTATCTTATTCAAGGATTTTAATTGATCATAAATCAGGCCCACATGAATAATTCCATGACATAAGGATATAGCATAAGGTATCAAATAGTTTCAAATCCATATTCAACCCATCACATACTCAAATACATACCATATTCAACGTCATACTAACATGCATTAGCATTGAGGATATGAATTCATACATACATAAAATTACCACATAGAACACAGTATACGCTTGACATGATTAAATAATCGATAAGTATACTCATCACCTTCTACTTAAAGTAGACATACATCTAGATTCCGCCATAAGTAAAGGTGAGTAATGACTTACCTATATCCGAAGCTATCTAAGCAAATTGAAAAAGATATAGAGCTATCGAGAGCTCGACAATCCACGATAAAGTTTTCCTAGATCGCTGATAGAAATTGAAAACTAGGTTATAAGCTATTTTATCGATCAATAATTCACATATTATAATTAAATCCATATAATGGACCACAAACAATCTTTCTTGGAAAACGTATCCATAACCTAGGACTCAAGAGCATAGCTTTATTAAGATTTAAGATTAAATATAAATCAAATCGAATTAACACACATATCACTTGGGACATTTTAAATTAATTTGGAAAGCACGAGAAAGAATAATCGAGTATAAGTTAGTTTATCGAAAATGACTTATTCATTAGGTTTTACAACTAAATAGGTAAACCAACCATTTGCATAGAACCAAATCCAAACTGATCAGATAAAAACATAATTCAAATGATTTAAAAATTAAAGCCAGAAATCGATTAGATAAAAGACACATAGCACAATCAATTTTATAAAGCAATATCCGACAAATCAGGGTTTTTAATGCTCAAACTACAAATCGACTAATTAGCTTTTATTATCTCAAATTGGTAGTTTTAAAACACAATTAAACTAATTTGAGATAAATCTAGATAATTAATTTCAACAAAAACAATCTTCCTAGTAGCCAATTTAAGACTATTCGTTTTCAAAATTAGGGTTTTAAAGCCCACGACACAAGTTTGGATAATTCAAATCAAGTATCTCCAATTGAAGGTATTAGAATGCAATTAGGATCATTTCAACTATTTCTATAAATTTAATTTTAGGTCCGAAAATACAATTCAGTTGAATTCTATTAATTTATTTAAATTCAATATTTCAAAATGCAATTAGACATATTTTATAATATTTCATATAATCAATTGCTCAAAACCAATAAAAGAAATATCCAATTTAGCATAATTAGGGTTTTTGAGCCCGGAATACAAATCCGATCAATTCTTACTAACATATATAAATTTATGGTTCGAAAATGTAATTAAATATATTCTAATGTAAATTATATATTCAATTGAATAAAACAACCCGATTATACAATCCAATTTAGATCCGCAAGAGTTTTGACCTAAAAATCCAATTTCGATTAATTGCGCACAATTTTCTCAAATCAACACTTTCGATATGAAATCAAATACATTTCAAACGATATTATAAAATCAATTGAGTGAAATGACTCAATTATGCGACCCAATTTCATTACACACGAATTTTGACCTAGGAACCAAATTCCGATTAATTCTGTATAAATTTCTCAAATTGATGGTTTCGACATGAAATTAGATACATTTTAAAATGTATTGTATAATCAATTTACCCAAAATAGCTAAATCGGGCGAATCTGAAAAATTCGAGCATAACCCAGCCAAAAATCTAATTTTCTAGAATTCCAACATAAACCATACAATTAACCTATCCAAATCAATCTTACAACACATATATACATAATCAAACAATTAATTTAGCTTATCATAAGCTAATTCATACTCAATTAATCAAATCAAATGTTAGGGTTTTTAGAAATTTATCCCAAACAAAAATTAGCAAATCAGGATAGGTGGAGGTCGGAGGAACTTTGCCGGAGGTCGAGGATAGCTTGCTGGTGGTCAAGAGACATCGGCAGTGACCGGACGACGGCGGCGTGACCTGCACGGTTGCTACTGCTGCGGCTACTAGCAGCTATTGCTTCTTGCGGTGGCTGGCAGTGGCGGTCGGAGTTGTGGCTGGTGGTGGCTGGAGGTTGGCTGGCATGGAGGAGCTAGGAAAAGGAGGGAGGCTGGGGCTGTGTGTAGAGAACAACACGCACGGGAAAGAGGGAGAGAAGAGAAGAGAAAAAGGAAAAGGAAGAAGGGGGCTCGACGCACCAATTGGGTTTTTTTTTATACAAATACAAGTATAAAATAAAATACTAAATATCTAAAATTGTTATTGGAAGATTTTATCTAAAATTTATTCAACGAAAATCATTTCGTAAGAATCCAAAAGTTTGATATCGATAAAAGAGTTATATAAAGAATTTCGGAAATATTTTCGGAATAATTTACCAACGAACGCAAATATCTATATTATTTATGGAAATACATTATAAGACCCCTGAATAATAATTAAAAACATATAAGAAAATATTTAAGTCAAATTCTAATAAACCGAGACTAATTTAAATAATTTTCGAAAGCGGTTTTTCGTAAACCAAAAAGGGTAAAACGGAAGAAAATTAATTTTGGAAAGAAATTCATAAATAAGCTCTGAAAATCTTTTTAATTTAAAACTTCCCGAAAATCTTAACGAATTCGGAAACGAATAAATTTAAAGTCGGAAATATTTTCTATGGATAAAATCATTAAAATAACTTTGACTATTTAAACATAAATTCTATAATTTAAATTATATATATATATATATATATATATATATATATATATATATATATCTTGTTAACGAAATATAACTCCAAAACAAAGTCATAATCACATAACGAAGTTATAATCGAAAACGAATCCAAAATATAAAAAAATCAAAATATGAGAAAGAACGGGACTACATATTTTTAACCAAAAATTGAAATCATATGAATATAATAAAATCATGGTCGTAAACAAATTTATCTAGAATGGTACGCAACGACAACAATTAATTAAATTCAAATATGAAGTCAAAATCATTGATAAATTCATAAAACAAATCAAAATTAAAATAATTAAATGTTTACATCAAATTACGCTAATAAAATCATTAAGCTTAATAAAATTATATTTCAAAAATACGGGGTATTGCACTCTTTCTCAATATAAAGTCAGTGTGATATTTAGAGTTTTCACATTAAAATATTTGTAATTATTTATTTTCAAATTTCTCCTCATCAAAGCTTTTTAGGGGAAAGTCATGATTTCTCCTACTTTTGAATTTGTTAGTGAAATACAAGAAAGTTCTATTTAAAATTTTTGTCATTAACCTCTTACTTTTATTAAATAATGCAAAATTAAAAGTTTTAGAGTTTAGTGTTTACATGCTCTTTTTATTGATTTTCTATCCTAATCAAATTCTATGATAACTATAATATAATTTCATTTTCTTAATAAAAAATCATAAGGGAAATGAATTTTTATTTATATTTTACCTTTTTTACTCAACAAAGCCTAAATGAAATTTCTAAATCCATTTTCCATCTCCAAGCTTCTACAACATCTATTTTGTGGCAAAAAATTGGAAAATTTTTGTGGATGATAAATTCTTTGTAAAAAATGATATTTTTCATGCGTAAACTAGTATTTGGATGATATTTTTCTAAGTTTCATGATTTATTTCATATGATAACACCTTTTAAAAGATTTTTTCTCTCGATTTAATTCTTATAACTCCTTCTAAGTTATTGTAAGCTTTTTGTGCAATTTTATGATAATAAGGTTCTACATTCTATTTGACTCATAAAATAATATTTGGCAATCATTTCATCTATATTTTCATCTTTGGAGGATTTTGCTATCCTTTTGTAAAATTATCATATTATTCACTCATGTACGAAAAATTTATCATATAAAATTTGTAATATCTCATTCTTAAAAAACATTGAAAAATGTTAGTTACATGTTATATTATGTGTAGTTATGTATTAAATAAATTATATTTGAAATGTTTTGGAAAATACTTGGAAAATGCAAAGGAATATGGTTTGTTAGAAAACTAGTTAATTGGTTGGTGCACAAAACTGAAAAATGCAAGGAAATATGGCTTTTTAGAAAACTAGTTAATTGGTTGGTGCACAAAACTATCCACTAGTTCATGCTAGGACCAATATATTTAGGCCTGGAACATAAATTGACTAGTAAGGACAAAATATTCCATTGGTGCCCATGAGTCCACTTGTTTTATCCAATTAGTCCACTAATTTTACTAGGGATCTTGATTTATTATCTAAATTTGTTTGAACATTCATCCAGTGTTTATGAAACTTAATAATAATGGTATTTTCATGATAATGGGCTTTTTTAAGTGTTATGTTATTATTTTTATACTTTTGGAATCCATATATTATTCTATTTAACTTTAAATTTATTTATAAAAAAAATTACACTTTTTAACGTACCTGAATCTTTTTATCTCTCCTTCCTTCTTGAAATAAACCTAGAGATGGTAAGGTTTAATGGAATAGAAATCATAGGGAAAAAAATTACACTCAATATAGAGTGGTTCAAAAGAAAATTATTCTCTACGTCTGCTACCAAGAGGTTCTCTCTTTTGGATTTTAAATTAGTAACATATTTTATTGATGATCATTCTTCTCTCAATTTATGAGCCTTACAATATTAATAACCATCTAAGAGATGATTTACAACTAAACCTAATTCTCTTCTCTAGAATCTCCACAAAAACATCTCAAGAGTGATAGCTATACACTCACTAATCCCTTTGAAATGAATTTTGTAAAGTGGTTGTGATTATAATGGATTCTCATCAAGAATACAAGACATGAAAGTGTACAACTTTGGATGAGATGTAATCTAGCTAGATATAATAAAAGATATTACCGTTGAAGAGAATTTCTAAATAAGAGAAGTGAGTAATGAGCAATTATCAATGAAAACTCTAAAATTTAAAATTTGAGAGAGTTTTAATGAGAAATTAAATAATTTAAGAGTAGTTGTTTAATTGCACAATCAATATAGTTAAAAAAATGTTGTAATAAAGGCATAGGGACAAATGGATCTTTGTAGGAGTGAAACTGTAATACCCCGTCCTAAAATCCTTCAAATTATATGTAAAGATATGTTCACATGAAGTAAATGAGTTTTAGTTTGGAAAGAGATTGAAATCTTAATAAAGTTGTGAATTGTGGGCACAACAATTGACTGGTTTGCCTAACCGATCAATAGGTATGCTTAAGAACTGGTAATTTTATTTCCTAATAAATGAGTCGACTAGTTTGCTCAAATCAATCGACTGGTTATCCCCTGATTTTAGATCCTTTTTCTAATTTAATTCGAATATCTTTCCAGTGTTTATAAAACTTCTACTTAGAATCTATTTATGCTAATGATCATATTTTGGTGCTTTGGGATTATTTTACATTATTTAGATCACTTTATGATTTTTATTTAGCTAAATTTTCCCAAAAAGAACTTTTTACCCATATCTCATCTTTTCTCTTCTTCCTCACTTTTCTTTCTCTTCTGGAAGCCATGGTTATATGTTTGACTTCCTACACCACTCTTCTAACCTACCAAACATTTGTCATGTCTTTTCCTAATCACACTATACTTCCCTCGCCTTAGCTTGTGACATCTTTACACTTTGTTTTTTCCATACTCAAACTAAGCCAGACTTTCCTCTCTTCCATTTGACAATTTAGACCATCACTTTCTCATATACACCCCTTTTTTTATGCATTTCACTCTTCACCTTCTACTCTTGTTTATTCTCTCTCTTTTCCCTTATGTAAATTTCTTATTGTTAGTTACTCTCCATTTTTCTCCTTTTTCCTCTCTGCTAGGAAAACATAGGTTTGCTCTTGTGTTTCTTCCTTCCTTGTCAAGTTATTATCTCTCTTTTTTGCTTCTAATATGAGCTTTTAACTCTTCCATGTTTCTCCTAAGCAAGGGAAGAATAATTTTTGAGAAAGCTAGAAAATTCTAGCTTGAAAATTTTTATTTGAGTTGAGTTGTGCTTATCTTCTTCACCTTCTTTGATTTTTAATGGAATTTTGAAAAGGAATTTTAATGGCTTTGATTCTTAATTCTCTTAGGAATTGAGATCTTTGTAGAAAGTTGTTAAGTTAGGAGTATCTTGTGCTAGAAGAATTACTTAGAAGTAAGGTATTCTCATATTTAATATGAATAATGTCATTTATTATTTATTTTGGTTCCTTTGTTCATAGTGTAGTTCATTGTTGAGAATGAGTTAACTCTATTCTAGGATTCGAGCATGTGGTAGAGTTTTCTTCTTAAAATTTAAGCACAAATTTGGCAGTTTTAAACATGACTTTTTTTAATGCCAATGTTAGCATATATCCATGTAATTCTATGTATGAAAAATGTCTATATATGTGTTTAATGATAAAGGATCATGCTTGATTAATATGGTAAATTTTGGTATGTGGATCACAAGTCCAGGTGTTGCTTTACCCAGATAAGTCGATTGGTCTGTTGAACCCATTTACTAGTTTTTAGAATAGTCACTCGATTTGAAAATTTTGATAGATTGGTTGCAAGGTTAGTGGATTGGTTCAATCAACCAATCGACTAGTTTCTATGACCTTGTAACTGAAGTGGTCTAGTCTCTACTTAGAACCATCAACCGATTGAGCCAAATCCATCAAGTGGTTTCTCAATAACATTCAATCAATGAGACAAACCAATTGATTGGTCCATTAGTGTTATTTTTTTTGTTTAGGTTTTGTATGACCAGACCACTCAACTAGACTAGGGGAATAATCAACTGGTCCGACTGTATTACACCATGTTCATTATTAATTTTTGTCTACTTTTTGGCCTTATATGTTAATATGTCCATGTAATTAGAAAATTTAAATTATTATTTCAACCATGTCTACCCATGAGTTTAATATTGATTGAATTTGTTAAGTTTGGCATAATCTCTAAACACCAAATTGGTGGCATATATGCCTTGTGATGTGCTTGGTGTTATCACTCACCCAATCTAAAAAATATTGGAAGTAAATTATTATTTGTGATATCACTTGGTAATAAAATAATTAATAGATTAAGATTTCAGTCAAGCCTTTTTTCTCTAAATCTTAGGGTAGCTAGCTGAGAGATAACGGGCGGATCACCCTATGGTTTTCATTTTCACTCAGTATCTATTTCCTTCTCTATTAGGTTACAGTTGATAGGGTGGATGCACATATCTTTGAGGTATAGGATTATACCATGGTTGGCTGGCATAGCATCCGTGTCCATTTTGGGTGGGTAAAGTATCCCAATATAAGGCCCCATAGCACTTAATATTGTCCATTGCTTAGGCAGATGTGGTGTCCCAACTTTTAACCCTTATGATGGAGGCGTTCAAAGTGTTGTAGGTGAGGTATCCTAATAGAAAAATTACTTCTACCATGTGTGGTGTGTGTGGTTTCCTATGGTGTATTAGCCCTCGTAGTAGGTGAACTAGATGTGTGGTGGGCGTGGTATCTCAGAAGAAAAGCCCCTTTGATATATCTTGTCCCCGTGTGTTGGGTTTGATTTTTTATTGTGTGTGTATGTTGCCATGACTTTTTTCATTGCAAAGAATTGGGTGTGCTTGAACAAATTATCTTAATAACTAGGAATTATGTGATCATCAAAGAAAGATTTATAATATGGTTTACATTTTATGGTTACAGTGAAATTACTATATTATAATTGGTGTATTAATGCTCTGAGCCTGAGTGTTATTTTATATTTTTGTGCATATCAACATATGCTATGTTACTTCAATGTGATGCATGAGCCCTTATCGTGTTGTAGGTAGTCTATTTTATGAGTACTTCATCGTACTGATACTGCACTTGTGTAGTCAATGTGATAATCTAGCTTCTTGTCTAAGGAGTAGAGAATGACTTATAGGTGTATAATTCTCAGCCAGAGTATGTTGAGAATAATATTTTGGGTTAGTGACTAGTCATTACTTGGGGATTTGAGAGTTATTGTCTCGTGTAGTTAAGAACTAAGCATACCGATTAGATTCATTTTACCCATTGTGTTGGGATTTTTTATTCTTTCCGGTTATTCAAACACTTAGCTTTAATCCTTATATTTGGATTTTTTAAACTCTCATACTTCTTTCTATCTATATTGTTGTCATTCTCACCACCATCACCATTGGTATTGTACTATGTATAGTTGAGCAAGCATTCTTTTTAGATTGTTCCATTTTTCCTTACATCATGCATGCGCTAGATGATGATCACACCTCTATCATGGTTGATGTAGATTACAAACACTTATGCATTGTCTTTAAAATAAAATTTTCTAGTTCAAAAATTGGGGTTGTTACAAGTTGGTATAAGAGCCTATGATTTTTAAATCGTGTTCTTGCTTTACAAAAATGAATTTCTTCAATTTCATTCAAACTTATAGAATCCAATTTTTCTTATGAGTGAATAATGGTTTAGGTTGGGAGTTGACCTTAAATTTATAACATAGGACTAACTTCTACCCTTATGCTCAATGTTCTAACTTCATGTGTACTAGCTGTGTGGTTACCATTTGGCCTTTTTCTAATGTGATTTAGTATTCTAGGACTTCGTTGGCTACAAACCAATGTCTCAAGCTTTTCATGGAGATAGTTGGGGCGTACTTGGAGTAGATTCGGTCTAAGGAGGATCTAGAGCCCCATTTCCACCTCCATTTTAGGTGCTGCCATTGGAAGATTAGCTTCATAAAATTGATCTTAATCACCCATCGATCTTTAAGGATCAGAAGGACCCAGATGCGTTCGAGCATTGGTTGATTGGATCCAAGAAGATCTTTATAGCTAGTGGCTAACTAGTGGGTAGGCAAATGGTGTAATACCCAAAAATTTTAAAACTTATAATTTGATAAGTAACCCTCATTTGGGATAATTTAATTTAATTTATTAATTACTTTAAATATTTTTTCAACTTTTGGGTGTATAAAAACTGATATGAGTATTTAACAAATTAAAATAAATATTTTATTATTTTGTCATACTTATTATATTTAAATAATTTCTCAAACCCATATTTTACTAAAATTATCCTCTTAAATTAATATATTAAATTTTAAATATATTAATTTATCAATTTAAATAATTAAATATCCTTATTCCAAAAATTATTTTAATTTTAATTTTCCCCTTTTCCTTCCTCTTTCCTTTCCTCCTTTTTCCTTTTCTTCTTTTCTTTTTCCTTGGGTCACTCAGCTTGTCTCCTCCCCACTGGGATATGACCCTCCTCTTCCTTTCTTCTCCCTATGCTGCCCCAGCTCACTTCCTTCTTCTTTTTTTCTTTCTTCCCCCATGGTTGGGTGAAATGCCCCAAAAATTTCTAATTTTAAATATTATATTTAAATGAAGTTTTATTATGAAAGTTAATTAAATAAATTATTTTTATTAAAATAAAAGGGAATTAATTAGGGTTATTTAAGAAGAAAATAATAAATAATTTTTATTAGAAAAGTTTTGGTATTTTAGCTAATTATGGATTTTATTTTGGAAATTAATTAAATTAGTCATTTTATTTAAAATAAGAAAGAGAAAATAGCTTCAAATTAATATTAATTTTATAAATAATTTAATGGAAGAAAATTAGGGTGTTTTACTAATTAAAATAAAAGTTATGAAAAATCTTTTAAAAATCCTAATTTAGCCTAAAAAGGGATTTAAATATTATTATTTTTAAATATCTCAAATATTTTAATTAATTTAAATATCCAATCTAATTATTTTTCCTTTTTTTTCCTTTTCCTTTTCCTTTCTTTTTCTTTCTTTTCTTCTTTTTCTTTTTCCTCTCCTTTTCCCCGTTGGGCCTACCCTCTCCAGCGGCCCAATCCCCTCCCTCCTTACTTTCCTTCGCGCGGCCCAGCCCGCACAACCGCTCCCCTTTCCTTCTCCTCTTGCATGGCGCTTCCCTTCATTCTCAGTCGAAACGCATCGTTTGGATTAAGAACCTTATCTCGCGCCCGACCGGTCTCGTCCCTTTTCTTTTCCTTCTTTTCTTTCCCCCGAACCATCGGTCCAGCTCACCTTTTTTCCTCCTCCTTCTTTCTTCTTCCCCGACGCCGCCAGCCTGGAACTCCGCTGCCCAACAGAGAATTTTGCCTCCGGTTACGGCCTATTGATCGGCCATTTTTATTCCTCTCTCTTCCCCCTAATTCGGCGACCATATAGACTAATCCAACTCTCCTTCTTATCGCACGATCCTCTCTCTCTCTCTCTCTCCTATGCACAACCTTTACCCCGTTTTGATTTCTGCCGGCTAACCTCACCGCCGATGAGCTTGAACAAACTTTCCCTATTCCCTCGTCGTCCCTCATACCTCACCCTATCATTTAAACCCTATAAATACCCCCTTACACAACCCTGTGTCGAGCCTTTGAATTCTACCCAGAAAACTACCCTTGGACGCCGCCGCTCCTTTAGACACCTCGTCCGCCGTCTCTGGCCCACTTCGCCACCATCTATGGCCACTAAAAAATTCCTTGCACTTCCCTCTAGCTAACCAAACATCCCATATCCCTCGATTCTTCCTGCACAAGTCACCCCGACTGTGCGAACTTCCCTCCCCGACCAGCCCTTTCTCCTACCACTGCTACCCTTCGAACCACCCTTAGCCACCTATTCCGCCACTTCCTCCACTCCTTTCACCTCCCAAATTATGTTGCAGACCCTCTCCTACCTTCCCCTACTTTTCTTTACCTTTTCCTCCCTCTCCTCCTCCCTTTCTTTTCTTCTTCCTCTTTCGGCCACCACCATCGCCACTGTGTGCCGCCACCTTTGGCTGCGCCGCCACCCTCATTCAACTCCTCTCCCTCTAGGCAGTCTTAAACACCCCAACTCCCACCTCCATTCTCCCTATCTTTTTTCTAGCATTTAACTTTTACCCTTTTCTTCCCTTTTTCCGGCCACCACCGCCGCTGCCATGCACCGCCGATGTCACCCATTCCCTCTAGCCTAAGGTTGAACCCTAGACCCTCTCAACTCTTTTCCCTATTTTTACAAGCCTAAATTTATTTTATTTCATTTATTTGAATATAAACACTATTATATTATTATTATTATTTATATTTTTAATATTTATTATTATTATTAGTATTAGTGTTTTGATTATTATTTCTATTGAGGGCTGAAGCCCTACTGTATTTTTTATTTCAATTTTATTATTATTCTTATTATTTCTATTATTACTATTATTATTATTAATATGTGTTTATTATTATAATTATTATTTTTATAATTACTGTTTCGAATTACTATTATTATTATTCCATTATTAGTATTACAACTACTTTACTATTAGTTTTGCTATTATTATTATTATTATTATTATTATTATTTCATCATTATTATTATTACTAAATTTTGTTATCTATTTTACTAATATTATTATTAGTATTATTTTGGTAAAGGGGCTGAAGCTTTTATTTTACTTTGTTTTTGAATAATGCCTTTTTTATTTTTATTGTTACTATTATTATTATTATTATTATTATTATTATTATTATTATTATTATTATTATTATTATTATCATTGATATTATTTTAGTATCTTTGCTATTAATATTTTAGTATCATTTTTTATTATTATTAGGGCAAAGTCTTCAACCCTATATTATCAACTTTTATAATAATTCTATTATTTCTTATATCTTTAGTAAAGTTAGAAATTTGTTAATGTTATTTGTATTAATATGTTATTATTTTGTCAAAGCCCTAATGAGACATAGGAGCATACTCCAAGACCGGTGTCGTTATAGGTGAGGGTGTTACTAAGGCCTTTTGTATGTTTATATGCATTATATACTTTGTATGCTATGTATCCTATGTTTATTATTATTAATTATGTCGTATGTGGTATGATGTTTTCGTGTATTTGCATGGCAGGTGTATTATGTATTTGTGATGGATGGTTTGTGACCCTTTAGACATGCATGTGAAAATGTTAATGTGGTTTGTGTGGGAGAAAGGATGAAAAATGAGAATGGGGAAAGAAATTGACCAAAGGATGTGAGTTATCCTAAGTATTTTAATGATCCATGAGTGAAGGAATAAAATGGAAAATTTAGGGTTTTGTGTGGGAGTATATAATTTATGGTTTCTTATGGGAGAATCTAATTTATGGTCTTATATGGGAGAATCTAATCTATGGTTTTGTATGGTTTTGTGTGGGAGAATTTAATCTATGGTTTTGTATGGGAGAATTTAATTTATGGTTTTGTATGGGAGAATCTAATTTTTGTTTTATATGGGAGAATCTAGTATATAGTGTTATATGGGAGAATTTAATTTATAATGTTATATGGGAGAATCTAATTTATGGTTTTGTATGGGAGGATCTAATGTAGGGTTTTATATGGATGAATCTTTGGTTTTATGTGGTTTGAACCTAGGGGTTTAGTAAGGATGAATCTTTGGTTTTATATGGTTTGAATTTATGATTTGGTATGGATGAATCTTTGGTTTTATATGGTTTTAATCTAGGGTTTGGTATGGATGAATCTTTGGTTTTGTGTAGATTGAATTTAGGGTTTTGTATGACGAAACCTTGGGTTTTGCATGAAAGAAATTAGGGTTTCGTATGGATGGGCTTAAGGTTTGCATGAAAAGTTTGAACGGTTGCATGGGAAGGTTAGCGTATGCATGGGAGTAAAGTTTACGTGTGAAAAGTTGACTTGGGATGTAAGGAAGGTAATGGAAGAGTTATTTGGGTGTTTGGAAGTTTGGGGGTGAAAAATAGTACGTGGGACATTATAAGGGTATGGAGGAGACTGAATTAGGGTTTGGAGTGATTAACTATGGGTTGTTGTGATTAACTAGGGTTAGCGTGGCTAATTGTGGTTTGTTGTGGTTAACTAAGGTTTGGGATGGCTAATTATGGTTGTTATGGTTAAATAGGGTTTGGAGTGGTTAACTATGGTTTGTTGTGGTTAATTAGGGTTTGGTGTGGCTGCTTATGGTTTTTGTTGTATCATGTGTAATTGGTGATTAAAGTGTAATTATGATGGTAGAATTTATGATTTGTGATGTGTGATGATTCATGCATGTCCAGGGCGAAAGCATTTGAATAAGATACTTAAAATATTGATTATGTAAAGTGGAAGATATTGAGCCGGACCCAAACAGATCCACCGGCATAAAATAGTGGCAGGGAATATTTCCCTCGTGACCGATCCACTGGCTAAAATAGTGGTAGGGCATGTACCCTCGCGACCGATCCACCGGCTATAATAGTGGGGGATCCCGAGCTCAACAAAATCAAACCCTACAGTTTCTAAGACATGGGAAAACACTAATTACTTACAGTGGAACACCGTACGAGAAGGGGCCAGACCGATCCACCGGCATATAATAGTGGCAGGGAATGTTTCCCTCGTGAACTATCCACCGGCTAAAATAGTGGCAGGGCATGTACCCTCACGACTGATCCATTGGCTAAAATATTAGAGTTCCCATACTCGTGTGGACTTGATAAAGAAAATGGCGTGAAATGATTTCTAATAAAAGAGTAATTAAATAATTAATCTGGAATAATAATGTACTTTATGTGTGGCCTGGATCATTTGTAGGTTGTATAATTTTCTTCATGACCTTGTGTACTATATGTATGGGTTTGAAAGTGTAAGTTGAGTATTATTTTGCATAATTCTATGTGCTTATGTGTTGGCCTAAGTGCTAGGTTACCTTACTCAGTACGTAGCATACTAATCACCTTTTTCATGGGTGCTGCTCATTCCCACGAGTAGTATGCCCTTCTGTCTTTGTGTAGGTGGGCGAGACATCAGTCAAGGCTGAGTGTTAAACGTATTTTGGCTCAAGGTTCGAGAGTGTCATGGCCATATTCACTCTTTACGCGATTTAATTCCTTTTGTTATTTCTTCTATATCCGATTGATCCCTTTTGATTTATTTCCTTGTATTGAGTATTTTAAATGAATATGTTATCAGTTGTAAGCTCATTTCTTTTGGATATGAATTATAATTCTTTTACGCATACTATGATTTTTAATATATGATTTTTTTTAGTTCTTTTATGAACTCTTAGTTTGAATTTAATGCTAATCTTTTCTTAGCCTTAGCACTTGGTACTGAAACGGTTGGAGAGAACTAGTTTGGTACTAAGTGTGGTGGTAATATTCTCAGAATTCACAAGTTTGAATTTAAATTCTTCCGCTTTAAAAAAAAAGGTAGTGAATTTTGGGGTGTTACATTGGGCCAACCCAACCTCTCCCTCATTTCTCCTTTTTCCGTCACATGCATAGGGCTACCCCATCCCTTTCTTTCTTCCCCGCCCAGCCGACCTACCTCCCTTCCTTTCTTCTTCTTCTTCTTCCCTCCTCCTTCCTTCTTATCTGACTGTCAAAGCCTACACAACCTACAACTCTCCCTCTCCTCTACACTTGCCATGGTAGCCATTACAACATGTTCACTCTCTCTCCTCTGTCCCTTTCCTTCCATTTTTGGCCTTACAAACCCCTACAACAATCCCCTGCATGCCCCCTTTCCTCTTCTTCTTTTCCTTCCTATCACTTGGTACGCCTGACCCCCTATAATCTGCACCACCTAATCCGGCCACACCTTCCATATTTCCCTCTTCCTTTTCTTCTCCTTATCTCCTCCTTCTCTACCCATTTTTGATCTCCTTCGACCTCCCTTAAATCCATGCAAACCCCTTCTTTTGTCCCTTCTTCCCTTCTTTTCTCATCCCCTATTTTTCTTTGCCGCTTCTAACAACTACCTTTGTCACCTAGCCAACCACCATAGCTACCTTCTGGTACCCCCTGCTACCTCCCTACACCACCCAATGACTTCCACTCACCCCTACAACCACCCTTCCCCTCCTTCCTTTTTCTTTCTCCCTTCTCAACCTCCACCCCTCTACCACTTAGCACCTCCTTTACCACCACCCTTACTCCCTTGACTGAATTCCTCTATAGCTCCCTCCCTTCTTACCCCATCCTTGCATCTATCTTCCTAACCCTGTAGCCGCTGTCTTTGATTCCCTAAGCCACCAACCTTTAACCTTCAACCCCCAACCACCATCTCCATCCCTACTCCCTCCTTGCACCCAGCCACCACCCTTACTCCCCTCCACAAGCCCTCAACCAAGCCCCCAAAAGCCTTACCTGAGCTAACCTTCTCCCTTCTCCCATCCCCCCTTTAACTATTTTCCTTCTTCATACTGTGCATGCAGCTCACGCTACCATGCAGCGTGAGTCTACTGCATTTCTTTAGGCAAATTTGGTTATTTTTTAGGGTATAGAAATAGTTAGTGTTAGTACGTATTAATTAAGCTTTTGATAAAAATTTATTCTTTTGATTTTCTATTTCTATTATGCTAATTTTTTATATTATTTTTAGGTATTAATTTTTACTAATCAAAGCTTAAACTTTTAACTGGGGTACCGGTAAGGTTTAATTATTGCTGGAAATAAAGTAACTATTATATCCTACTAAAATGTGTGGATATGTGTATTCTAGCACATTAGGGTTCTTAATATGATTATGTGCATGTTGTATGATGTTAAGTATGTTATGAATTATAGCTTATGTTGGTTGTTGAAATGAAAAGCATGTATTTATGTGTCATATGTAGAAATGATGTTTAAGGAAGGAGCCTTATTGTTAATGATAATGTTAAATACATGTATATGATATGATAAGCAAATGTAGCCATTTGTTGCATAGATAATGTTAATAAAAGCCCTAGGGGCATTTTACTAATTTTTCTTATGTAAAAGGTGTGGCCTAAATAAGTATATATATGGTAGGTGCTAATGAGTATTAATAATAAACAATAATAGTTGGTGGTGTTAGATGATGTATATGGACCATGGATGTTAATGTGTTATAAGGTATGGGTATTTTAGTAAAATTTAGCATAATAAGGGCAATTTAGTAACTTATATAAATAAAAGGGGTAATATGATGATTTAATAAGTAAGGAGGGAATTTTAGTAAATTTACAAGGAAAAGGGAGTAACTTGGTAATTTTGTGAGTAAAAAGGTTTGTTGGTAAATTAATTAAATAAGAAGGCTATTTTGGTAATTTTGGCATAAAAAGGGATGACTTGGTAATTTTATAAACACAAGGAGGTAAAATGGTAAAATAATAAGTTAAAAGGGTATTTTGGTAATTTGGAATCAATGAAGGATAACTTAGTAATTTTATAAGTAAAAAGGGTAAAATGGTAAAACAATAAGTAAGAAGGGTATTTTGGTAATTTAGCATAAAGGAAAGATAAATTGGAAATTTTGTGAGTAAAAGGGGTAAATGATAAAATAATAAATAAGGAGGGTATTTTGATAATTTTTCATGATAAAGGGCAATTCGGTAACTTTAATAATTATGAAGGGTAGTTTGGTAATTTAGCTAACCAAAAGGGTAATTTGGTAATTTTAATAAGAAAGAAGGGCAATTTGATAATTTAACTAACCAATAGGGGAATTTAGTAAATGTAACAAGTATGAAGGATAATTTGGTAATTTAATAAACCTGAAGAGCAATTTTGTAATCTAAACAACTAGAAGGATAACTTGGTAATTTTAGAAATAAGGGGTTTTTAGTAATTTTGTAAGGATGAAGGGGTAAATTGGTAAATTGCATATGACTTGACAATGGATTAAATATGCCTCTGTAATAAGACATAAAGGATATTAAATAAAAGAATAAGGGTTTGTGGACTCTTGTTTAAGTATATCCATGTATATCATAAGGATAAGGGTATTTTGGTAAATTAGTAAATATCATAAGGATAATGAATGATATAGGGTTGAATGGGTGATTACGAGTATGATATATTTTTTATTTCATAATCATACAAGAGGTGCATGGATTGTTAATTATGCATGAAAATGTGTGTTGGATATGTTATAAGTACATGTTAGGGTTTTATGTTTGACATGATCCTTAATATAGAATACTTGATTCTATGACTGATATACCTTTGTGTCTCTGGGTTCATGACCTCCTCCTCATGTTAAATAAACGGACTTGTTGTGCTAATTGGAAAACACTAATCATGTAAAGTGAAAGGTTATTGAGCCAAGCCTAGATGGATTATATCATGTGTACCGGTCCATCGATTATAATAATGGTTAGGAGTGTTTTACCTTGGAGGATATATATGTGTATCGGTCCATCGGTTATAATAGTGGCCAGGTACATGTTTCTCTAGAGTGTTTTTGTTCCACCTGCTATAATAGTGGGGGATTTCGAGCTCAATAAGCCAAACATTGGATGTTAATAAATTATGGGAAGACACTAATCCCTTATAGTGGAACACCATGTGAGTTAGGGCCAAACCGGTCCACTTGCGAGAATAGTAGCCAGGTGTAAGGTGCCCTGAAGACTGGTCCACCGGTGAATAATATTTTTCAGGTGCGTTCTACCCTAAAGTGTATTTTCGGTCCACCGGCTATAATAATGGGGTTCTCACATTTACATGGATATAATTTGAGAGATGATGTTGAATAATGTTTAATTAATGGTTTAAGATTAAAAGTATTAATTTCACCTTTATGATCCATTGTGATAGTATGAGTTTGGCCTTTCTCTCTCCTGGTATGTGATGGAATTGCTAAGTAAATGGACCTTGTGTTATGTGTTTCCTATTGTATGTGGTGTTACATTGTGTATTAGCTCCTATTTTGATTGTGATTATCGCTATGCCAACATACGTTATCGTTTTTACATTGTTCATGCATAATGTGTAGCATGCGGGCCCTACCTTTTAGTTTGGTATAAAGGGGTTATTCAGTACCATAGTACTAAAGGGTTCCATTTGTGGGCCCTTACCTATTCAACGGGCAATGTCCCTTATAAGTTTGTTGCAGGTTCTATTCAAGCTATTATCAGGTAAGAGCATAAGGATTGTTCGGGAAGATTTAGGGTTTCTCTTATAACCTTCTATTTCCTTATATAAAATGACTTTACTCTTATAACCACTAATAGTGGGCTTTACGTCTTTTAATGAATTTAATGCACTACTTTGATTTAAATGAAAGTCTAAAATTGGTGTAAAATGTGATATGTTTCTTTTTAGCCATAGTACTTGATACTGAAACAGTAAGAGAAAACCAGTCTGGTACTAAGTGCAGTGGTAACATCCTCAAAATTTACGGTTTTTTGCTTCCACTAATTTTTCAATAAAATAAAATTTTTTAGTAGTAAATTTTAGGGGTGTTACAAGTGAACATTAGAGTGTTCCACTTATGGGGTCATGTTAAGGAATGAAGAGAGGTTAGTAGCTAAGAGAAGCCACTAGAGATTAGTTGACGAAGTACGATGAACTCAAGGTATTGCGTTAGGGTACGTCTATAGTAGAGGAGTACTACAGCTGCTATTTGAACCTTATCCATTTTTCTCTGGAGGTTAACACTGATAAGAGAATAAAGGTTCACTAATTTTAGTTAGGGTTGATTCTGAGACTATAGGAGATGTTGGTGGGAACTCGTGCGTAGGACTTGTAGGCTATGTATTACTATGCCTCGGAGGCATTAGTGATTGCATAGGCCCATATTGCCTAGTTAGGGGCCAAGCAAAGGTTTAAGGGTGGTTAGTGCCAAGGGGAAGAGAAGCGATGCCAAGTCACAAGAAGTCATTAGTTGGGGATAATACCTCACTATGGAGGGTAGTTGAGTCAGCCAATTGTGAGGTGCTTCATATATTAGTATTGTGCTAAGAACCAAGCAATGGTAGGATGTGACACCTTCACTTTGAGTGTCGCACTATTGGGGGTTAGTGTCTAAGTGATATAAGAGTTTCCAAACGTGTTTCCTGATGAGATCCTAGGTATACTGCCATTGCGTAAGATAGACTTCACAATATAACTTCTCTCATGGACAAAGCCCGTGTCAAAGGTACCTTATCACTAGGCACTGACTTAGATGGTAGAGTTGCACACTCAGTTGGAGTTATTGGAGAAGGGGTGCATTTGACCTTATGTATCACCTTAGGGAGAACTAGTTATTTTTTGTGAGGAAAACAGATGGTGGGTTGAGACTCTACATCGATTATCAAGGATTGAACCATGTTATGGTGAATAAATGTTATCCTTTGCCTCATATTGATGATCTTTTTATATGGGGTAATAGTATTTTTGAAGCTAGATCTCATATCAAGGTATCATCAGTTGAGGATTTATGAGAGGGACATACCAAAGACAACCTTTAAGATAAGGTATGGCCATTACGAGTTTATCATGATATCCCTTGGACTCACAAATGTGATAATGGCATTCATAGATCTCATGAATCATATCTTACAATATCACCTTGATCCATTTATTTTATTCTTCACCGATGATAACTTTATTAGGACTAGTAAGGAACACAAGAAACATCTTAGGCAGACTTTGGCATTACTGAGGATACATTAGTTGTATGCCAAGCTCTCAAAGTGTGAGTTTTGGCTGAATGAGGTAGCTTTCCTTGGTCATTTCATCTTGAATAAGGGTGTGTCAATGGATCTTTTGAATATATGAGTCGTACTAGAGTGGTCAGCACCAATGAATATCAGGCAGATTTGTAGTTTTTTAGGACTAGCAAGCTACTAAAAATGTTTCGTCTAGGATTTTTCTAGAATTTTTCATCCTTTTACTACCTTGTTGAAAAAATTATTACACTTTCATTAGGATGAGAAGTGCGCCTAGGATTTTGAGGAACTCAAGAGGAGGTTAACTTCAACTCTAGTTCTTACCTTGTCATCTGGTATAGAGATATTCAAGTTGTATAATGATGCATCCAATCTTGAATTGGGATGTGTGTTGATGTAGTATGGGAGGGTATTGACATATGCTTATCGCTAATTGAAAGGGCATGAGTAGAACTATCCCACTCACAACCTTGAGCTAACTGTAGTGGTTTTTGCCTTGAAGATTTGGATACATTACCTCTATAGAGTGTAGTGTAAGTTCTACATGAACCATAAAAGCCTCAAGTACACCTTTACACAGCGTGAGCTAAACATGAGACAAAGAAGGTGGCTAGATTTGGTTAAGGACTATGATTTGGAGTTGACCTACCACAAGGGCAAGGCCAACATCTTAGCAGATGCTCTTAGTAGAAAGACTTCACACTCCTTAGGTGTGCTTGTTGTCTTAGACTAGATTTGGCATGATATTTAGGATTTATGATGTAGGAGCATCTCTCCCATTTTAATTTTGGTTAACAAAATTATAATGGCATTAGTTGACTTCCTAAATATATTCCTAAGGTCTATTTTAAACCTAAGGATTAAGGTGTTTGAGCATTAATTTTGATCAAGCAAAGGCCACATTACAAATATAATATAATATTGCATCAAGGAGGTCCTTTGGTACTAATTATTTTATCTAAATTAAGAAGCCACATTATACTTCTAACCTGGGGCCAAACTAATGATCAAAAGTGGGTAGCCATGCAGGTACCCAAATGGCTAGTCATGCAAAGCCATGCACGAGCCACAAGACTACCAACTTGGGAGCCAATAAGCCAAGACATTCAACTCCATAGCTCCTTATTTTCTAAGCTCACTTTCTAGCCATAAAAGTACCCTACAACATCTAACTTTTGGGTTGTAATGGGTCTAAAAAACAAAGCTATCTGCAGCCACAAAAATAGTGAATAAAATACCATGCACACTTATGCAACGACTCACGTAAGCTATTACCTATAGGAACCCATTTTGCCAAAAACAATAAACTCCATTTGCCCCACCATTCGAAGCCTCTTTCCAACCACAAGAAACCAACAACAATCCTCAATTTATGGGATAATTGGGCCACGAAATAGGGAGGACAATGCAATATAAAATAGGCTAAAATGCTGGAAATAGTCAGCACACATGTAACAACTTGACACATGAATTTTCTATCCCCTATGGACATTATCCATCACCATTTAGTACTGGCTGGATAAAGCATTAACTTTTATATTGCATATGGTCCTCTTGGTGCCTAGAAGGTAGGCTAAGAGAGCTAAAACTACAGCTGGGTTTCGTGTAAAATTTTGCTAGTCCAAGCCACAATTTAGGGAGGTGTGTTCCTTATTTTTTTTAAACCAACTCCCAGTTGGAAGTCATGTAAACTAATCTAGATCTAGGCCTCAAATTCAAGAGGTATATTCCTATATAGTGCTTTAACAAAGGCTGGAGTTTACAAGTTTAGGAGGTAGTCTTATGGAGACTTATACTTACGTAAGTTTGTAAAATAAATTCCTAAGTCAAGCCTTAAATTAGGGAGTTATGTTTTCCATTTCATTTCTTGTGTTTTCAAACCAAACTAGCTTAGAAGTTGGTGTTAGCTATTGGTTGTGTTCTTTTAGTTAAGTTAGGAGTTAACTAGTTAAGTTACATTAGAATTAGATAGTTATGAAACTAAGTCAACCCTTAAGGAGTAGGAAGGTCATTTTTGTAATTAAGGAATCAAAAATATCCTATAACTGTGTTATTCCCTATCCATGAATGGTATACCACCTTTGATTTAAATCATGAATGGTGAAATTCATACAACTTAAAGCTTAGTGCATAGCTTTATTGTATCTCCCAAAATATTGCATAATTTATGTCAAGGGTTGAAACCTTGATTGGTTTGTGTAAGAACTCATTTTTGGAGGGTTTTCAAGACTAAGTTTCTATCTAATTTTCCCTCATCCCCATTCTTAAATTATCTTTTTTTGGAACTCCACCTAAGCTCCATCATCAACACTTAGCTTAATGCCATGTAATTAGCATTATGCATTAATTTAGGCATTGAGATAATTGGATTTGAGGATCTTGAGACTGGATGAGTGCTCTCATCATCATACCAAACTTTTTTATGAGATATAAGCTAGCCAACCAAGAGATGTCAAGCTCGATTTTAGCGATCTATGGCAAAGAGTAGCGGTAAGATTTTAGATTTTTGAAGATGGTACTATCCATTTTTTAGGCATATGGTGTGCACTGCAGAGTTATAGGGAGATTAAGCATAAGATTATAGAGGAGGGTCATAGAGCACCTTATTTTGTCTATCTTGGAGAGGATAAGTTGTGTAAGAACTTGATGCTAATCTATTAGTGTCCTTGTATAAAATGGGAGGTTATAGACTTTATAGTTATTTGCTTGACTTTTTAGAAGGTTAAGGTCAAACATAAGCATTTGGCAAGATTGGTTCAGCCATTAGAGGTTCCTAAGTGGAAGTGGGACAACATGTCGATGGAATTTGTGGTTGGGTTACCAAGGACCCACAATGATTTAGATTTTATTTGGGTAGTTGACCTAGAGTATGGAGTAGATAGCTAGTGCTTATAGGAAGCATGTTATACTGTATGATGGGGTTCCTAAAGACATTTAGCTGGATTAGGATTCCATATTCTTATCACACTTATGGTAGAAGTGGCAAGCAACTTTTAGGACATAACAAAAGGTGAGCATTGCTTTTTATTTGGTTATAGACAGTCAGACTAAGCACACTATTTAGACTTTAGAGGATATGCTTTAGGTGTGTGTACTGGAGTTTCAGGGTAGTTGGTAGGATTATTTGAACTTGATAAAATTCTCTTACAACAAAGTCTTCAGTGAGCATAGGGATGATACCTTTTGAGGCCCTCTATGGACGGAAGTACTATAGTCCCTTATACTAGAGTGACTCGAGCGAGATAGTTATGTTAGGACAAGAGATGGTAGAGGAAAGTTCTAGGAAGATTAAGCCGATTTGAGATAAGATAAAGGCTAACTAGGATAGAGAGAAGAGTTATGTAGATCTATAGAGGATGACAAATGGGTTCGAGGTAGATGATTGAGTAGTTTTAAGGTTTCTCCCACCAAGGGTGTGATGCATTTTGCTCAAAAGGGAAAAATTAGTGTAAGGTATATTATATAGTATGAGATTTTAGATCAGGTTAGAGAGTTTGCTTACTATCTCACCTTACATGTTGAGCTTTCACACTTATATAATGTTTTCAACATCTATCAGTTGAACAGGTACATGGTAGTTTCACCGCACATCATTTAGCCATATATGATTGAGCTTGATGAGTTAATATCTTTTGAGAAGTGACCATTGAGGATCCTTAACCCCACTCATGGATGCATTCGAACATCATCCCACTACTGAAGATCTTGTGGTCATGTCATGGAGCTAAGGAAGCCACCTGGGAGTCCAAGGAGGAGATTATGATAAAGTATACAAATTTTTGCTTAAGTGTGTTGCACAGGTAACACCATCTCTTTTAAGGTGGCAGTACATTTCTTTAGTCTATTAACCTATAGTTGTTATTTTCCTTTTTCTTGATGGCTTAGGGTTTTATTATATTTTGATCTTACAATAATATTTTTCTTTTGTGAAATTTGGGAATGAAGTCTCTTTTAAGGGGGTAGTGTTGTAATACCTTATCCTAAATCATTCAAATTGTATGTAAAATTATGTTGATATAAAATAAACGAGTTTTGGTTTGTAATGGGAAACAAATATTAACAAATTTTTGAATTTCAGGCTCACCAATTAACTGGTATGCGTAGAAACTAGCAATTTTGTTTCACTATAAACAAGTCGACAAGTTTGCTCAAACTGATCGATTGGTTATCCAATGATTTTAGATTCATTTTCTAATTTTGATTAGAATCTCTTTCCAATATTTATAAAACATTTACTTATAATCTATATATGCTAATAATCAAATTTTTGTGCATTGGGATTATTTTTATATTATTTAAATCATTCTATGATTTTTATTTAACTAAATTTTCCCAAAAGCACTTTTTGAGTCATATCTCACCTTCTCTTTTGTCCCTCACTTTCCTCTCTTTTCTAGAAACCATGGATGTGTGTTTGAAAATCTACACCACTCCCTAGACCTACCAAACCTCAGCAATATATTCCTGATCACACCTTACCTCCCTTACCATAACTTATGGCCTCTTTACACTTTGGGTTGCCCCACACACAAAATAAGTCAGCGTTCTTTCTCTCCTACTTGGAAATGTCGACCATTATTCTCTTAAATACAATCCATTTTTGATTCATTTCACTCTTCACCTTCTTCATTTGTTCATTCTCCCTTTTACCTTGTGAAAATTCTTAAGCATTTGGTACTCTCCATTTTCTTCCCTTTTCCTCTTTGTTGAGAAAATAGAGGTTTGCTCTTGTATTCTTCCCTCCTTGGTCTATTTATTATTTCTCCTTTCTTCTTCTAATCTTAGATTTAACTTTCCCTTGTTTCTTCTAAGCAATGGAGGAATAAAGTTTGAGAAATGTTGAAGATTCTGGCTTCATTCTCCTTGAAAATTTTGTTTTGACAAAAGGTTGAGCTTTTCTTTTTCTTCTCCTTATAATTTTTGATTTGTAATGAAGTTTTAAATAGGAGTTTTTGTGGTTTTAATTCTTGTTTCTCTTCAAAATCAATGTCTTAGTGGACATCTGTTAAGTTAGGAGTATTTTGTAATTGAAGAATTGCACAGAGGTAAGGTATTCTTATCTTTAATATGAATAAGGTCTTTTATTACTTATTTTGGTTTCATTGTTATTGGTGTGTTTTATTGTTGAGAATGAGTTAATTATATTCTTGGGTTTGAGCTTGTGGTAGTGTTTTCTTCATAAAATTTAAGCATGATTTGGATAGCTTTTAGCATGATTTCATTTAATGCTAATGTTACCATGTATCTATGTAATTCTATGTCTACAACATGTCTCCTTTTGTATTTTATGACATAGGGGCATGCTAGCATTAATATGATAAAGTTTGGTGAATTTTTTTTATATGGATCACAAGTTTAGGTGTTGTTTTATCTATATTAATCAATCGTTTCGTTGCACCTATCAACTGGTTATGTGAAGAGTAGCTTGGTTTAGAAATTTTGATTAATTGGCTGCGAGATCAGTTGATTGGTTGATGAACCAATCACTGGTTCCTACAAGTAGGTGATTGATTTGCCAAATATAATGATTGGTGCCATTATGACTGAAGTGGTTTGGTGTCTACTTACACTCATCAACTTGTTGGGCCAAACCTATTGATTGATTTCTCAAGAATAGTCAATTAGTGAGACCTTCTAGACAACTAGCCGTCTGGTGTTATTTTTTTGCTTCAGGTTTGGTATGACTAGACTAGTTGATAAGTCCTAGGGCCCAATCAATTGATCAAACTATATTTCACCATATTCATTGTTAATTGTTGTTAATCTTTTAGGCCTTATATGTTAATATTTCTATATAATTACAACATTTAAATGATGATTACACCTATGTAAACCTTGGAATTTAACATGGATTAAAATACTCATAATTGGGCCTTGAATTGATTAAGTTTGGATTCATCTCTAAACTCCTAATTGGTGGCTTATATGCCTTGTGATGTGTTTGGTATTATCACTTGGAAACACCAAATCTAGAAAATTATAGAATTAAATTGTGATTTGTGATATCCCTTGGTAAAAAAATTAATGAATAATGATTTTGTTCAAGCCTTTTTCTTTAACTCTTGGGGTAGCTAGTCGGGAGTCAGCGGGTGTGTCACCCTATGGTTTTTATTTTCACCTAGTATCTATTTTCTTCTCTACCAAGTTATGGTTAGTAAGGGGATACGCATATATTTGAAGTATAGAATTATACTGTGGCTGGCCAATAAGGCATCTATGTCTAGTTAGTATGATTTGTGTGAATATTCTTCCATGGTTTCCTCATAAGTATGCCTTGTGTATTACTATCACGAGCCTGAGTGTTATACCATGTTAATATGCTTATCAGCATTTTACTATGTGACTTTAGTGTATAGAATGAGCCCTTACCATGTTTTAGGTAGTTTATCTTACTAGTACTACACCATACCGATAGTACACTTATGTAGTCATTGTGATGATCCAGCTTCTTTTGTAGTGAGTAGAAGATAATTTGCAGACCTATGATTCTCTACTAGATTACATTGAGGATGATGTTATAGGTTAATAGCTAGCCATTGCTTGGGATTGAGAGTTACATTACCATTTAGTTAAGAGTTAGGCTGATAGGTAGATGCATTTTTACCCACTATATTGGGATACCTTTGATTCCTTCTAGTTATTTAAACTCTTAGCTTTGATTCCTCTTTTTGGATTTTGTAAATTCTCTTTTCTATTTATACTACTATTCTCATCATTATTATTATAGAATTGATGTTTCATTGATGGATCCTAGAATCTTTCATGCTTGTTCCATTTTGCCTTGTATCAATCATGGGCTAGATGATGATCATGCCTCTTACATGATTTCTGTGTGGTAACATCCCTTATTTTTTCTTTTATAATGCTTTCACAATATCTTAAAGATGAATTTAAGTTGGTATTAGAGCCTTTGGTTTTAAATTCTAATATTGCTTTACAAAAATATATTTCTTTAGCCTCATCCAAGTTTATAGAATCCAGTTTAGTTTGTGAGCGAGCATTGGTTTAAGTTGGGAGCTGGCCGTAAATTTCTTATATGGGACTAACTACTAGTTTATGAGTAATGTGCTAGCTCCATGTGTACATACTACATAACTAGTAGTTGGCTTATTCTAATGTGGTTTAGTATTTTAGGATATTGATGGTTGTGAACCAGCATATTAAGTATTTTATGGAGACAGTTGGAGCCTACATGGAGTAGCAGATTCAACATGAGGAGGCTCTATAGCTGTTGTTGTTACCTCTTTTCCCGATGCCACCATCAGAGGATTGGCTTCATAGGGTTGATCTCAATTACTGGTCAATATTTGAGGTTTAGGGGAACTTAGATATGTTAGAGCAATGACTGAGGGATTTTAAGATGTTTTTTGCAACTAGTGGCTACCATAGAGGGTAAGCAAGTGGATATTGGAGTGTTCCACTTGTAGGGTCATGGTGACGAGTGGTGGAGAGGTCAGTAGATGAGAGCCACTATTATAGATCAATGGGAGACTTTCATTGAGATGTTTAGGACACATTTTTACCCTATTTACCTAAGGATGGAGAAGTATTATAATTGTTATTATGAATTAGTCCACTTTGCTTAAGAGGTTGATGATGATGAGCCGATGAAAGTTCACCATTTCCAACTAGGATTGAGTGCGAAGCTTTAAGACATGATAGTGGGGACATGTGCACCATACTTATATGATGTGTATGGTTATGCCTTATAGGCATTATCAATTTTGTAGGTTAGTGCCAAGGAGGATATAAGCGGTTTTATTCTGTAGGCAGTCATCAGTTAGGGTCTATACCTTGCTATGGAGGGCAGCTGAGTCATTAGATAGTGAGGTACTGTAATCCCCCAAAATTTAAGAAAAACCAATAATTTAATAAATAACTTTTATTTGAAATAAATTAGCTTTTAAAATTATTTAATTTAATTAAATTATGGATTTTTGAGTATATAAATTTGGACGGGAATATTTAGTAAATTACAATAGATATTTTGTTATTTTATCATGCTATATTTATTTAAATAATTTTCCAAACTAATATTTTACCAACTTTATCCTTTTTAAACTAATATATTAAATTATAATGAATTAAGTTATTAAATTAAATAATTTATCAAGTATATTATATTTTATGATTTTATAAATTAATTTATTTTATTTTTCCCTATTTTTCCATTTCCCTTTTTTTCCATTTTCCCCTTTTCCCTTTTTCTTCTTTTCTTTTCCTTTTTTCTTCCCTCGGGCTGCCACACCAGGCCAGCCCCTCCTTTGCGCATTGGGCCTCGACCCATCTCTCCCTTCCTTCCTCCCTCTCCCACGCGGCCTGTGCGACGCAGCCTTCTTTTTTTCCCCCCTGGACCGGCCGACCTACCTTTTTCTTTTCCTACGCCGGTCTAGCCGTTCGCACCCTCCCCTTTCCTTTCTCTCTTCTGCCATGCTCGACCACCATTTTCTGCCATTATCGAGCACGCCGGCCACCTGCAACTGCCATACCCGGCCACCACCTACCTCCCTACTACTCCCTCTCTCTCCCCGGTCATTTTATTTCCTAATTTGGACCAAAATAACCCCTGCATCCCTATCTTGCATGTCCTCTTCCTTTCCTTCTTCTTCCCTCCCTTTCCCCTGCCAACCGACATCCCTGCCACCCTCCGTCCTCTCGTCGACCAGCCACCTACCACCTCTCGTCTCCCTCTTCTTTTTCTTCATCTCTCCAGCCTCCTTTCTGCCCCATTTTCGAGCCCTCTTCTCCTTCCCTGAGCTCCTTCTCTCATTTTCTCCTTCTCCCATTTTTCCCCCGGTTTTTGCTCGCCGCCGCCAACTGCCGTTCCAACCCCCTGCACCGCCTTCTGCCACCACCTCCTACTGCCCTGCACCATCTCGCCACCCCTCGAGCCCTACACTTCCTCCCTTCTCCTCCTCTTCTTTTCCTCTCCACTTTTCCCCCTTAACACCAAGCCACTTGCAACCGCCCCATTCGCCGCCGTTTGGCCACCTCTGCCACCACCCAAACCACCATTCGACACCCTGCAACCCCCTCTACCACCACCATGCCTTAGCTGGTCGAAAACAGCCCTTGAACCCCTTCATTTTTCCCTCCTCTTTTCCTTCCTTCTCAGCCTCTCCACCTCGACCCACCTCGGCAGCCATCTTCGCCGCCTCGCCGCCGCTTTCTCCGCCTACACCCCCTCTTCACTCCTGCACCCTTACCTTGCCTCCAATCCTCCCCATCTACCTCCTTTTCTAGCCTAAAGACCCCAAATCGAGCCATATTCCCCCCTTCTATCTCACCCCCTTCGAACCCTTTTCTCCCCTTATTCTGCATGTGGCTCACGCTGTTCATGCAGCGTGAGCTCCACATTGATTTGAAAATTTAATGATCTAAATTTTGAGGTATATTAACAATTAATTAAAGTGCTTTATTATTAAATAAATTTTTATAAAGATTTATCCTTTTAATTTCTTATTTCTAACATAATAATGATTGATATTATTTTTAGGTGTTGAGTTGCTAATTAAGCCTTGAATCCTTAACCAGATACCGGTAAGGTTAGATTTTTGCGAGATTAAGGTAATCGTTAATCCTCACTTAAATGCATGGGAAAAACGTATGCTAGTACATTAGGATAAAGTGGTAGTTTTGGAGTCAAAGGGCAATATAGTAATTTTATAAGTAAGTGGTAAGAATGGTAATTTTGGAAGTAAGGGGTAAAATAGTAATTTTGGATGTAAAATGGTATTATGGTAATTTGTAAGCAAAAAGGTAATATGGTAAAATTGGATGTAAGGGGCAAAATGGTAATTTTTATAAATAAAAGGAAATTATGGTAATTTAGAAGTAGGGGTAGAAGGGTAATTTTGTAAATAAAAGGATGTTTATAACAAATTTGGGAGTAAGGGGTAACTTGGTAATAATGATAACGACGAAGGATAAATTGGTAATTAAATTATGATTAAAAAGTGGCAATTGGATAACTATGATACTAGAGAAGGGTAATTTTGTAAATAAAAGGATGTTTATGACAAATTTGGGAGCAAGGGGTAACTTGGTAATAATGATAACGACAAAGGATAAATTGGTAATTAAATTATGATTAAAAAAGGGGCAATTGGATAACTATGATACTAGGGAAGGGTAATCTGGTAAATTATCCAACAAAGGGGTAAATTGGTAATTATTTAACCAACTAAAGGGGCAAAATAGTAATTATGATAATGAAGGAGGGTAATTTGGTAATTTATCCAACTCAAGGGTAATTTAGTAATTTTAACAAAGGAGAAGGGCAATTTGTTAATCCAACCAACCAAAAAGGGGAAATATGATAAGTGTAGCAATTATGAGGGGTGAATGGTGGTTTAAAAAGGTGTAGGAGATGACTTGGTAACCTAAACCGAGTAAGGGGTAATTTGGTAAATACGCAACCTAAAGGGTAATATGGTAATTTATCAAGTAAGGAAGGGATGACTTAGCAATTATATAAGTAAGGGATAAATAAGTAATTTGTACCTAACATGTCATTGTGATTGTGGAATTTCATAATATGATTTAAATAACGCGGATTAGCAAGGTAAGAGTATTTAATAATTAGTAAGTATACGAGAACGAATCCTAGTTCGGAATTAGATGAGATTATGATGGCCTTATGATTTCTCTGTGATATCTTGGATAACCATCTGAATAAGAAATGACTAATGATATTAGAACGATTGAAAGTAAATAAGTATCTGATTGTCGTACCTTTGTGATCACCTTTAATTAAGACACTAATATTTAAAGTGAAAGACCTCGAGATCGGGAATGGTGACTCTTTAGGGGTCGCTACCCTAAAGACATGGTTTAGTCTACGATTATTCTGGTATCTTCTGGTGTGCCTTTGTGCCCTAGCCATGCCCTATATCTTACTCTATCTAGCTCTACGGACCTAGTTAGGGGGTGTGCATACTTATAGATTAGGTGTAATTGTCGGTAGGGTACTGAGTAGCTTTATGCACCAATACAACCAGGGTACCTTTGCGTCCTTGGGTTCGTGGTTGAAGGGTGCCGAGTAGCTTATATGCACCGATACGACCGGTGTACCTTTGTGTCCCGAGTTCTTGATCTCCCGTCCGAGGCAAATAAATAGACTTGTTGTGCTGATTAAGGAAAGGAAAGATACTAATAATGAAAGTGGAATATTAATGAGCTGGGTCCAGTTGACTTATGATATTGAGTACTGATCCACCAGTTATAATAGTGGCCCAGGAGCGTGTTGTCCTGGCAAGTGATATTGACTACCGGTTCACCGGATATAATATTGGCCCAAGAGCGTTTTGCCCTGGATGATGATTATATGTATTCCGGTCCACCGGCTAAAATAGTGGGGGTCTCGAGCTTAATAAAACTAGTTATATATGTGAATAAAGTTATGGAAAAATACTAATCACTTATAGTGGAACACCATGTGAGTCGGGGCCAGACCGGTCCACCGGTGAATAATGGTGTCCAGGAGCGTTTTGCCCTGGAGACCGATCCACCGGCATATAATAGTGGTTAGGTGCGTTTTGCCTTATAAGTGACTGATCCACTGGCTATAATAGTGGGGTTCTTGCACTCACATGGATATAACGAGATAGATGATTGAATAATGATGGACTAATGGCTTAAGGCCCAAAAGTATCGATCGTACTTTATAACTTGTTGATATGTGGCAGCCTTGTTATATATGTGATTGTTATGTACGCATCTTTCATTACATACGTTTATAGCTTGCATTATGTGTTGCATTGCAGGCCTGTTTTTAAGTGTGGTATTAAAGGGTTACTCAGTACCATAGTACTGAAGGGATTCCCTTCATGGGGCCCCTACCTATTCAATGGGCAGTGCCCCTTACAGGTCTTTTCAGGTGCTATTTAAGTGGGCTATGGGAAAGAGAGTAAGGAATTATCCGGTACCGTTAGGCTTTTTCTCCTTCTCTTTTAAAATTCTTGGTTTTTAATGTTAACGTTGTTAAAGTAACCACCACTGGTGGATTCTATTCCTATAAATGATTTGATGTGCTACCCTAATTTAAAAATGGATTATAAATTGTATTTTATGCTTTTAGCCTTAGCACTTAGTACTGGAATGGTAGGAGTAAACTGGTCTGGTACTAAGTGTGGCGGTAATAACCGCAAGATTCACGATTTTATGATTTACTTCCGCTAACTCTTTCAAATAAAAGAAAATTTTTTAGTAGTGAATTTTGGGGGTGTTACAGGTACTTCATATGTTAGTAGTGTGGTAAGAACCACCTAGGAATGGATTATTCTTAGCATTTGGTATAGTGCCATGGCTATGGTAGAATGGGGCACCAACAATTCTAGTGTCATGTCATCTAAGGATCACAATTTTTCCTATGGATTTAAGACCCCATTGGGGATTCCCTGTTCAGGTTTGGGTTTGGGAAAAGATTTTGGGGATTGGGTTTGGGTTTAGGGATTCTTCTTGGGATTTCTTTAGGGATGAGTTTGGGGTCCCTATCCCCAAACCCGCCCAATTTTTTTATATTATTCCATATATATTATATATATAATTTTTTTATCTAGAATATGAATTAAAATATATTACGAAGGAAATAAGATTGGGTATCAGAGATGAGGTCAAGTTTGAGGTATTAGGTCATACTTTAAGGCTAGGGAATGAATTAGGGATGGGGAATAGGTTGGGGATCGAGTAGGGCATGGGGATTTGATCTTATAGGGATTAGGTCGGGGATTCCCTAATAAGAAAAAAAAATAGGGATCAAGGTGGGTTTGTGGATTATTTTGCTTATTAGGTTTGGGGATGGGTATAGGGTCCCCATCCCCAACCCACTCCATTACCATCCCTAGTGTTGTCGGAGGTAGTGTCTTGCAAGGGCAGAAACATTCACAGGGCATAGTGGCTTAAACACCGCTAGCTCAGAGAGCTTGGCTGACACATAGTGGAGCTAGTAGGACTAATCCATTATAGATGGTTCAAAGACCTCATACTATTTAACTAGGGCAAGGTAAAAGTAGTGCTGTAGGATTACCTCCACCTAAATGTGATGAGTCATTTATAGGCTGATAGGTGGGTAGATGTCATCATAGGTACATTTACAATTTCTTCCTTTCCTACTTTTGTGTTATTTGACTCAGGTGCTTCACATGCCTTTATATCTTATACTTTCATAGCTGGGATAACTATGATTCCTTATAATATGTTATAGACTTCTATTATACTCTAGTATGGAGATAAACTTCCATATACTTAGTTTTATAGAGTGGTGCAATACCCCATCCTATAAGTCTTCAAATTGTATTTAAAATTATGTTTATATAAAATAAATGGGTTTTGGATTTAGAAAGGGCTTGAAATTTCAATAGATTTGTGAATTTTAGGCACATTGATAGACTAGTTTTCTAGATCAATTGACACACTTAGGAATAGATAATTTTATTTGTTAGTAAACTGGACAAGTATTTTGCTTAAATTGATTGGCTGGTTATCCTATGATTTCAAATCCTTTTCTACTTTTGATTTAATCTTTTTTTAATGTTTATGAAAACTTCTAATTAGATTCTATTTGTGCTAATGAGCATATTTTAGTGCTTTAAGATTAATTTTCTATTATTTAGGTCACTCTATGATATTATTAAGTTAAATTTTCTCAAAAGCACTTTTGAGGTATTTCTCGCCTCCTCTCTCCCCCTTACTTTTCTCTCTCTCTTTTGGTAGCCATGTACGCAAGTTTGACTTTCTATACCTTTTCCTTGACCTACCAAAACTATATCATGTCTCTTCTTTGTCGTACCTTACCTCTCTTACCTCAACTTGTGATATCCTTCTACTTTTGTTTTCCACACTCAACCTAAGTTAGAATTCCCTCTCTTCCACTTGTATGTTTTGACCAAAACTTCCCTCCTATACATTTCATTCCTAATTCAATTCACTCCCTATCATCTATATTTGCTAATTCTCTCCCTTTTCCTTTTGTGAACATTTTCCAAGTGTTTGACATTCTCTACTTTTTCTTTCTTTCCTTCTTAGACAAACTTCAAAGAGGATGAAGATTAGTGTGAAGTAGTTGAAATTTAGGATCATTTTAGCTTGGAATTAAAAAAAGAATTAGAATATTTAAGAAATAAATCAATAAGAACTTGATCAAGAAATCAATGAACTCAAAACTATTTAAAGAAACCAATTTGAATATCACCAATATAATATTATTCCAAATAGTCCTAGAATGGGTATTCAATCACAAGGAGAGAATTAACCAAGTATTTACTTGAGTTATATTTCAATATCAAAATTATCCAATATCATGCCACAATGATTGTTGACACACATGCCTTGTATTAGCTTTAGGACATTGCTAACTAGTACACTAGTTTAGCCACACGACACACAAATGACTCACTAGCACACAAGAAGTATTATAATGTATTTATTTCCTATATAACACATGGGTCAACAAGACTATTAAAAAAAAAGTAAGCTAAGATTACATGAAAATAATTTACAAGAATCCTAATCAAGACAATGATGTTGACTTTGAAGGGTCAACTAGGTATTCTTGACTTTAAATTTTTGGCAAAACATAACTTCCTTTGTAGTAGCTTATAACATGTGAAAATCTTAAGTATCTTGACTTCTTATAGGATTTGATTATCTTCCTACAAATAGGTTACATACCTACAAGAATAACTTAATGATACATAGCAAAATCAGTGGTTTCAAATATTTTCTATTTTATGTAATTTTATAATGGTAAACAAATGATGAATTCTAATATAAAGATATGGATGAAGGATCACATAAAGTAATTCTTCAAACTAGCTTTGAAAGCCTCACATAGATAACTCTCAAAGGATCTCTAATGAAGAAACACATAGTAAACTTCACTAGATAATTCTATACAAAATCACACATGAAAAGTATTGAGGGTTTTAAAATTATCACTCAAATATATAAGATAATTTAGAGAGAGAATTTAGTTTACGATTCACACAGATAACGTAAACATAGAATAAAAAAACTCACATAGGGTTTTAACAAGATTAAACTCAATTTTATAACTCAATTCAACCATCCTCTTCAAATAGTGACTCTACATGAGATATTTATATGATAATATCCACCTCCTACATAATAAGATAAACTAAATTTAAATAAGATAACCACTAATAAAATTACTATTGAGGACATTATTCACATGAATATTAATCTCCTATGATAATTATAATTAAATCATAACAAAATCTTAAAAAGATAAGATACATCATAAGATAAAATATAAACCCTATATAACTTCTTAATGATTAAGGAAATAAATAAAATAACTATTATCTTAACATAATTATAAAATAATTCAATAGAAACCTAGATAATAAATATGAAAAGATAATGGCATCCATAATGCTAGTTACGACGCTTTATCCATTCATATGTAAAAATTCAGGGTTTCTAAATTATTACTCACACAGATAAGATAATTTAGAGAGAGATATAGTTTATGACTCATATATATAATATAAACATAGAACAAAGAAACTCACATAGGGTTTCAACGAGAGTAAAATTGATTTTATAACTCAATTCAAGTATCCTCCTCAAGTAATTATTTTATATGAGATATTTATAGGATAATATCCACCTTCTCAAGAATAAGATAAACTCAATATAAATAAGATAAAAACTAATGAAATCACTATTTAAGACACTATTCATATGGATATTAATCTCCTATGATAATTATATTTAAATCATAACAAAATCTTAAAAGGATAAGATACATCATAAAATAAAAGACAAACCCTCTCTAATTTCTTAATGATTATGGAAATAAATTAACTAACTAATATATTAACATAAATATTAATTATTTTAATAACAACCTAGATAATAAATATGAAAAAGATAATGGCATCCATAATGCTAATTATGACACTTTATCCATTGCGTGTAAAAATTTAGCTTGACATACATCTAGTAAAATAGTCAAAGTTTATGTAAAAAACTCATATTTAAGTTCTAAAAGATGCTTTGGACTCTAGAGTTAAAAATATTTCCAATGATCTCTATATTGTAGGGTAAATAATTATCTTCAAATTTTACCATTACTGCCTTTTATGATGATTCATAAGTCAATCTTCAAAATTTTATAATATTTCTGCATCATTCTCCCCTTATTGAGAAAAATTTATCCTCAAATTTGCTCTTTAAACAATCTTGTTGAACCTTTGAATAAATATAGAATCATGAATCAATTGACCTCTTGGATCATTGAAGTTATTGTAAGATCTTCAAAATTGAGCTTTAATACTAATTTAATATGTAGCATAATGAGTGGTTTCAACAATCACCTATTTTATGTAATTTTATAATGATAAACGAATATTAAATTCTAAACTAAGGATATAGATGATAGATCACACAAAGTAATTATTCAAACTAACTTTGAAAGCCTCGCATAGGTAATTCTCAAAGGATCTCTAATGAAGAAACACATAGTAAGCATCACTAGATAACTCTATACAAACCCACAAAGTAATGGTATAAAGAGTTTTTAAATTATCACTTACACATATAAGATAATTTAGAGATATATCTAGTTTATGACTAACACAGATAACATAAACATAGAATAAAAAAACTTACACAAGGTTTCAATGAGAGTAAATCAATTTTATAACTTAATTCAACTATCCTCCTCAAATAATGAGTATTCCTGAGATATTTATAGGATAATATCTACCTCCTCAATAATAAGATAAACCAAATATAAATAATATAAACACTAATGAACTTACTATTCATGACATTATTCATGTGAGTATTAATCTCCTATGATAATTATTATTAAATCATAACAAAATATTAGAAGGATAAAATACATCATAAGATAAAAGACAAATCCTATCTAATTTCTTAATGATTAAGGAAATAAATAAACTAACTAATATATTAACATAATTATCAAATAAGTCAATAACAACCTAGCTAATAAACATGAAAAGATAATTGCATCCCTAATGCTAATTACGACACTTTATTTATTCACGTGTAAAAATTTAGCTTGATATATATATGGCAAAACAGTGATAACTTTGTGTGGAAAACTCGAATTTGAGTTCAGAAAGATGCTTTGGACTCCTGATTTAATAAAATTTTTAATGATATATATATATATATATATATATAGTAAATAATTATCTTTAAATTTCACCATTGCTTCCTTCTATCATGATTCATAAGTTAATCTTCAAAATCTTGGAATATTTTTGTATCACTTTAGGCAATATCATTGAAGTTAGTCAAAGAATTATCATCAAAGACAAGTAATGTTATTCACTCTAAAAATAAGTATATGCCAAATCAATACCTTGAGGATCATCTTTGGATGCACCTGCATTATTCTCCCCAAATTGAGAAGAAATTTTCTTGAAATTAATATAAGTAAAATAAGGACATAAATTATCTACATTAAATGTCCTTGAAAAACCGCCATATGATTTATGTAGTTTAAGTTTGTGAGTATTATCCCCAAATTTACTAAGTATTTTAATTGATACTTCCACACTTGACATTATTTTATTTTTCCTTAAGTTTGAAAATCTCTCATTACGTAAATGTAATCACACCAAATCACTAGGAGAATAAACCTGTTGACTACAATGTTTATTTGCTTATTTTTGATCTTTTTCATTGGCTCTTTCTATGTTACCCTTAGTTTATTGATGAAGCTTTTGGAAAAATTTAATTTGTTGCTTAGCATCATAATTTTTAATTTCACCTTTTCTTATTGGTACCATATTAATTGGCATATAAGGATTCACCCCATACACAATTTCAAATGGACTTGCATGTGTATTACTGGAAGGACTACGATTATAAGCAAACTCGATGTAAGCTAACTTAATATCCTAATCTATAGTACTCTAATTTACTACACCTCTTAAAAATGTTCCAAGAGTAAGATTAATAGCCTGATTTTGTCTATAAGTTTTTGGATGATACGAAATATTAAATAATAACTTTGTTCCTAGCATGTGCCACAATTTTTTCTATAAATAACTAAGAAATTTGACATCCTTATCTGAAACAATAATTCTAGGTATGCCATAAAGTATTATAATTTCCTTAAAATATAAAATAGCAATATGCATAGCATCATCAGCCTTATGGCAGGGCATAAAATGAGCTATCTTAGAAAATCTATCCACCACGAACATTAAAGAATCCTTACATCATTGTGTTCTAGGTAATCCTAATATGAAGTCTATGCTAACCCCTTTCCATGATTGACTCGGCATAGCCGCATAGGTAACATTGTATATAAACCTTTGTGAAATAAACTCTTACTTTTTTTTTACAAGTAATACACCGACCTATAATATTTTGTACATCTTTAATCATGTATGGTCAATAGAAAATTTTTTTTAATATTTTTAAATTTTTTGAGCACTAAAATGCCAGAAAATCGCTCCTTCATGTACCTCCTTGATAAGTAAATCTATGATAGTTGATATTGGTACACAATGTTTATTAAGCTAAATAGAAAACCATTGTGTATAGTATTATTTCCCTAACTTTCATTTTATTTACACTATTGATATTCTTTGTGAAAGTCTTCATCATTAGGATATATTTCTTTTAACATCTCAAATCCTAATAATTTTGCATCTAGTATGATAAAAAAGATAAATCTCCTCGAAAGAGCATTAGTTGCTATATTTTCCTTACCATCTAAGTATTTGACAGATAACACAAAGGATTGTAGAAAGCTTACCCATTTGGCATCTAGGACTCACTTTATTTTGACCATGCAAATATTTTAAACTCTCATGACTAGAATGTAGCACAAATGGTTTAGGCCTTAGATAATGACTCCATATCTCTAGAATTAATATAATGCCAAATAATTCCTTATCATAGGTAGAATAATTTAATCTATCACCACTTTGTTTTTCACTAAAATATGCTATAGGCTTCTTTTCTAGAGAAAGAACTCCTCTAATATCAACAAAACTAGTAAGATTTGAATTGCTAGAATTTTCCTCCCTAAACTGATATGAGTTAGCTACCAAGGCATAACAAACTCCCTCTTCCTCAATGCAATTAATCATGTCCCACTCATGTAAAAATAAACTCCTTTTGACCTCAAGTAATGATACATAATCACATTGGGAAGGTTTCAACTTATATTTCTTTTTATCCTTAAGATTCACATATATAATATTTATACCATCATGAGTTGCATTACGATCATATTGCTATGGTCTACCAAGTAAAATACCACAAAGCATATATATGCAAGATATCATACAACACCTCCTCATGATAATCACTAATGCAAAAAGAAATGAGTGTTTGTTTAGTCACAATAGCTCCTTTGTCCTTATTAAGCCATTGGAAGGAATACGGTTTCGGATGGATAGTAGTCACTAGTCTTAATTGTTTGACCATTTTCTCACTAGAAACATTGGTAGAAGAACCACTATCTATAATGACCTTACAAATTTTATCATCAATTCTATAGTTAGTTTTAAAAATTTTATCCCTTCATGAAGATTTATCATTAGGTTGTATTTTTAATGGCCTTTGAAACAAGGATTGCCATCTTCTTTATACATACTTAAAATATCATCATTTGATTCAGTTTCTAAGTTGTCATCATCAATATATGACTCTATATTTTCATTTTCACTTAAGGTCAATACTCTATATTCCCTAAAAAAATAGCCATACATTTTACATTTGAAGCATTGTTTAGTGGAAATTTCATTAAATTTGGTCTTACCTTTATCATCTCAGTTAGGGTTAATTTTATTATCCTTTGCTAAAAAGTTATATATCCCAAATTTTGATGTGGGTGAATTAGAACTATTTTTGTTGGATGTAGAAGTTGAAGCATTAGTCTTATGATAAGATTTTGTAGACTTAGTTTGATTTTAATATTGTAAAGCTAACTTAATCAAATCATCAAGATAATAATAGGAAAAAAGTTCAATTTTTTACCTAATCAAGTTGTTAGGTCCACATAAGAATCTAGCACACTTTTGTTCTTTTCTTTCTTGAATATTACATAAGAATTCTAGTCTTTCAAATTCCCTTGTATATTCTTCTACACCAAGAGGCCCTTACCTAAGAGTAGTTAATTTGATATACATATTTTTCTCATACTATTTAGGTAATTATTTTTTCTTAGGTTTTTCTTTAATTTTTCATAAGACTTGATTTTACTTTTTTCCTACCTAACATGAGTCCCCTTAAGATTGTCATACCAAACCCTAATGAATTTTTTTAATTTAAGAGTAACTAATTTACAATTATACTCATCATCATAGTCCCTAACTTCAAATATTGATTCAATTTTATGAAACCATTTAAAAAATAAATCAACATCTAATTCACAATAAAAATCAAGAAGATCAAGTTTTATACCTTTATCTTTAAATTAATTGTACCTTTGTTGATGGTTAACATTGCATCTTCGGTTGTGACTTAAATCATTTGATCCATGCTCTTGAGCTCTCTCTTCATACTCTATCCTAGTATTTAGATGACCATCTCTTACTTGGACCACCCTCCTAACCATACCTTCTACTCAATTATTTATAGCTTCCATGGTATTATGCATATGTTATAAAGTCTCTCGGTCGGCTACTCTTGACTCCAATCTTTGTAATTAGCATTGAATGGAAGGGAGTTTCTTCAAATTTGCATTAGTTGCATGGAAACATGCTGCTAGTTTTTTAAGAGTTTTATACATTGTCTTGAAACTACCTCACCCATTTTTGAATGCTACTCCAAAATACACTCGACAAACTCTAAAGTTTTGTTGAAATTTTGCTCCTTGAAATCTCCTTGAAGATATGACTATGTTATTGAAGCAATATTGCACTAAAAAAGGTGAGATAAAAAAATTGAAGTACTAATATGTGTTACCAAGAACTCTTGATGTACTTTAAGACAATATTGATAAACTTCAAGGTTATCCTGATGAAAGACAAGGAAAGTCTTGATTGCTGAAAGAACTCAAAGATAATATGTATGTTGGATGAAAATTTGAACACAAGTGAAAATATTTTCTTCTCTCTTTGTGATCAATGAAAAATAAATAATATAAGAAGAGAAAATCCAAGTTAAAGTTAACACAAGTTTGTTGAAATAAAACTCAAAGGCACGAATAAGAAGTAGAAATACACGATCCTTATACTTGAAAAACCAATAAGCACTTTGAAAATAAATCTTGTGACTTCGAATGTAAGCAAAAGGAGTCAATAAATAGGTTATAAAGATCTAAAGAAGAAGAAGAGAAGTTTGAACACTTAAATTTAAGTATTGAAGGGTGCACAAAGGCTAAACAATCTTCAACCTCATGTTGGAGACTAAGGAGAGTAGATTGAAGGTGTGAAGAAGAGTTTGAAGATTTACTAAACTTATTTGAAGATGTACTAAACTTTAACCGTGTATATTCAATCATAAAATTTGAAAATTTGAAGATCAATTGAAGATATACTAATCTCTCTTAATGATATTCAAACTAAGTTTATGATATACTAATCTCATTTGAAGGTCTTCAAACTAAAGTTGAAGATATTCTAGCCCTAGTCGAATATGCATGTTAAAACTATCATGCATGGGAGTAAATCTTGTTGAAGAAAAATAAAACCTCATGAGATGAGAATAATAAGAAGAGGATTCTAAAAGGAAAAATAGGAGAAAGAAAAATTGTTTCAAAGAGACTAAAGCCAAAACTTGGCTTTGATACTAAATTTGACACAAATCATCAAAGAGGAAGAAGATTAGTGTGAAAGAGTTAAAGTTTAGGATTTCTTTGGCTTGGGATTCAAAGAATAATTAGAATATTCAATCAAGAATTCAATAAGAACTCGATAAAGAAATAAAAAAAAAAACTCAAAAAGATTCAAAGAAACAAATTTAAATATCACCAATCTAAGATTATTCCAAATAGCCTTAGAATGGGTATTCAATCACAAGAAAACAATTAACCAAGTATTTACTTGAGTTATATTTCAATATCAAAATTATCCAAAATCATGCTACAATGATTGTCGACACACATGCCATGTATAGTGCTTTAGGACATTGCTTACTAGCACACTAGTTTAGTCTCATGATACACAAATGACTAACTAGTACACAATAAGTATTACAATGTATTTATTTCCTCTATAACACACAGGTCAACCAGACTCTTACCAAAAAAGTATGCTAAAATTACATGAAAATAATTTACAAGAATACTAATCAAGACAATGATGTTGACTTTGAAAGGTTGACCAGTTCTTCTTGCTTTTGACTTTCATGTCCAATATAGCTTCCTTTGTAATACCTTATAATATGTGGAAATCTTAAGTATCTTGAATTCTTATATGATTTGATTATCTTCTTGCAAATATGTTACACACCTATAAGAATTACTTAAGATAATATCATTAAAGTTATTCAAAGAATTATCATCAACGACAAGCAATTTAATTAGCTCCAAAAATAAGTATGCCAAATCAATACCTTGTGGATCATCTTTGGATGCACCTTCATCATCTTCTTAACCATGAAAATAGAGGTTCTTTGAAATCCTCATCCTTAGTTCAAATCATTGTCTCTTCTTTATTTTCCTAATCTTAGATTTATTTATAGATTTATTTATGCCTTGTTTCCATTTAGCAAGAAAAGGCTAAAGTTTAGAGAAAGGTTGAAGATCTTGGTTTTTTAGTTTTTGATTTTAGTTTGAAGAAAATGTTGTGTTATGCCATTTTTCTTCTCCTTATCCTTATAATTTCATTTTTATTAAGTTTAGAAAAAAGAGTTTTAATGGTTTTGATTCTTGATTCTCTTGGGAATTAAGGTCTTGGTAGACAACCATCAAGTTGGGAGTATTTTTATAATATCCTAAAAATTTGCTTATCCTAATCTTGCATTATTAACACCCTAATTTGATTATAATCACTATAAAATCTTATTTTAGATTTAAACCAATTTCTTAATCCTGAAACTTAATCAAATTTGAAACCTTGACCTAAATAAATATATTTTGTAAACCAAACTTAAACCCGCTAAAATTTCCACTAATCTATTAATATAGCTACATCAACACAAAATCTTAGAGATAGATATTGTTTTAGATTCAAATATCATCAATAAAAAAGCAAACAAAATCTTTTATTCTTCTAGTAAGAAATATTCCATTGATTCACTAATATTTAACAGCCATTATGTACAACCATGTTCACTAATAAATAAAAAAGCAATTATTTCCTACCATATTACCACAAAGCAACAACAATTTCTAATAAGAAAATTTTGTACAACCATTAATATTCAACAACCACTTAAGTGGTGACCTCCCTAACTTCATCAACAAGAAAGAATAGCTTAAAAGAAAGATAACTTCTAGTGAAAGAGGAATCAACAATTTACAACCATGTTAAAGCTTTTGCACAAATTATATCACTTTCATAATTGAATCCAAGCCCCTTTTCTAAATTATTGGTAACCATAATAGAAACTCAAGGAGACATAAAAACCAACCAAATATGATTAGCAAATAATAAAACTTAAAGTGGGAACCTATCCTATGGGTTGTTGAAACCAATTGCTCCATACACTCCCCTATTATGATTAAATGATATAATTTCATTAATAATGACTAAGAAAAAATAAGAAAAGTCAGAACATTCTCCTAATACCAATTTAATCCTCCTTGCCAACTCCACCAAAAAATAAAAGAATCTTAGGCCATCATAGACACAAGAGGGAAAAACCAAGTACCCTAGGCTATAAAGCATTAGCTTTGAGCACTTGTAGTTCAAAAGCCCTCGGAAAAACCCATAAATCCACAAATCATACAAGCAACCTATCATCAGATCAACACCTTAAGCAAAATGACTACAGAGAAACTAAAAACCTATAAACTGGTATATACATTTGGCATTTGAGATCCACTAGAGTACCTTCCTAGATCGCTAATAGAAAACGTAAAGACTAGACTATAAAAACTATTTAAAACATAAAATAATAGAAAATAAGTAAATTTTATCAAAAATCACTTACAAAATTAGTGTTTACAACCCCAAAATGTCAAATAAATCAATTTCATAAAATTGATCCAAAAGATAAGTTAAAAACTCAATTTAATTGGTTTTAAATCAAAGCTAGTTGATTTTAACTCTATTTAATTGATTTTAGAAACTATTCCTAAAAAGTAGGGTTTTAAAGCCCAACATAAAAATCCAAACAATTCAAACTAATTAATACAAATTAAAGGTATTAAAATATAATTAAGGTCATTTCAAATAATTCTAGTAAATTAACTTCATAAGAAACAACTATACAAATGACAATTTCCATAATTTTATTTAAAAGTTAGGGTTTTAGATCTAAAAATATAATTTCATCAAATTTCTTTAATTTATTTAAATTCAAAGTCTAGAAATGCAATTAGATCTATTTTATAACATATTATATACGAAATTGATTAAAAATAAAAAATAAAAAACCTAATTTAATATAATTAGAGTTTTTGAGCTCGGACTACAAATCTTACCAAAATATTTAAATTAATGATCTAGAAATGAAATTAAACATATTCGATTACAAACTATATAATCGATTTAATATAATAACTCAGTTACACAATTCAATTTAAATCAGCAAGAATTTTGACCTAAAAATCAAATTCTAATTAGTTTCACACAAAATTTTCAAATTAACAATTATAATATGAAACTAAGTACATTTCAATCTGTAATGCATAATCAAATTATCAAAAATAGATTAATTGAAATAATAATAGATATTCAAACATAATGAGGTCAAAAATCCCAAATTCCATAAATCAACATATACCACACAATTAGCCCAACCAATTTAATCACACAATATATATATATATACCAAATTAAATAACAAATTTAGCTTAATTAAAGCTAATTTTTCAAAATTAATCAAAATAAAAGTTGAGGTTTGGGAAAAATATACCAAAGAAGTTAAGCTAAAACAGGGTAGTTAAAGGGAAGTGGAGCTTCGTCTGTGGGAGAGGACCACTTGCTGGTGGTAGAGTGCCGCTAGAGGTGGCCAAATAGTAGCATGCGGCTACTGTTGCTTTATTGATGTAGGTGTGCTGTGATCGATGATGATGAGCGAACGAGGTGTAGACTGTGGTGATGTGGTCGAGCGGCAATGAAGTGGTGTGGTGGTGGTGCTCTGATCAATAAACTAAAGGAGTAATAGAGTAGGGAAACTATAGTACTTTAGGTTTCACAGATGAAAAAAATAAGAATGGGAAGGAGAGAGAGAGAAATGAAAGAAAATAAGGAGGGGGTGGGAGTAGTCGGTACACATGTAAGCAACATATTTTTTTAATATTAAAATATCTAAAAGGGGTTATATCAAAAATATTATTTCAAACGGATTAAATTCAACCAAAAAATTTTATAAATGGCTTTTCAGGAACAAATAAAAGATTTATCTGATAAAAGCTTTTAAAATAAATCAAAACACTTATTAAAATAGAAATACAATTTAAATTTAATAACCTAATTAAAATAAAATTAAATGTTAAAACTCATAAATTAACATTAATACTCATAAAAATTAGGTTTTTAAGAAGAGGGGTGTCACACTACGTACGCTACCCCCGGACCCATAGCTTGGCAACCAGTCAGCAAGACCCCCGTCCCTGGTTTTTCAAAACATGACCTAACTAATTGTTATTTGTATTATGATATTTATTAAAATAATTTAGATAATAATAATAATAGTTATTTATTAAATTTAAGGAAATGAAATTTGAAAATATAATATTTTATAATAATTATGTAAATAACTATAATAATATTAGGCCCATAAAGATCTAACAACAAGGGGTACAACACCCCTTAGACCCTAATGCACCAATCTAGTAGTACGACCCCATCATATAGGTGATTCGAAGAGTGACTTGTTTGATTATTACTTTTATTTTAATTTTTATTATTTTAAGAATAATTTTTATTATTTTAATTATTATAGTTATGTTATAATAATATTAATAATGACTATAATGTTAATTATAAATCTGGTTATATATTATATTATTAGTATTTCATATAAAAATTAGTAATTATGATAAGAAGAGAAGTATCACATGTATAAGAGGAATGAATATATTGTGCCAAGGGATATAATTGTAGTTGAAACATTTATCTTCCTTATATACTAATACCAACAAATATATGAGTGGATTTTAGTTTTGTTAGTATAATACTACTAATACCCCTAGATATAAAAGTAGGTAAAAGAGATGATCAAGGTCTTCATCAGCCTATTGACAGACTTCATAGGTAGCATCATCAGTAACCTGCCATGTTTTAAGCTTTTTCTTCATGAGTAGCATCTTTTGGCAGGCCATCCAACATATAATTTTGTGTCTAGGCATTCCATGATGCATCCAAACAAGATTATACCACATGACCTTGTCATTTATGTGCCTCAAAATTTGGTACATTTTGGTAATACTAAATTTACCTTTGTCACTACTAGAAATTAAGACTTTTTACCCTATAGTCCTCATTTTGAAAATGAGTTTTGTTGTCCAAGTAGAATCATCTTTAATATCAGCTTGCGAAATTTTTGATCAACTTAAGTATTTTTCATGAACCCATTTGACCAAAATACTCTCTTTTTGCACCTGTAACCTCCATAAATTTTTGTAGAAATAGGTTTCATTCTAAGGTAATAATTATCGAATGCCTAGTCCACCTTCATCTTTGGGGTGAAAAATTCTGGTTGAGGAAATAAGGGCCTTTCTTTTCCTTGTTTCCATATTGCTCTAGAAGAAATCTCTGCATAAAGAATCCAGCTTGTGCACAACAACTTTAGGAATCATAAAGACTTGAATCCAAAAATTTGTGACACTAGATATCATAGATTGAAGGACTTAGAGTTTTCCTACATAGCTTAAGTATTTCAAAGTCTAGGCTTTTAGTTTTTGATTATTTTTTTCTATTAAAGGCTAATATTGGGTAAGAGACAGAGATGAGTTGCCCAATGGGACTCCTAAGTACCTAAAAGGAAAGTTTCCTTCATTATAATTCAAGTTCTTGATAATCTACCTCTTAATATCAGTGTGGACTCCTCTAAAATAAATGCAGCTTTTCTTAGGGTTGGCATTTAGACTTGACATGGCTACAAATATATCTAGCTTCTTCTTGATGAGTTGGGCTGACTTCAAGTTACCTTTGTGAAAAAGTAAAAGATCATCAACAAAGCAAAGATTGATCATTCTCAATTTTTTACGATTAAGGTGACCTTTAAATCCATTTTCCTTCCATAATGTTCTCATCAATCTATTAAGATACTCCATAGCAAGGACAAAAAGATAAGGAGACAGGGGTCTCCTTGTCGAATCCCTCTTCTCCCTTGGAAAGGTTTGCATAGAGAGCCTTGTAAACTTTTATAGAAACTCATAGTTGTTAGTTATTGCATGATCAAGTTGATAAAGTGAAAGGGAAAGCCCAACCCCTCTAACACTATCTATAAAAACTACCATTTTATGGTGTCATAAGCCTTTTTCATGTTCACTTTCATCATCATTCAAGGACTTATATTTTACCTCCATTATTTTCTCAAAAGTTCTTGTACCATTAAGATATTATCCCCTATCCACCTCCCAAGGACAAAGCAAATTGAGCTTCACCCACTACTTCACTAAGAACATTAGTGAGTCTATTAGTGATCACTTTTGAAAAAATTTTGTAGATCATATTGCAGCAAGCAATAGATCTATATTCTGTGATATAGGTAGCATGCTGAGATTTTGGCACCAAATGAATGCTAGTGTTATTCAAGGCTTTTAAAAGAAAACCTGTATTCCATAAGTGGTTTGTTGCTTCATATATATCTTCCCCTACTATGCTCCATGGTGCTTTGAAAAAATGTGCATTACACCCATCAAGACCTAGAGATTTATTGTCCCCCATGTTGACATTTGCTTTCCTCACTTTAGATTCTAAAATTGTTTTTAGAAGATGCTACTTGCCGTGGAGAGAATTGGTCCTTTCTTGAACACCTCTAGATTAGGGTGAAGGAGACTTGTACTTGTAGTTCCTAGTAGGCCCTTGTAAAAATTAGTGACTTCTTTCTCTATGTCTGGCCATGATGGGAGCTTGTTACCATTGAGGATATGCAACTGAGTTAAGGAGTTTATGCTATGATTTTCTTTAACCTTTTCATGGAAATAAGAACTATTTCCATCCCCCTATTTGACAAAGTTAATCTTAGCCTTCTGTTGAAGGTAGTGTTTTTCAATTCATAATTTGTTCCACCATTTCTTCTTCTTCTTTTCCATTGTATAGCAAATGGCAGTTGTTGGGGTCAGCTTGTAGAGTTTTTTTTTTAATGCACTTCGACTCTTCTCTAGCCTTTTCTACTTCATGGGTCACATGGCCAAAATGCCTTGCATTGAATTTTTTAAGTTCCCCTTCCAATCTCTTAGGCTTTTGTATCACTTGAAATTGCTTTGAGCCTTTAATCTGAATATCCCAAGTTTGCTTTACTCTGTGTAGAAATTGATCATGTTTTATCCAATAATTACATAATTTAAAAAGCTTTTTCCGTTTCAGCTCATCCTACTTAACAAAGAATCTAAGACAGGCATGATCAGAGAGTCAATGATCCACAACTTCAATTCCTACATTAGGAAAATGGTGTAATAACATCTAGTTACTAAGACCTCTATCTAGTTTGCATTAAACTCTATGAGGAGGTTGCTGATTATTTTACCATATGAAGAGTGGACCAACTTTAGGAATAGGTCCAACCCCATATATTTTTAGAAAAGTGGCAAAGTCATCCATTTCACCTTGATGAACCATACCACCCATTTTCTCAGCAGCAGAAAGTATGGCATTAAAGTCACCAAGAATTTTCCAATCTCTATCTACTTGCTTATTGAGAAGTTCTAATCCATTTCGAAGTTGTTTCCTCTCAATACTAGAATTAGAACCATATACAAAAGTCACTAAAAGACTAGTTTGAGTCATTAAATCCTTCACTCCATAATGAATATACTTTCTAGCTTTAGAGAGGATAGTTAGGGAAATAATAGTGGGGGTTCTTGAGGAGCATTATTCTTCCCTTATAATGAGAAGAATGATTAGTATGAAAATAAAAATGTGGAGCTATTTTTTTTTTGTGCTGCATCTACCTTACTATACTTTAACCTAGTTTCAATAAGACTACTAAAAAAAATGATATGTGTTCATAAGAACTTACAAAGCTCCTTTTACTTGAGAGGAGAGAAAGCTCCTTTGATATTCCATGACGCTAGCTTCATTTAATGATAGAGGGATGTTTCAAATCATCTTTGGAGAAGAATTCTCAATTGCATAATATTACCACATTTATTTATTACATGGAAGAGCTGTATTCAATGGATGATCAAGAGCACAAGGAGAAAATATGGGCGGGTCGAAGTGTTAAGGATTACTTTTGTTGCCTTAATTTACAAGATTTAGATCAATAGAAATGAAGTTGTGTTTCAAAAGAAGCAATATATTTTAGAAAGTATAAGTAAGAAGATTATCCAAGAAGTTTTCATGAGAGGAAGCCTTGGAAAGAATGAAAAAATGCAAAATTTCTTAAAGCTTATAGATCATTAGATGTAGATGATAGATGATTAGGAGGCTGTATGCCATTTTGGTTCGTTTTGAGTATTTTTTGCATGGCTTTTTTTATACAGATACCTTAGTGTACATATTGCTTATTTTGGTAATTAAATTTATTTACTTACCAGAAAAAAGTAGGTAAAATATCTATTGACATAACAAACTATTACCAATAGATAAAAAATTTCTATAGGAAAAAATTTCTTCATTACCCATAAAAATATATCTGTTTGTATTAGTAACTTTTCCAACTGAAAAAAAAATCTATGACAAAATTTTTGTTGGTACAAGTCATATATTTTATAGTGGTTGTGAGATCATTCAATTGCTTTGATGGACCAATCGATTGGTCCTTATGAGCAGCTGATTGGTTTACCAAACCCATCAACTAGTTGCCTTGGGACCAAAGTGGTCTAGTCTCTACTTAGACCCAATGATGTGCGTCCATTATGAGGTCCTTTGGACTTACAAATGCATCACTAATATTCATGGACCTCATGAACCTCATCTTCTAGTAGCAGCTTGATTAGTTCATTGTTATCTTTATCTATATTATCTTTATTTACACTAGGACTTTTGAGGAGCATGAGTAGCATTTGAGGTAGACATTAACATTGTTGAGAGAAAATTTTTTGTATGCTAAGCTCTCAAAGTGTGAGTTTTGGTTGAGTAAAGTAACTTTCCTTGGATATGTCATCTCAAATAAGGGTGTGTTGGCAAATTAATAGAAAATTCAAGGAGTATTAGACAGGTTAGCACCAATAAATGTGAGGGATGTACGCAATTTTCTAGGTTTAACAAGCTAATATAAATTTTTCATCTAAAATTATTCTAGGATTGTGTGTCCTTTCACTACTAGGTTGAAGAAGGCAATGTATTTTCTTTAGGACAATAAGTGTACTGAACCTTTTGAGGAGCTCAAGAGGAGATTGATTTTAGATCTAATGCTTATCTTGTCATCTATTATGGAGCGAATCGAGGTATATAGTGAATCATCTAAGCATAGTCTAGGGTGTGTGTTTATGTAGCATGGGATGGTAATGGCATATGCTTCTCGCTAGTTGAAGGAGCATGAGCATAACTATTCCACTTAAGACCTTGAGCTAGCTATAATGGTTTTTTCTTTGAAGATAAAAAAAAATTAATTGTATGGAGTGTAGTATAAGTTCTACAAGACCATAAGAGAATCAAATATATCTTCACTTAGATTAAGCTAAACATGGGACAACAAAGGTGGCCGTAGTCGGTTAAGGATTACAATTTGGAATTGACCAATTATGAGAGTAAGGCTAAGTCATAGAAGGTACTATTAGTAGGAAGAATTTAGACTCCTTGGGTTCCTTACTAATTTCATATTAGATTTAGCAGGAGCTTTAGGATTTGGGCACCGAGATCATTAGGTTTAGGGATCTAGAGGGTGGATGAGCTCTCTCTTGATGATGTCGACCATCTTTGACGATATGGGTAGTGGGGTTTTAGATCTTTGAGGATAGGAGTATCAATTTCCAAGGTGGGTGGTGTGTTTCATAGAGTTATTGGAAGCTTAAGAGGAAGATTCTAAAGGAGGTTATCATGTATCTTCATCTATCCATCTTATAGGGAATAAGTTGTCCAAGGACTTAAAGTTGATCTTTTAGTGGCCTTTTATGAATCAAGAGATTTCATAATTCCTAGATTGGTGCTTAACTTTTCATAAGGTTAAGATTGAGTAAAAGCATTTGATAGGTTTGGTTCAACCATTGGACTCTATAGACGAAAGTGTCGTAGCCCCTTGTGAGAGACCGACTCGTGTGAGATAGTTGTGTTGAGACCTAAGATTGTAGAGGACAATATTGGGTAGATTAGGATGATTTAGGATCAAATGAATGTTGCTGATGTGGTTTTATCAAAGTAAATGGAAGGTTGGATGGAAGATTGTATGAGAAACTATCACCCACGAACTAATGCAAAAGAAACAAAGTAATTTGTTGGAGTATAGGTGAAGAAATTGATTAACCAAGTAGGAAAGGCTCGATAGATTTGAGTAGTCTTCAAATATGTCAAGTTTGAAGATTGATTGAGGAAGGTTGAATCCCAGATTTTCCTTACTTAATGTCGACCCAAAAGGGAGGATAGACTTTAGCTAATGTAGCTCAAAGTTTTATCACAAAATCATGTGTTTTATTCATTCAAATTCTGCTTACAATTCATGCGCACAAAGGCTTTATATAGGGGAGGAGATAGTCGGTGGTTAGCTAGCCTAAACCAGCTGAGTATTCCCCTTAATCTAGCCCATTTATCATGGTTGAATTAAGCCCACATTAACCTTAATCCAAAGCACAATATCATTGGTTAAATGATACTATGGATTAATATTACAAAGCTATACAATTGACTAAGATACATACATGACATTATATCAATACTCTAACTTACATAAAATACACTTAGGGTTAGGGTTTACAACAAGTTAATATAACTAATGAATATCATCACTATATCTTCTTGTTGTAATGTATCATCCCATGTATGCCATAGTCTTGCATGCTTTGAATACTTGTACACATTAAAGTGTATGAACATCTTTGTCTTGCAAATATGTGATATACCTACAAGAATAACTTGAATGTTTTTCAATATCAAGCATATAAGAATTATCAAGAATATTTAACATGATAGGCTCCAATATTAAGAAAGATAAATCTTCCTTACCTTGAGGATTAATATGAACATGAAAATCATTACATTCATTGGATGCTCGTACATCAGCTGCTTAGGATAGGTAAAAGATTTATGTGGACCTACGAAGGAGGACAAATAGGTATGAAGTAGGTGACTAAGTTCTTTTGAAGGTTTCACCCACTAGTGGGGCAAGACATTTTCGTTGGAAGGGCAAGCTTATCCTAAGGTATATTAGACCATATAAGATTTTGGAGCAGGTTAGAGAGGTTGCTTACCGATTCGCGTTGTTTATTTAGCTTCCACAAGTGCATATAGTCTTTCACATCTCTTTGTTTGAGAAGGTACATGGTAGATCCATCCCACATCATTTTGTTTAAGATGGTTGATCTCAACTATGCATTGTCATATAAGGAGTGACCGGTGAGGATCATTGACACTAAGACTCTTGAAACACACTTGAAAGTTGTCCTACTAGTGAAGACACCTGGGAGTTTGAGGATGAGATGAAGACAAAGTGTCCAAAACTTTCATCTAGGTATATTTTTTGGGTGATGCAGTCTCTTTAAGGGGGTAGTACCTTTCTCTCCTATTCTAAATCTTGCTTCTTTTTTACTTTGATAGATTAGGGTTTTTAATGTTTTTGGGTTACCACAACATTTTTCTTTTATGGAATTTAGGGACAAAGTCTCTTTGAAGGAGGGTAATGTTGTAATGCATCATAAAATCCTTAAAATTATACTTAAAATTATGTTGATATCAAATAAATGAGTGTTAATTTTGGAAAGGACTTGAAATATAAATAAAAAGTTGAGTTTTAGCTATATCGATTGATTGGTTCCCCTAATTGATTAACTTGTAAGTTTAGGAATAAGAAATTTTATTTTGTGATAAACTAGCTACCATTTTCTTAAACCGATCTATTGGTTATCTAAGGATTTTTGATCCTTTATTTATTTTTGATTTAATTCACTTTCCATTGATTATGAAAACTTGTAATTAGAATCTATTTATGGTAATGAATATATTTTGGTGCTTTGTGATTATTTTTACATTATTTATATTATTTTGTAATTTTTATTTAGCTAAATTTCCCTATATGCACTTTTAAGACATTTCTCACCTTCTTTCTCTTTTATTTCACTTTCCTCTCTCTTCTAGCATCTATGGATGCTTGTTTGACTTTCTACACCTTATCCTTAACTTACCAACCCTCTATCATACTTTTTGTTCATTACACTTTACCTCTGTTACCTCATCACGTGTTTTCCTTACACCTTTGTGTTCCACACTCAACTAAAATTATACATCCCTCTTTTCCACTTGTGAATGTCAACCAACACTCTCCCATAAACACTCCATTCTAATTTAATTCACTCCTCTACCATCGATACTTACGCATTCTCTTCCTTTTCCTTTGTAAAAATTTAGGTAATCCCCACCTTTCTTTCCTTTTCTTCTCTAATAAGAAAAAATAAAGGATTGCCTCTTGTTCCATATCCTTTGTCTAGATTACTATCTTTTCTCTCTTCTCCTATTTTAGCTTTAACTCTCCCTTATTTTCCTTAAGTAAAGATAGATTAAGGTTTTGAGAAAAGTTGAAGATATTCACTTTTTTCTCCCTTATAATTCTGATTTGAGAAAAATTTTGGGTTGTGAAATTCTTCTTCTTCTTATTACTCTAATTTGGTTTTATTAAGTCTTGTAAAAAGAGATTTTGACTATTTTGATTTTTGATTCTCTTAGGAATTGAGGCCTTGGTAGACAAAGATCAAGTTAGGAGTATTTTATGCTAAAGGATTTGTTTGAAAGTAAGGGAATCTTATCTCTAAAGTGAATAAGGTCTTTTGTTGTCTATTGGAGTTTCATATTCTTGGTGTATTTTTAGTGTGGTGCATGAGATAATGAAATTGTTGGATTTAATTTGAAATGCCACGAAAATTTCTAATTTTATAAATTATATTTAAATGATATTTTATCAGAAAAATTATTTAAATAAATTATTTTTATTAAAATAAAAGGGAATTAATTAGGGAAAATAAAGAATAAATTTATAAGTATTTTTATTAGGAGAGAATTTGGGTATTTTAGCTAATTAATCATTTTATTTTGAAAATTTATTAAATAAATTATTTTATTTAAAATAAGAAGGAGAAAATAGTTTCAAATTAATAATAATTTTATAAATAATTTAATTGGAGAAATTTAGGGTGTTTTGTTAATTAAAATAGGATTTATAGAAAATCTTTTAAAAATTATAATTTAGCCTAAAAAAGGGTTTAAATATTATTTTATTTAAATATTATTATTTTTAAATATTCCAAATATTTTAATAAATTTAAATACCCAAACAAATTATTTTTCTCTCTTTCCTTTTTTTTCCTTTTTCTTTCTTTTTCTTTCTTTTTCTTTCCTTCCATCTCTTCCCAGATTTGGGCCTGGCGCCGCCCAATTTCCTTCTTCCTTATCTTCTCATGCCACGGCCCAGTTCCGTTCTTTTATTTCTTCCTCCTTTGGCAGCTTGCGCGCTACGTTTCTCCCATTTTCTCCCGATTTCTCCCTAGAACTCGTCATTTTATTTAATGCACCTTAACCCCTGCCGACCGGCCCGGTCTCCCTCTTCTTTTCCTTCTTTCCTTCTTCCCCGAGCCGCCCGGTTTTCCCACCTTTCTTCTTCCCTAGCCTTGGCACCTACCATCCCCGCCACCGACCTGCCTACAACTCCGCCGCCCAGCCGAGATTTTTAGCGCCAATCTGGCCCCTTTGGCATGCCTATTCCTTCCTTTCTCCTCCCCTTGTTTCGGCAGCCTCATCAACCCAACCAAATCTCCACTTTCTCGAGCGATCCTCTCTCTCTCTCTCTCCTGCGCACTCCCCTACCCGAGTTTTGCTGCCACCGGTGACACTAACCCTACTTTCCTTACTCCCCAGCCGACCCACAAAACCCTAAACTCCCTTCTAAAACCTATAAATACCCCTGGGTTGAGCTCTGTATCGAGCTTTGGTTGTTTGCCCAGAATTCCCCAACCTTACTGCCGACGCCCATTTAGACGCTTCGTCCGCCGCCTTTGGCCAACTACGTCACGATATTCACCCACCTACGCCTTCCCTGCACCACCCTCTAGCTAACCAAACCAGTAATCCCCCTCAATTCTTCCTGCATAAGCCGTCCCAGGTGTTCGAAATCCCCTTCCCAACCAACCTATTTTCTGCCTTCGCCACCCTTTGCACCACCATTAGCCACCTATTCTACCGTTTACGCCGCTTATTTCTCTTCCCATTCTCTTCTGCAGAACCTCCTCTATCTTCCCCTACCTTTCTTTTCCTCTTCCTCCCTCTCCTCCTCCATTCGGCCACCACCGCCGTCGCCATGCGCCGCCACCTTTGGCTGTTCCTCCACCTCCATTCTGCTCCTCTCCCTCTGGGAATTCTTAAACAGCCCAACTCCCAACTTAATTATCCATACCTTTTTCCCTGCATGCAACTTTTACCCTTTTCTTCCCTTTTTTCGGCCACCGTCGCCGCCTCCATGCACTACCACCGGTGTCGCCTATCCCCACCAGCCTATGGTTGAACCCTAGACCCTCTCAGCTATTTTCCCTATTTTTATAACCCTTAAATTATTTTATTTCATTTATTTGCATATAAATACTATTATTATTATTCTTAATATTTATATTTTTAATATGCATTATTATTATTATTAGTATTAATATTTTTATTATTATTTATGTCGAGGGCTGAAGCCTATTGTATTTTAATTTGATTTTATTATTATTATTCTTAGTATTTCTATATTCACTATTATTAATATTAAAATGTTATAAGTATAATTATTATTATTATTCCTATTTCGAATTTCCAATATTCTTATTCCATTATTATTAATACAAATATTTTAACATTAGTTTTGCTAATAATGTATTATTATTATTATTATTATTATTATTTCATCACTATTATTATTACTAAATTTGGTTAATTAATTTACTAATATTATTATTAGTAGTATTATTTTAGTAAAAGGGAAGAAGCCCTTATTTTACTATATTTTTGAGTAATGTCCTTATTATTATTATTGTTACTGTTTTTATTAACCTTATTATTATTAATATTGATATTATTTTTGGTATTTTTGCTATTATTATTTTAATATTTTATCAAAAGCCTAGTCTTATATTAAGTTAGTTATTAATAGTATTTTTGATAGGAGGAAGTCTCATTTTAGCTTTTCTCTCATAATAGGTAAAACCAGTCAAAGCCCTAAGGAAGCATATGAGCGTGCTCCAAGACCGGTGTCGTTTTAGGTAAGGGTGTTACTAAGGCCATTGTGTGCTTATATGCATTATGTGCTTCATATGCTATGTATTATATGTTTATGATTATTAATTATGTCGTATATGGTATGACGTGGAGTTGAAGTATATTTTTATATGGCATGTGTATTATTTATGTATGATAATATGTGTTGTGACCCTGTAAGACATGCATGTGAGGATGTTGATGTGGTGGTGTGGGGAAAAGGATGAAAAATGAGGATGGAGAAAGAAGTTGACCAAGAGATGTGAGCTGACCTAAGTATTTTAATGATATATGAGTGGAAGAATAAATGGAAAATGTAGGGTTTCGTGTGAGAGAATATAATTTATGGTTTTATTTGGGAGAATATAATTTATGATATTATATGGGAGAATCGAATTTATGGTGTGTTTGGGAGAATCTAATTTATGATGTTAATTGGGAGAATCTAATTTATGATGTATATGGGAGAATCAAATTTATGGTATGTTTGGGAGAATTGAAATTATGGTTTGTTCGGGAGAATCTAATTTATGATGTTATTTGGGATAATGTAATTTATGATATTATATGGGAGAATCTAATTTATGATTTGATTGGGAGAATCTAATTTATGATTTGTTTGGGGGAATCCAATTTATGGTTTTTCTTGGGAGAATCTAACTTATGGTCTTGTATGGGAAAATCTAATTTGTGGTTATTAATGGGAGAATCTAATAAATTGTAAGGTATGGACAAATCTTTGGGTTTTATATGGTTTGAATTTAGGTTTGGCATGGGTGAATCTTTGGTTTTGTGTGGATTGAATTTAGGGTATTATATGACGGAATCTTGGGTTTTGCATGGTGGTGTTAGGGTTTGCATAGTGGTATTAATGGTTGTGGGGTGGTATTAGGGTTGTGTGGTGGAGTTAGGGTTTTTCATGGGAGTTAATGATTGCATGGAATTTTAGGGTTTGCATGAAAAAGGTTCGAAGGTTTGCATGGGGAGATTAATGTCTGCATGGGTATGAAATTTACGTGTGGAAAGTTAATTTGGGATGTAAGGAAGGTAATGTAAGTGTTGTTTGGGTGTTTGAGCACTTGGGATGAAAAATAGCACGTGGATCAAATTAAGGGTATGGAGGAGACTGAATTAGGGTTGGAATGATTAACTATGGGTTGTTGTGGTTAATTAGGGTTTGGTGTGGCTGATTAGGGTTTTTGTGTTATCATGTGTATGTGGTGATTAAAGTGTAATTATGATGGTGGAATTTTATGATTTGTGATGTGTGATGATTTATGCATGTCTAGGGTGAAAGTCTTGGAACAAGATACTTAAAACATTAATTATCTAAAGTGGAAGATCGTTGAGACGGGACCAACCGATCCACTGGTTCGAAATAGTGGTTAGGGTTTTTACCCTATGTGCGACCGATCCACCGGTTATAATAGTGGGGGTTCCCGAGCTCAACAAACACAAACCCGAGTTTTGCTAACATGCCTAAAAGATACTAATTACTTACAGTGGAACACCATGCGAGCCAGAGCCAACCGATCCACCGGTTAGGAATAGTGGTTAGGACGCGTAGTCCTATGTGTTTCCGGTCCACCGACTATAATAGTGGTTAGGGTATGATACCCTATGTGCCTCCGATCCACCGGTCATAATAGTGGGGGCTTCCGTACTCGCATGGATTTGATAAAAAGTATGGTGTGAATCGACTTTTGATAAGAGATTAATTAAGTAATTGAATTGGGTTATAAATGGGCCTTTGTACTTTTACCTGAATGGTCATATGCATTTATGTTATCATGTTGGTCTTATACTTCATTATTATTCTGCGTTCTTTATGTGCCATTATGTGTTGGCCTTAGTGCTCGGTTACCTTACTCAGTATGTAGCGTACTGATCACCCTTTTTATGGGTGCTGCTCATTCCCACGAGTAGTATGCCCTTCTAATTTTATGCAGATGGGTGAGATATCTGGTGGGGCTGAGTGTTGAGCATGTTTGGCTCAAAGTTCGAGAGAGTTGTGGCCATATTTCAGTCTTTATGTAACCTCTATTGCTCCTTGTTATTCCTTTTGTTTTGGATTTTTTCAAAATTAAATATTAATGTTTGTAGCTATTACTCCTTTCGAGGAATTTTGATTTCGCACTCTGATTTCTATCTTATTATTGATTTATGATTCTTTACGCGTACTCTGATTTTTAATGAATGATCTTTCGAGTTCTTTTATAAACTATTGGTTTGAGTTTAATGCTTACTTGGAGTTTAGTTTGTCTTGATTTGTAATTGATTGTTAATCTTTTCCTTAGCCTTAGCACTTGGTACTGAAACGGTAGGAGATAACCGGTTTGGTACTAAGTGTGGCGGTAACATCCCCAGAATTCACGGGTTTGAATTTAAGAGTTTCTATTACTTCCGCTTTTAAAAAAAATAGTGAATTTTGGGGTGTTACAAGTTGATATCAGAGCATTGGTTTTGATAACCACGCTTTTGTTCGAAATTTTTTTTAGTTTAACGAAGTTTTTCTTGTTTTAAAAACATTTACGCTCAAAGTTAATTTCAAAAATCTTTTTCCATTTCAAATGTTTAGCTGATACCATAATTCACACTCTTTCGTTTTTAAAATTTATAAGCTGATACCACAATTTGGTATCGAAGCAGTTGATCCTTTTGATCACGCTCTTTCGATGTTAAAATTTTTAAGTTGATACCACAAGTTGGTATCGTTACTCGTTTCGACCGCACTCTTTCGTTTTTAAAATTTTGACCACACCTGTTTTGAAATTAAATTTGGTTTACGAAATTATTATCGGATTTTAAAGTGTGTTTCGATCGTTCTTTCGTTTTTAACCCTTTTAAGCTGATACTAAAAGTAGTATCATTTTCAAAATGAATTTGGATTAAAAAGTTTTCCTTGAATTGAAATTGTTTTTGAACCAAAAAGGATTTATTTATTTTAAAACGCTTTCATTCCGGCCACGGTGAGAAGCGAAGGGTAGAATTTTAATTAAGTTTATTCTTAAGGGGGTAGTTTTTATAAGTATTATTTTTTGTATGGTGCCTCTATTTCCATTGATTTAAGTTTTATTTAGTAAGTTTATTCCTAAGGGGGTAGTTTATATAGGTATTAGTATTAGTTTGGTTTTCTAGCCACTTAGAGCGTTTTGTCACAGCCCGCTTATTTTTTCACATTTTTGTCCTGAAGGTTCTAGAATGTTCTAGAGCTGTGTAGACTCTAGTGGAATTGTGTGGAAATATATAAAACCTTGTGTAAATATCTAGAGACCTCCTAGATTAATGTAGAACTCTCTAGAATCCCAAAGGCTAGAAGGATCATGAAGGGATCTAGAAGAGTCTTCTAAAGTCTCTTATAATCTAGAAGGTATTCTAGAATTATCTAAAGGGTTGTGGAAGACCTAGAATCTTCCACCAAAGGAGGGAAAGGGAGGGGGACCTCAACTATAAATAGAGGACCACCCCATTTGCTCCCATCACCTCTCAAGTTGTAAAGCTCTCTCCTCTCTCATCAATAAGAGTTCTCTTCTTACACACAAACTCTCTCACTCTCTCTCTAAGCCTCCTAAGTTCTCCAAGTGTTCTTACTTGTCTTCAAAGGCTTGGTAATAGCCTAAGTTTGGGAAAGGCTGACTTAGTGAGCACTAAAGGTGTTGTGCTTCTAAGTGCCACACGGGAAAGACTTAGGTGAAAGAAGTCACCCCGTGACACGTGGTATCAGAGCTTGGCTAAGTGGAAGCTTTAGTTACAAAGGATCGTAGCCATGGCAAATGACGAGTTGGTGAAGAACTCGAGCAAGACTACAATCGTCTCCATGGAGACCTATGGAAGGGAGCGTGAGAAGAAGGCAAGGGTGTTGCCAAGGATAAGTCGGTATCCAAGGACCGACTCTCTTCACTTGAAGACAGAGTTGTTCGGGTGGAGAGAAGGATGGATGAGTCGATGGAGAGACTCGATGTGTTGGAAGAATATCTTGATGAAGATATTCGTGGGGAATTCCTTGGTGGCATTAACCGCTTGTTGGAGGAATTCTGTAGAGATATTGGCATCCTAAAGGAGGAATTTGGCACCCTTAGGGCAGAGCACATTGGGTTGAGGTGAGATCTCAACCAAGGGAGGCATGGCGGTCATGTTAGAGGACTAAGGGTCCAAGGCCCCGAACCACCCAAATACGGAGGTAAGCGCGATGCCAAAGAACTTGATGATTTTATTTGGATGGTAGAAAGATACATGCATCGTGCAAGAATGGATGATGATGCGGACAAGATCGATACCGCCACACTCTACCTTGAGCACGATGATATGCTATGGTGGAGACGCCGTAGTGATGAGATTGAAAGGGGTGTGGTGGCTATTGATACATGGGAAGACTTCAAGAGGGAGCTTAAAGCTCAATTCTATCCCATGAATGTGGAGGAGGCTGCGGTAAAGAAGCTAAGGAGCCTCAAACAAATCGGTACCATCAAGGACTATGTTAAAGAGTATAGCTCCTTGATGCTTGAGATACCGGACATGTCAGAGAAGAACCGACTCCTCTACTTCATGGATGGATTACAAACTTGGGCAGAGCAAGAGTTGAGGCGTCGAAATGTCCAAGACCTTGCTTCGGCCATAAGGGAGGTGGAGTCCCTCATCGAGTTCCGAAAGGAAAAGAAAGATAAGCCAAAGAAGGGTGGAGTATACAAAGGTGAGGGAGAGAAATCTCACAAAGAGGCCGACCCACCTAAGTGGAAGGGAAAGTATGAAGGGGGCAAGGACCACTCAAAGAAAAGGACATGCTTCATCTGCCAGGGGGATCATATGTCCTTCAACTGTCCCAAGAGGAAGCAATTGAATGCCCTCATCAGTTCCCTTAGAGAAGAAGGGACCTCGGGTGAGAAGGAAGTAAAGATGGGGTCAATGCGCTTCTTGAGCTCCCTCAAGACTAAGCTACAGAGGAGCCCAACGTGCCGGCCAAGGATAGGGAGATGCCAAAGATCTGGAAGGGTTTGGTTTATGTCGAAGCCAAAGTGAATGGTGGAGACACGAAGACATTGGTGGACACGGGAGCCACTCACAATTTTGTGGCCGAAGAAGAAGCCACAAAGCTCGGGATTCGATATTCCAAGGAAATTGGATGGATGAAGGCGGTTAACTCAGCTTCAAGGCCGATCCTTGGTGTTGCTCGAGGAGTGCCCATTCGGTTGGCCGAATGGGAAGGCATGGTGGATCTAACGGTAGTACCCATGGACGACTTCAAGATGGTGTTGGGCATGGAGTTCGTCGACAAGGTACACCCCTTATCATTTCTAGATGCTAACACCATGCATATCTCAAAGGGGCAGGAGTCATATGTTGTGCCCCTATTTCGGGAAAAGGTGGAGTCCAAGATGCTTTTGGCTATACAAGTATCTAAGGTACTTAAGAAGGGTGAGGTCACACTCTTAGCCACATTGAAGGAAGAAGCCTCACCCCCTGGATCGGAGGTGCCCGTGGAGATTAAGGAATTCCTCAAGGAATTCGAGGACGTGATGCCACCCGAGCTTCCGAAGAAGCTTCCACCTCGGAGGGAGGTGGACCATGTGATCGAGTTGGAACCATGTGCTAAGCCTCCTGCTATGGGTCCTTATTGGATGGCCCCGCCGGAATTGGAAGAGTTGAGGAAACAACTCAATTAGCTATTGGATGCGGGATTCATCAAGCCATCCAAAGCCCCATTTGTTGCCCCGGTGTTGTTCCAAAGAAAGCACGATGGAAGCCTCTGGATGTGCATTGATTATAGGGCACTAAACAAGGTAACCATCAAGAATAAGTACCCGATCCCATTGATAGCGGATCTATTTGATAGACTTGGGAAAGCTCGATGGTTTTCCAAGTTGGACTTAAGATCGGGGTACTGGCAAGTTGATATATGAGATTTATATGTTATTTTGCTAAGTAAAAATATCATTTATTCCTCATTATTTTTATAACATGTAATCTTTTCTCGAGTTTTTCTCTTTTGGATAGATTTTGCAGGAAAAGATAAAAATGAAGAAATTCAAAGAAGAAATCGATGGAAAGAGAAAAGACCACAAATAACACATCAAGAGATATGGAATCAATGGAAGAAAAGACTAGAAATGAAGAATATATATCAAAGGGAAGATTTTGTTGAAATTTCATGATGAAATAATGAAGAAACAAGAAACACGGCTTGTGTTTTTCTATGAGCACACAAAATTTCAGCATTTAAAATTCAGCATTTGGCCGAGAGTTCAAGGAAAAACACGGGGGTTCCGTTTTTTCTAACACGGACCGTGTTTTTCTCAAATTTTGTAACCGTTCGCGCAACGTTTCCCCGATATATTTCAAAAGTTTGAACATTCAAAAGGGTGGTTTGAGGGAGTTTGAGAATGGGATTTTCTCTTTCTCTCTATACTCTCTAGATACCACATGTAATTTGTAATTCCAATTCTTCTTCATTGTATTCAATTGAACAATCAACACTCTGCAATTCAATTCGATAAGTTCTTCTCCATTCCTCTTTTAATTGCAAGTTTTGATTTTTGATTGAATGCAATTCAATTATCTTTGTTGCATTATTATTTTTCTTATGTTTGGTGTTTCATTGTTAATTTATTTGTAAGTATTGATGTTAATTATTGATTATTGCATTTAATTGTGTGTTATTGCAATTATGTAGATAGTATAATGTAGGAGGATTTGATGACAAGTCCGCATAGCCGAGGGAGATGAGCCCAAGACTACATGCGTAACTAGGTATGGATCTTACGAGTTCTTGGTCATGCCCTTTGGTTTAACTAATGCACCTGCTACTTTTTGCACCTTAATGAATAAAATCTTCCATCCATTTTTGGATAAATTCGTTGTGGTGTACTTGGATGATATTGTGATATATAGTGAGACCTTAGGTGAGCATGTTCAGCACCTAAGGAAGGTATTCCAAGTACTTAGGGAAAATGAGCTCTTCATGAAGGTGGAGAAGTGCTCATTTGCCCAAGACGGGGTGATGTTCTTGGGTCACTGGATTGTGAAGGGGAAGATCTTCATGGATGAAGCTAAGGTGCATGCTATTGCGGAATGGGAGCTGCCTAAGGGAGTCTCGGAGTTAAGGTCTTTCTTAGGCCTTGTGAATTACTACAGGCGGTTCATCATGGGATACTCGGAAAGGGCCACGCCCTTGACCAACTTGCTTAAGAAGAAGGTCACATGGGAGTGGACGGAAGAATGTCAAAGGGCCTTTGAGGATCTTAAGCAAGCTGTGATGGGAGAGCCCGTCCTAGCTCTTCCAAACTATGCGGAGCCATTTGAGGTACACACGGATGCATCGGATTTTGCTATAGGGGGTGTGTTAATGCAAGAAAACCATCCTATAGCCTACGAGAGTTGGAAGCTCAATGACACAGAAAGGAGATCTCCAGTGCATGACAAGGAAATGACAGCTATCATCCATTGCCTTCGGGTTTGGAGGCACTACTTTCTTGGGAGTCGGTTTGTGATCAAGACCGACAATGTCGCCACCAGCTATTTCCAGAGACAAAAGAAGCTAAGCCCCAAGCATGAGCGGTGGCAGGATTTTTTTGCCGAGTTCGACTATACCATGGAGTACAAGCCGGGCAAAGCCAATGTTGTGGTGGATGCATTAAGTCGGAAAGCGGAGCTAGTAGTGTTGAGCCAGCCGCATTGTGATCTCATGGATCGAGTTCGAGAAGGATTGGCCCAAGACCCCTTAACCAAGAACCTGATGAATATGGCTAAGGAAGGAAGAGCTTGAAGATTTTGGATAGAAGACGGCGTGCTCTACACAATTGGCCACCGACTCTATGTATCGAAGTGGAGCAACCTCAGGAGGGAACTACTAAGGGAGTGCCATGACTCGAAGTGGGCTAGTCATCCTAGTATGAGACGGACCCTTGTACTTGTTGAGAAATCTTATTATTGGCCTAACATGCAGGATGACGTGGAGGCATATGTAAAGACTTGTCTTGTGTGCCAACAAGACAAGGTTGAACAAAGCAAGCCCGTGGGTCTACTAGAGCCTCTTCCTATTCCGGAGAAGCCATGGGAGAGTGTATCCATGGACTTCATCTCAGTACTCCCCACGTCAGAAGGGTGTGGTTCCATCATGGTGGTGGTGGATCGATTCTCTACGTATGGAACCTTCATCCCTGCCCCTCGAGATTACATAGCCGAGGAAGTTAGACGTCTATTCTTCAAACATGTGGTGAAGTATTGGGGCTTCCCTCGGAGCATCATTAGTGACCGAGACCTACGGTTCACAGGGAAATTTTGGAGGGAGCTGTTCAAGCTCATGGGCTCGGATCTCCACTTCTCCACAAGTTTTCACCCACTGACTGATGGGCAAACGGAACGGGTGAACCACTTGTTGGAGATCTACTTGAGGCACTTTGTGAGTGCCAATCAGACGAATTGGGCAAAGCTATTGGATGCAGCCCAATTTTCCTACAATCTTCAGCGGAGTGATTCCACACAAAGGAGTCCTTTTGAGTTGGTAATGGGCCAACAACCTACATCTCCGCATGAGCTTGCTAAGGGATACACAGGACCTAGCCCCGCAGCCTTCAGATATGCAAAAGGGTGGGATGAGCAACTAGACTTGGCAAAGGCAAATTTGCCCAAGGCGGAAAAGAGGATGAAGAAGTGGGCAGATGACAAGAGGAAGCCTAGGGCATTCCAAGTCAGAGACGAAGTAATGGTGAAACTTCCAACCCAACAATTCAATGCCTACAGAAAGGTGCACAAAGGCTTGACACGGAGATACGAGGGGTCATATCCCATCGTGAAGAAGATTGGAAATACTTCATATTAGTTGGAGTTGCCCGCAAAGTTAAAGGTTCACCCAGTGTTCCATGTAAGTCTTCTAAAGCCCTATCATAGGGACAAGGATGATCCGAATAGGGGTGAATCATCTCGAGCTCCACCTGTGAATGTTGTATCCTTTGAAAAGGAGGTTGCAGAGGTGCTAGCTGATGGAGAGAAATTAGCAAGAGGAGTTCCCAAGCACACCGAGTACCTCGTGCGTTGGAAGGGCTTACCAGATAGCGAGGCAATTTGGGAACGTGAAGAGGACTTGTGGCAGTTCCGTGACCAGATCGAGGCTTTCAAGACCACCAAGGACTTGACGACGACGTCAAGGGATTAGGTGGGAGAGGATGTCACGACCCGCTTATTTTTCACATTTTTGTCCGGAAGGTTCTAGAATGTTCTAGAGCTGTGTAGACTCTAGTGGAATTGTATGGAAACATATAGAACCTTGTGTAAATATCTAGAGTCCTCCTAGATTAATGTAGAACTCTCTAGAATCCCAAAGACTAGAAGGATCATGAAGGGATCTAGAAGAGTCTTCTAAAGTCTCTTATAATCTAAAAGGTATTCTAGAATTATCTAAAGGGTTGTGGAAGACCTAGAATCTTCCACCAAAGGAGGGAAAGGGAGGGGGACCTCAACTATAAATAGAGGACCACCCCATTTGCTCCCATCACCTCTCAAGTTGTAAAGCTCTCTCCTCTCTCATCAATAAGAGTTCTCTTCTTACACACAAACTCTCTCACTCTCTCTCTCTAAGCCTCCTAAGTTCTCCAAGTGTTCTTACTCGTCTTCAAAGGCTTCGTAATAGCCTAAGTTCGGGAAAGGCTGACTTAGTAAGCACTAAAGGTGTTGTGCTTCTAAGTGCCGCACGGGAAAGACTTAGGTGAAAGAAGTCACCCCGTGACAGTTTTCTCCCTAACCCTAGGCGCTCCCAGAGACTTCGGGGGCGAAGTTTGTTTTTAAGGGGGTAGTGATAAAATGCCCCAAAAATTTTTAATTTTATAAATTATATTTAAATGATGTTTTATTAAAAAAATTATTTAAATAAATTTTTTTATTAAAATAAAAGGGAATTAATTAGGGAAAATAAATAAGAAATTTATAAGTATTTTTATTATGAGAGAATTTGGGTATTTTAGCTAATTAAGCATTTTATTTTGGAAATTTATTAAATAAATTATTTTATTTAAAATAAGAAGGAGAAAATAGTTTCAAATTAATAATAATTTTATAAATAATTTAATTGGAGAAATTTAGGGTGTTTTGTTAATTAAAATAGGATTTATAGAAAATCTTTTAAAAATCCTAATTTAGCCTAAAAATCTAACCTGGTAACCTTAAATTCTATAGGATATTTTTTTTACCCTAAATATTTACCTAGATATTTTTACCCTAATCTATCCTTTACCTATGCTAGTTTTCCTCTAACTATCACCCTAGCCTCCGTACCCCTACACCATACCTACGTATCTCACTCTACATCTCCTACATTATGCCTCCCCTCCTCCTTGTTTTGATCTCCTTGTTTCACTACACAAAACCCCACTTCTTATGCATTCCCTATGCTCCTGTGTGTGTACAAAAAGCCCTCATAATCCTATAGAATTCCTACCTCTCCCAAGCTCCCTCTTACGCACTAAACTCCCCCTCTATTCTCCTTATCGTAGCTCCTTCCACTACTAATTTTATTTTGCAACACCATCCCCTACTAGTATCCTTAGCCAACAACCGACCACCATCATCGAAGCTTAATGCCCTACATCAAACACCCATATCTTAACCTCCCCTTCACGCTGCCTAAACATCTCATAGCCTCCCCTTCCTAACACATATTTTACTTTCTTTCTTACATTCAGCACCCCTCACCATTTCCTCCTTCACACCACTAGCCAAACATGTTGTTCCTACCCCATCTACTTTGGCCAAACCTATCATTACCTCCCCCTACCTTTCATCCATAACCACCATAGGTACACACACCCACCTTCAGCCATTTTAGTAGAAGCTCCACAGTTTCCCTACATCCATTTCTATCAAGACTCTTCCCCATCTTTTCACCCTTTTTGTTTCACTCTTCTTCTCCCTTTTTACCGCACCACCGTTTTCATTTTCCCCTCCTTACATTAGTCCATTTTAACCATTCTTGGTCCCTAGAGCACTGTCTAATTTCACAATTACCACCCTCCACTCTATCTCCCGAAACTCCTCCATTAGTGTTAAAGCTTTTCCCATATATTTTCTCTTGCTTATTTGATTGGTTAGTTGCCTGATTTATTTTATTAATAGTGGATTAATATTGTGTAATATTATATGCTAATATATATGTGTGTTTGGGTGTTAAATTCCTAGGTAATCCTTGAGAGCTTTGGAGAATACCTCTTTGGTATAAGCTTGGGCTAGGTAAATCTAATAACTCATAGGACGGTAGAAATTATGTGTGAGCATGCTAGGAAATTTTAGATCTAGTATCATGCTAGGGTTTTATGTTTTTCAAGTATTGTAACATGCATGATAAAATGATAATATTCTAGAGGGATATGTATGATTATTGATAATTGAGTTGTATGCATGACAATATGTCAAATGTTTTATGTATTCATCTCTAAGATTTTGTTAGGGTTTCCATCCTTATCAAGTTATGATTCAAATTTCATGATATATACCTCATGATTACTCATGCATGGAACTTATGGTTACGATAATTTACATGGATGCATGATTAGGGTTAACTTATGATAAATCCTATTTGCGTGGCTTAGGGTTAGAGATATTTTCCTACATGTAATGATGATAATATTCCTATTTTAATGATGTTATATGCTTTAAATGTGTATATATATGTTGATGCAGGACTATCTAATGATTCTCATATTCATATTGATTTTCAAGGTAAGGAAGAATTAGCGTTTTTAATATTGGAGCCTATCATATTAAATATTCTTGATAATTTGTCTATGCTTGGTGTTGAAAATAATTCAAGTTGTTCTTGTAGGTATGTTACATATTTGCAAGAAGAAGATGTTAATACACCTTAAAGTGTACAAGCATTCAAAGCATGCAAGACTATGGCATACATGGGATGATACTTTACGACAAGAAGATATGGTGATGATTATCATTAGTTATACTAACTTGTTGTAAACCCTAAATGTATTTTATGTAACTTAGGATTTGATGTAATTTCATGTATGTATCATAGTTAATTGTATGTCTTTGTAATGTTAGTCATTAATATCATTTAGATGATGATATTGTGATTAAGATTAGGTATTATTTGGACTTAATTCAAGTAGGATAATGGGCTTGAATTAAGGTAGGAAACTTGGCTGGTTTGAGCTTAAATGTGCCGGCTCTTTCCTCCCTATATATACCTTGTATACGTCGAGCATAAAGGGAGATGAATATAATATCATTTGAATTAAAATCTAGAAAGTTAGGAATTGGTTTGTCTCTCCTTTGGAGGAGTAGCTATCCAAAAGTGCAGGGCATTTCATTCCCCATCCTTGTTCAAAGTTGAATGCAACTTCAAACATTCGAACTCATCCAACATTCCAACCTGAATTCTTTTGAGTTTAATCCATATAAACTAACTTGATTCATGAGAATTTAATACACTAACACAACTAATCATTGCTATTATATCTTGCTTCCATCCCTCCACTTTTATGTCACATCATTTTTGGTATCAAAGCTTCAAACCATTGTATCCTGCGTCGGTGCGAACTTCTAAAATTTCTTGTAGTTGTAGGTGTGAAAACCACCTACAAGAAAACCATCAACTAGCATTTATTCAACCCTCCCTAGGATCTTGTTGTCATTCATGAATCTTCCTTAAATTATTGATTGAAGATATTGAATTCTTGCAAAAATCTTGTTAAATTTTCTCACAGCTAGCCAGCAAAAAAAATAAATAATCACTGCATATGATCAACGTCCAACCTCTCCTTGTATATCGAACATTGCACTTGTTGGTTGCTTGATTCATTTTGAGCCTTGCTTCCATTTTTTTTACCGTATCTCCTTCTTGGTTTCTCTCCCCATTTGTCTTGTTATATCACCGATTACCCATTCATTTCATTTTCCTTTTCGCATACCAATCCTAGTAAGGAAAAGAAAACTCGAGACCTAGTGTCGTATCCAGTTCATAGACTCAGCAATTGTTGCGAGTGTCTCGGCTTTCCCGATTCATTTCATCTCCAAATACCACTCTATAATCTTCTCCTTTGTCTTCTCTACATCTCCTATGATGCACCACGTTTGAATCTTCAACTTGAAGACCTATATGTGTTGAAGAAACTCTCGGCGGTTTGTTATTTTATGTGGTAAATATCTAAACCACAGAGTAGAATTCATCTAACACCTTTGGTTCCTGCATGCAAGCTGTGACTTCTTATGGCTATATTTCCCTCATTTGTGCCTAATCAAGGATTGTAGGTAGTGATCTTTACATTGTTTTGAATTAGCAAAAATATTTGTGCCTTGTTTGGTAGTAGGAAAATTCTAGCACCTATATACTTTGTGGATCTCTTTTGTGCAACAAAAAGAGGTGTGTGTCATCCATTACCATGGCTAGTGAAGAAGTTCATGCTTTGGTAGAGTCTATCAAGAGCCAGACCACATGAATGGATGCTCAATTACAAATCAAACCATACTTCAATATCAACTACAAAGTGTAGAAGCAAAGTTAGCCGAACAAGAGGTGCATAAACCATGGCAAATTCGCATGGAGACAACCCATGATAGTGTGGAAGGAAAGATGAAGCCTATCTTCCATGCAAAAGGTGGACATGGAAATTCCAACATACATCACAATGAAGATGGAGAAGATGGGATAAGCTCCTTTGGCTCAAGAAACCAAAGAAGACCACATACATTTCAAGTAAAACATGCTTACCATGAAGATCAAGGTATTAAACTTGATCTTTCTAAATTTTATGGTGATTTGAATGTGGAATTATTCTTTGAGTGGTTGCATGAAATTGAAGCTCTTTTTGAATTTAGAGAGTATGATGATGAGAGAAAATGAAAGCTAGCTACTCTTAAGTTCAAAAAGTTTGCTCGAATTTGGTATGATAATTTAAAAAGAACAAGAGAAATATAAGAGAAATTAAAGATAAAATCTTGGGAAAAACTTAAGAAGCACCAAAGGAAAAATTTTTTACCTAGAGAGTATGAGCAAGATATGTATGTTAAAATGACTACTCTAAGGCAAGGTTTACTTAGTGTAGCGGAATACACTAGAGAGTTTGAAAAACTATCCCTTATTTGTGATTTTCAAGAAAGAAAAGAACAAAAGTGTGCTAGATACTTAGGTGGAATGAATAATTTAATAAGAGATAAATTTGACATGTATTCTTATGATTCTTTTGATGACTTGATTAAATTGGATTTAAAATTTGAAAGACAAACCAAATCAACTAAAGTTTATGTTAAGTCTAATGCTTCAACTTCAACTAAACCCTATTCTAACACCTTTACACCTAAATCAACATCTTCATATGATAAAAAGAATAATCGAGATGATAAAGGTAAAAATAAGGTATTTGAAATGGAAAATAAATAATGTTTATAATGTTTTAAATGTAAAGAATATGTACATTTTGCTAGAAATTGTCCTAACCAAAGAGCCTTAACCTTGCATGAAATATAAAACATGGAACCATGTAGTGATGATGAGAAATTAGAAATTGAATCTTCTAATGAAATATTAACTATGGATGAAGAAGAAGGAGATCCATGCTTTGTAATTCAAATAGTTTTACAAATACAACCTAATGTTACACCTACTCAAGGAGAGAAAAATTTTACGACTAAATGTAAAATAGGTGTCATGGTTTGTAGACTCATAATTGATAGTGGTTCATGTACAGATGTTGCTCGTAAAGCAATAGTTAAGAAACTTGGTTTAGAGTCTACAAATCATCCTAAACCATTGCAATGCCCCGAAAATTTCTAATTTTATAAATTACTTTCAAATGATATTTATTAGAAAAATTATTTAAATAAATTATTTTATTTAAAATAAATTGAATTAATTAGGGAAAATCAAGAATAAATTTATAAGTATTTTAATTAGGAGAATTTGGATATTTTAACTAATCAAAGATTTTAATTTTGGAATTAATTAAATAAATTATATTATTTAAAATAAGAAGGAGAAAATAGTTTGAAATTAATATTAATTTTATAAATAATATAATGGAAGAAAATTAGGGTGTTTTGCTAATTAAAATAAAATGTATGGAAATTATTTTAAAACCCTAAATTAGCCTAAGAAGGGAATTTAATATTTTTATTAAATAAATATTTTATGTTATATACCCAAAATATTCTAATTAATTTATTTAAACCCACAACCTTAAATTTTTCCTTTTTCTTTTTTTTTCCTTTTCCTTTTCTTTTCTTCCTTTTCTTTATTTCTTTCTTTCTTTTTCTTCTTCCGTGGTTGGGCCTGGATGCGGCCCAACCCACCCTTTTCTTTCTCTCCCCGCGGCCCAGCGTCATTGGCTACTCCTGCGTGCGCCCAAATGCGACGTTTTGTCCATTTTAATGACGAGACGACGCGTCTCGTTTAATGAAGTAGTAACTGGTGCCAACCGGCCCGGTTCTGCTTTTTTCTTTCTTTTCCCAGCCAATCGGTCCACCTCCTTTCCTTCTTCCTTCTTCCACCTTTCTCCTCCGTCGACGCCGCTGCAGCTCAAGACACCAACAATGGCGTCTCCGGCCATAGGGACTTTGACCGGCCATTTCTTGGCTCATTGTATTCCTCTTTACTCAAGGAATAAATTGGTGTAACTCTCGTCCGTTATCTCTCGCCCGTCTCTTCTCCCCAGCCTCGCGAAATTTCGAAGCAACCCAAACGATGGCCGATCAATTACTACCACCGGCCACCTAAATTCTTGCACTTAATACCTCCCTGTCGAGCTTCAACACCCTATTATCCCATCTACCATCTATAAATAGCCTAGTTATAGGATTTTTTGGAGTTTTTCTTCCCCGAAAACCCTAACCAAGAGCTGGTCGCCACCCTGACTTCAGACGCTTCCCCCGCTGCTGATAGCCAACCTCCGCGCCACCGCAGCATTCCAATTTCTTCCCTGAAATTTTCTCTAATTAACTAAACCATTTTTAACCTTCGATTCTTCTTGCACGGGCCTCCATAGTCGTACCAAGTGTGCTGCTCATCTCGCTAGAATTTTCACCCCGAAACCCTTAAGCCGCCGTTTTCGCCACTTCTACTGCCCTCTGAACCACCCAAAAACTCCCTCTAATCCTCCTCCACCAAACCATAACCTTATTTTAATTTTTCCCCTGCTCCTTCTCTCTTTTTGTTCATCTTTTTCCCTCTTAGATCATTTTTCCAACCACCGCCGTGAACCACCGTCGGTGCCGTCCATTCCTACCGACTCAAGGTGAAACCCTAGTCCTCCTTAGTCATTATTTACTATTTATTGTAAATTATTCCATTTTTTATTTTATTTATTAGTAACTATTCGAATATAATAATTATTTCCTTACTATTAATATTATTATTATTTGATATAAAATTTATGCTGAATTGTACTTGCAGGGTGGAGAGTGGTAATAAAATAATTTAATTGTTAGTTTTAAATTTTAAGTTATTAATTGAATTATTATATGATTATTATCATTCTTCTTATTATTATTAATATTATAATTATTAGAATAATTATTATTAACATTTTATTTACTTATTCTGGAAAATCCTAGGCCCTAATTTTATATTAACATTCATACTTATGTATTTTAGTATTATTATTTCTATTGTTCTTATAACCATTAATAATAATATTATCATTATCTTTATTATTTCAATATTATTATATATGTTATTAATTTTATTATTAATATTAATAAATAGTAGGTCATTAGTTATAAGTAGGGTCGAAACCCCACTTTAAATTTTAAAGCTTATATATTATTGTTATTATTATTATTATTATTCTTGATATTATCTTTATTTATAATATTTAGTTGTTGTTGTTATTATTATTATTATTATTATTATTTTATCTTTACTCATATTATTTTGGTGAAGGGTAGAAACCCTTATATCACCTTTTTGTTTTGAACTGCATTAGTTTTATTATTAATATTCTACTAGTATTTTGTAGAGTCAATTCTAATATAATATTTTTTAATTAAAAATAAGGTCTTGGGGTAAGTTAGAAATAATAGCATTCTTAAGAGAAAACCTAATCCTAGTATTTTTCCCATAGTAGGTGAGCCCAACCAAAGCCCTCAAGTGGTATAGGAGCGTACTTCAAGACAGGTAACATTTTAGGTAAGGGGTGCTAAGGCCATACTTGTATTATGTGATTTTATGCTATGCATGCCATGTGATGTTAATTATAGTGTATTTCGTGTGAATATTGTATACTTGTTATTAATACAGCATGATTATGGGATTGAAGTATGTTGGTGTGGAAAAATGGTGGCATGAGAATCATGTGTACATTTATGTTATTATTGTTGTATAATGTGGCCTTAAGACATGCATGATGGGGTCGTAAAATAAGGATGGAACGGTAAGATAATTATGGGGTTGTAAGATAATGATGGGGTCGTAAAATAATGATGGAGTTATAAAATATTGATGGGGAGTTGCATGTGTTAGGGTTTTGCATGGGTTAGGGTTTCGCATGAGGTTGCCTGGTGATTAGGGTTTTGCATGAGGATTAGGGTTTTGCATGGGAGTTAGGGTTTGCATGGAAATATGTTTTACGTGGAGTTAGGGTTTGCATGGGAGATAGGGTTTGCATGGGAATATGTTTTACGTGGAGTTAGGGTTTGCATGGAAATATGTTTTACATGGAGTTAGGGTTTGCATGGGAGATAGGGTTTGCATGGAAATATGTTTTATGTGGAGTTAGGGTTCGCATGGGAGTATGGTTTGCGTGGGGATTAGGGTTTGATTGGAAGTGTAATTTACGTGGAGTTAGGGTTTCATAGTGTTGGTCATGCATATCTAGGGTTTTATCTAGGATGAAAGTTGTTGAATAAGATACTTAAGATACTAATCACTTAAAGTGAAAGATCATTGAGATGGGACCAACCGATCCACCGGTTCGGAATAGTGGTTAGGGTGTTTACCCTATGTGTGACCGATCCACCGGCTATAATAGTGGTTAGGGTATGATACCCTATGTGCCTCCAATCCACCGGCTATAATAGTGGGGGCTCCCGTACTCTCATGGATTTGATAAAAAGGCATGATGTATATCGATTTCCAATAAAAGATCAATTAAGTAAATAATCTGGACTTTAATTAGGTCTTTATGTATCTACTCGATTGATTGTACGATATTATGATACCGTGATTATGCCTCTGTTATGTCCTCTTTATGAATCTCTATGCTTATGTGTTGGCATTAGCGCTCGGTTACCTTACTCAGTACGTAGCGTACTGATCACCCGTTTCATGGGTGCTACTCATTCCAACGAGTAGAAGGCCCATCTGATTTCCTGCAGGTAGGAGATGTCTTTTATGATGATATCGATGTCTATGGGTCATCAGGAGGGGTCGAGTGACATTAGGGTAGGACCTGTTCCCATAGTGACGTGGCCGGCTCTCCTTGAGATTTTTATTACCATTTCTTTTAATTATAGTTAGTACTCCGGAAATAGTTTTATTATTGTAGTTTTTCTCCTTTCTCGATGAACTAATCCTTGTACTTTGGATTGTGTAAGGAATAACGCGTATTTGATTTTCGTAATCATGTATTTGGATTATTTATTAATGTTTTCAAGTCATTTTCTTAGCCTTAGCACTTAATGCTGGAACGGTAGGAGTGAACGGGTCTAGTATTAAGTGTGGCAGTAACATCTCCAGAATTTACGGTTTAAGTTATAAGTATTATTATTTTTAGGAAAAAAAAATTGTGTAAATTTTGGGGTGTTACAACCATATTCTTTACAATGGCTAAATAAAGATAAAGGAGCTAAAGTAAACAAAAGAACCTTAATCACATTTTCTATTAGTGACTATCATGATGAAGTTCTGTGCGATGTTTTGCCTATGGATGCTTGTGGATTACTTTTAGGAAGACCATGGCAATATGATAGAAAAGCAACTCATGATGGGGTAACTAATGAATATGTAGTGAAAAAATAAAAGCAATTGTATAGATTGACACATTCTTTGTGTGATCATATGCCTTTAAGTGATGACAAAAAGAGATTGTTTTTACATGAAAAGGCTATGGAAAAATGCATAGAGGAAGAAGGAATTTTTTATGCCTTAGTTTCTAAAGATTATAACCCTAAAAAGCAACAAATTAGAAATCCTAATCTAATTAATTTGCTTGATGAGTATAATGATGTATTTCCCAATGATTTACCTCCTAGATTACCACCTAAAAGAGGTGTAGAACATGCCATTGATCTTGTTCTTAGTATGCCTATTCCTAATAAACTAGCTTATAGATGTAACCCAGAGAAAGATAAGGAATTACAGAAACAAATACAAGAGCTTATAGACAAAGGATTTGTGAAAGTAAGCATGAGTCCTTGTAGTGTTCCTGCTTTACTAGTGCCTAAAAAAGATGGTACTTGGCATATATGTATAGATTCTAGGGTGGTGAATAACATTACTATCAAATATCATTTTCTTATGCCTAGGTTAGATGATATGCTTGATGAACTTTATGGTGCATAAGTATTTTCCAAAATTGATTTGAGAAGTGGATATCATCAATTGAGGATTAGAGATGGAGACGAATGTAAAACTGCTTTTAAAACTAAATAAGGTCTCTATGAGTGGATGGTTATGCCTTTTGGGTTATGTAATGCAACTAGCTCATTTCTGAGACTTATGAATGAAGTTCTTTGACCTTTCCTTGGTGATTTCATTGTCGTATATTTGGATGATATTCTTGTATATAACAAAAATGGTTATGGTCACCTAGTGCATTTGAGGAAATTGTTTGATAAGCTAAGGAAATCTAAACTATATAGAAAACTTGAGAAATGTAATTTTATGCTTCCAAGTGTAGTTTTCCTAGGCTATATTATTAGTGGAGAAGGTATTAAAGTAGATCATAATAATATTAAAGCTATTAAAGAATGACCTATCCCTAAAAATGTTCATGATGTGAGAAGTTTTCATGGATTAGCTAGTTTCTATAGAAGATTCATTAAGGATTTTTCTACTATAGCTACACCAATTACTCAACTCATGAAAAAGGGTGAATTTTATTGGAGACAAGAAGCTACTCATGTACCACCCCCAAATTTCACTCCTGAAATTTTTTTTTTAAAGAATAAAGCAGAAGCTAGGAGAGAATTTGGGAAATGTTACCGCCACATCTAACACAAGATAAATGTCAACCATCTATCTCATGTTAGATGCAAGGCTAAAACCTATCAAATAATTAAATCTGAATTTTAAAAGCTTATCAGAGTACGAGAAATTAAAAGTCAATTACAAAGCCCTTGGAAATTTAAATACAACACTTGTAACTTCCAAAGATGAATACAGTTGAACAAAACAAATCCCGAAGGATCAATATCCGGATTGCCTACTCACTCAAGTCAGTCCTTTCACTCCAAAACAGTATCTGATCTTGAACTTGCACAAGAGGTCTGCTCCCCACCATCAGTGGATCATCATAGGACCCATTTAACCAAGGTAGTATCAGTACGGGTCCAATATTGAGTAAGTTCCACTACCCTATTTTATAGGGGAGACGTAACTATACATCAAGTGCATATTAAATCATGGTACAATACGTTGATACATTATTATGCATACTCAAAACCCACATTACAAGTCCTACCATACACATATAATAACCTGTGAAACATATGTAACATCTTGTTCAAACATATAAGGGTGGTATGACCAAAATGTAAAGTAACTCATGTGCCTCAGGTAGGATTAATCCATACTATTGACAATTCATTACATAGCCCCAATCAAGTAAGCCGCATGTAGTAATACAGATAATAAAAGCCGGCTATGGTCTGGGTAGACTCATTCTTTAGATCTCTGGTAAATATAGTCGATTCACGTCATAATCGTTATGAATCCATGAGAGAGCGGGAACCCCATTATTGTAGCCGGTGGATCGGTCACTCATAGGGTAGAACACACCTATTCACTATTTTATACCGGTGGGTCGGTCTTCAAGGCAGGACGCTCCTGGCCGCTATTATGCCGGTGGATCAGTCTGGCCCCGACTCTCATGGTGTTTCACTATAATTAGAATGTATCTTTCCCATGATTTATTTGTAACTTAATGTTTGGTTTGCTGAGCTCGGGATCCCCCACTATTATAGCCGGTGGATCGGTCACTTATAGGGCAGAACACACCTATCCACTATTATACGCCGGTGGCTCGAACTCCAGGGCACCTCGGCACCTGGCCACTATTATGACGGTGGAACGGTCTGGGCCCGACTCAACAATCTTCCTCTTTAAGTGATTAGTACTTTATGCGCGTCTTATTCGATAATTATTATATCCTCAACATGCATGGCTGACTATATCCACACTCATCCTCCCAAGAGAGCCCGTCCCATGTCTTGGAACTCTTGCGCCCCTTATCACTCCTCGATATCCTTTCCCCTTTACAACTACACACAAAGGAAACCAACTCCTATGGGTGTGGGTTAAGGCCCAACACCTCATGACATCCATTCCACGTGCTATCCCCCCCTCTAGGGTTTTCCCCTTGGAAACCCTAATTGGACCTATATGGCCCAACTTTCTCTCACCTCCACTACTATTACCCCATTTATTGTCCCTCACCTCATCTCTTTTAGATCTAATCCCAAATCATGTCGCTTTACCTTTCGATTCCACATGTAGTCGAAAAACCCTAGTAGCCTCTTCAACCCTAGTACCTTACTTCTCCCACAAGTAACCCCTCCCTTTTCTCACTCAATATTCCTTCTCTCCCATGACACCCATAATCACCCCCTTATACCACAATTTCCACTCTTAACCCGTACTTAACTCATCCTTAATTATTCTTACTTCCACTTTTTCCCCCTTATTATCCTTTCACATTCATGTCCCCCACATCATATTATTAGCATCCTAGCATGCATGTCCTAGAGGGTCACGTCATATAATATCATAACACAACAGAACAACCATTATGCACATGTCATAAGGAATTCATATAAGCATACCGCAGCTCCAAGCTACGCTACAAGTAATTGGTCATTAAAATCATATAGTTCACAACCTGACATAACACATGGCACACAAGGCACATAACACACATAAAATTGATCTTAGCCACATCCTTACGAAACACCCATAAGTGGAGGTAAGTAGAAACTTACCTGAACCCAAAGCTAGCTAAGCAAGATAAGAGGGAGAGAGAAGATTACTAGCTCGAGGATCCACAATAAAGCTTTCCTCGATCGCCGATAGACATCGAAAACTAAGTTAGAAACTATCTTATCAATTAATAATTCACATATTTCTAATTAAATAAACACAAATGGACACAAACGATCTTTCTTGGAAAACGTGTTTAAAACTTAGGACTCAAAAACATAGCTCTATTAAGATTTAAGATTAAATATAAATTAAAACAGGTTAATACAAATACTACTTGGAACATTTCAAATTAATTGGAAAGACCGAGAAAGAATAATCGATTATAAGTTAATTTATCGAAAATAACTTATTCATTAGGTTTTACAACTAAATAGGTAAACCAACCATTTGCATAGAACCAAATCCAAACCGATTAGATTAAAACATAACTTAAATGATTTAAAACCCAAAGACAAAAATCGATTAGATAAGAGGCGCATAGCAAAAATAAATTTTATAAAATCATCCTCGAAGATTAGGGTTTTTAATGCCTAACCACGAATCGACCAAATCACTTCGATTACCTCAAATTGATAGTTTTAAAACACAATTAAACTAATTTTAGATAAATCTAGACAATCAATTTCAACCAAACAATCTTCTGATTAACCAATTCAAGACGATTCGTTTTCAAAATTAGGGTTTTAAAGCCCACGACACAAACTCGGGTAATTCAAATCAATTAATTCTAATTAAAGGTATTAGAATATAATTAGGATCATTTCAACTACTTCTATAAATTTAATTTTAGCAAAACAACTATACAAATAACCAATCTCATAATCTCACTTGAAATCTAGGGTTTTAGGCCCGAAAATACAATTCGGTGAAATTCTATAAATTTAATCAAATTGAATGTTTATAAATGCAATTAAACACATTTTATAACATATCAAATAATCAATTACTCAAACCAATAAAAGAAATACACAATTTAGCACAATTAGGGTTTTTGAGCCCGGAACGCAAATCCGATCAATTCTTGCCAAAACATATCAATTGACGGTTCAGAAATGTAATTAAACATATCCTAATGTAATTTATATAGTCAATTGAATAAAATAACCTAATTACACAATACAATTTAAACCCGCGGGAGTTTTGACCTAAAAATCCAATTCCAATCAATTACGCACAATTTTCCCAAATCAACACTTCCAATATAAAATTAAATACATTTTAAACGATATTATAAAATCAATTGAGCGGGACAACTCCATTATATGACCCAAATTTTATCACACATGAAGTTTAACCTAGAGATCAAATTCCAAAAAATTCTGCATAAATTTCTCAAATTGACGATTCCGACATAAAATTAGATACATTTAAAAACATATTGTAAAAGCAATTTACCCAAAATTGCTAAATCAGACGAATCTGAAAAACTCAGGCATAACCTAGCCAAAAATCCAATTTTTCCAAAATTCCAACATAACCATACAATTAACATATCCAAATCAATCTTACAGCACATATATACATAAACAAACAATTAATTTAGCTTTTCACAAGCTAATTCACATTCAATTTATCAAATCTATAATAGGGTTTTTTCAGAAATTTATACCAAACAAAAACCGACAAATCGGGGCAAAGGAAGGCTGGGGAAGCTTTGTCGGGGGCCGGGGACAGCCCGCCGGTGGTCAGCGAGGCTCGCCGGAGTCGGACGGTGGCGGCACAGCCTGCGCGGTTGCTGCTACTGTGTGCGGCTGTTGCTGCGGCTGCTGGTGGTAGTGGTGGCTACTACGGTCGAGCTGGTTGCAGGTTGTGGCCGGCGATGGCTGGCGAGGTCGACTGGAGTAGGGAAGAGCTGGGGAGAAGGGGGTGAGGGAGGCTAGGGCTGTGTGACGGTTCAGGAGAAGAGAAAAGGAAGAGGGGCGGGAAGGGCACCGATCGGGGTGAGGCTTGGTTGGTCCGTGTTTTTTTTTTTTTAACAAATATAAATAAAACAAAATACTAAAATTTTAGAAATTATTATTGGAAGATTTCATCTAAAATTTATTTTGAAACGATCTGAACACTTAAAATTAATAAAAAGCTATATAAAGAATTTCGGAAAGATTTTTGGAATAATTTACCAACGAACATAATAATTTATATTATTTACGGAAATATATTATAAGACCTCAAAAAATTATTTAAAAGTATATAATACAATATTTAAGTCAAATTCCATTAAATCGAGACCAATTTAAATAATTTCCGAAATTGGTTTTTCGTAAATCAAAAGGCGTAAAATAGAAGAAAATTAATTTTGGAAAAAATTCATAAATAATTTCCTAAAACCTTTTTAATTTAAAACTCCTAGAAAATATTAACGATTTTCAAAAACGAATAAATTTAAAGTTAGAAATATTTTCTATAGATAAAATCATTAAACTAAATTTAACTATTTAAACAGAAATTCTATAATTTAAATAATATATTTCGTCAACAAAATATAACTCCAAAAATAAACTCATAATTACAAGACGAAGTTATAATCGAGACAAATCTAAAATATTAACAATGAAAATACGAGCAAGAACGGAAATACATATTTTTAACCGAAAATCGAATTCATAAGAATATAATAAAATCATTGTCGTGAACGAATTTATCTAGAATGGTTCGCAACGACAATGATTAATTAAATTCAAATATGAATTCGAATCATCGATAAATCCATAAAACGAATCGAAATTAAAATAATTAATTGTTTACATCAAATTATGCTAATAAAATTATTAAACTTAATAAATCTGGATTTTAAAAATACGGGGTATTACAACTCAAGCCTTTGAAACCCTCAAAACTAAACTTTGTCATGCCCCTGTTCTATCCTTACCCAACTTCAATCTTCTTTTTTAAGTAACTTGTGATGCTAGTGGAGTTGGAATAGGAGGAGTACTTTCCCAAGAAAAGAAACCTATAGTATTCTTCTCTAAAAAGTTGAATGGAGCCAAACTTAACTAGTCAAATTATGATAAAGAATTCTTTGCCATCATACGAAGTCTAGAGATATAGAGTCATTATCTAAGACCAAAACCCTTTGTATTACAATCGGATCATGAGAGTTTAAAATACTTACATAGTAAAAAGAAAGTTAATCTGAGACATGAAAAATGGGTAAGTTTTTTACAATCCTTTGTGTTCTCTAACAAACATTTAGATGGAAAAGAAAATGTAGTTGCCGATGCTCTTTCTCGTAGGTCTACATTACTTGTTATGATGGATGTGAAAATCTTAGGCTTTGAAATGATCAAAGACTTATATCCTAAAGATGAAGATTTGAGGACATGTTTAGCGCATGTAAAGAAAATGGATACCATGGAAATTATGTCATATAAGATGGATTTTTATTTGGACTAAATAAACTTTGTATTCTTAGATCTAGTATTCGAGATTTGCTAATCAAAGAAATACATAAAGGTAGCATTATGGGACATTTTGGTATACATAAGACTATGGAATTATTACAAGAAAATTTCTATTGGCCACGAATGGTTAAAAATGTACAAGCCATGATAAGTAGATGTTCTACATGTCAAAAAAGTAAGAGTTACTTTGATAAAAGGCTTATACACACCTTTACCCATTTCTGATAAACCATGGGAAGGTGTTAGTATGGACTTTATCCTATGGTTACCAAGAACACAACGTGGTAAAGATTCTATTCTTGTGGTAATAGATAGATTTTCTAAAATGGCTCATTTTATTCCATGTAATAAAACTAATGATGCCATGCATGTTGCTGATTTGTATTTTAGAGAGGTTGTTAAACTTCATGGTGTGCCTAAAAGAATAGTTTCAGATCGGGATGTCAAGTTTATGAGTTATTTTTGGAAAACTTTATAGTATATTCTTGGTACTAAATTGTCATTTAGTACTTCGCATCACCCACAAATTGATGGTCAAATTGAGGTGAATAATAGAAATCTTGATACATTATTAATAGGTTTAGTTAATAAAAGTACTAAAGATTGGGATGTTAAGTTAGCTCATGCAGAGTTTGCTTATAATTTTAGTCCATCTAGTACTACTCAAACTAGTCCATTTGAGGTGGTGTATGGAGTGAATCCTCATATGCCTATTAATATGATTCCTTTAAAACAAGGTGAATTACAAAATTATGAAGCCAAAGATAGAGTAAATTTTTTTCAACAGCTTCATGATAAAATCTAAAACAACATTGAAAAAGATAATGCCAAGTATAAAGCTCAAGCGAATAAGCATAGAAACCCTCATGTGTTTTCTCCTGGAGACTTAGTTTGGTTACATTTGCGTAAAGAAAGATTTTCTAATTTACGTAAAAATAAACTAATGCTAAGAGCTAATGGACCATTTAAAATACTAAGAAAGTTTGGCGATAATTCTTATAAACTTGAACTTCCAGATCATTATGGTGGAATTTCAAGAAGTTTTAATGTTGGAGATTTGTCTTATTATTACTCTAATGAAAATTTGAGGGCAAATTCTTCTCAATTTGGGGAGAATGATGCAGGAGCATCTAATGATGCTCATATTCATATTGATTCTCAAGGTAAGGAAGAATTAGCTTTCTTAATATTGGAGCCTATCATATTAAATATTCTTTATAATTTGTCTATGCTTGGTGTTGAAAATAATTCAAGTTGTTCTTGTAGGTATGTTACATATTTGTAAGAAGAAGATGTTAATACACCTTAAAGTGCACAAGCATTCAAAGCATGCAAGACTATGGCATACATGGGATGATACTTTATAAAAAAAAGATATGGTGATGATTATCATTAGTTATATTAACTTGTTGTAAACCCTAAGTGTATTTTATGTAAGTTAGGGTTTGATGTAATTTTATGTATGTATCATAGTTAATTGTATGGCTTTGTAATTTTAGTCATTAATATCATTTAGACAATGATATTGTGATTAAGATTAGGTATTATATGGGCTTAATTCAAGTAGGATAATGGGCTTGAATTAAGGTAGGAAACTCGGCTAGTTTGAGCTTAAATGTGCTGGCTCCTTCCTCCCTATATATACCTTGTATACGTCAAGCATAAAGGGAGATGAATAGAATATCATTTGAATCAAAATATACCAATTTAGGAACTTGTTTGTCTCTCCTTTGGAGTAATATCTATCTAGAAGTGCTGGGAATTTCATTCCCCATCCTTGTTCGAAGTTGAATGCAACTTCAACCATTCGAACTCATCCAACATTCCAACCTGAATTCTTTTGAGTTTAATCCATATAAATCGACTTGATTCATGAAAATTTGATACACCAAGGCAACTAATCATTGGTATTAGATCCTACTTCCATCCCTCCACTTTGATTTCACATCATATGTTGCATGAAAGATATGATATATGATAGCCATATAATTATGGTTTTGGTGGACATAACCCACTAAATACCCATCCCATTGCAGGATCTATGGCAGGCCAATCCACCAAAATTTTAAGTTATAATACCATAAAAGCTTCCAGTAGCCTTAGGGATATCAATTCTAGTAGAGGGGACCTTTGTTGCCAAAGTAGTAGGCCTACAAACAGCATACCTACCAAGCACCACCTCTACATTTTTAGTAGAGGGCACCTATCCCAGAAAGTGTATAGAGTATAGAGGTTAAGGGGAGACTATAGGAGTCCTGTCCTTTCCCATAGAAAGGTGGTTAGGCCTAGAGTACTTGAGAATACCAAGGGAGCTATCAGGATGGTCAATCAGGCAGACACATAAACATCATCAGCTAGGTAGAGGCTAATAGATAATTGGATATTGTTACGGGTATGTTTACCATCCTTTCTCTAGTAGTGCGTGTAATTTTTTATTCGGGTGCCTCTTGTCATTTGTGTCCATTATATTTGTTTCTAGGGCTGACTTATCACCATCTACTAGAGTAGTTATATTTGTGTTGCTAACCTTGAGAGATAGTATGGATTACACTAGGCTCTACTCAGAGGTGGCCTTAGTGATAGGCAGGGTAGACTTTCTAGTGGACTTGGTTGAAATGAATATATGGGACCTTGATGTCAGACATGATCGGGAGATACCATACAGTGATAGATTATGCATAAGAATGTGTAGTGTTGTGAGGCCTGAGGTGTACTAGGGTTTTTACAAGAAATAAACGCCTAAGCCCACCACTAAGGTGGTGTCTGCAATCGCACGACACTCATTAATATGGAAGGGTACCCAACGGATCTATGTAGTATCTAGAATTTGAACAAGGATCTTATGGCCTTAAATGATATTCTTGTGATTCAGGATTTCCCTTATGTGTTTCCACAAGAGATCCTAGGTATGCTACTGGTACATGAGATTGACTTTACCATCAACCTAATGCCAAGGGCTACACGCCTACACCTATATTGAGGGCCCCTTACAAGATAGCGTCAGTGGAGTTGAGGGAATTGAAGACTTAGCTAGAGGATTTGCTGGACCATGGATACATCTAACTAAATATATCTCTATGGGGAGAATCCATCCTATTTATAAAGAAGAAGGATGGGAGCCTCCATCTCTACATGGACTACCATGGGATAAATCAGTTAATAATCAAGAAATGGTATCAACTTCTAAGAAAATATGACCTTTTTGATCAGTTATGGGGTGCTATTATCTTCTCTAAGGTTGACTAATATCATAAACCACTAGTTACGCATTACGGATGCTAACATCATAAAGATGTCATTTTGGGCGTTAAATGGGTATTAAGAATACATGGTGATGCCTTTTGGGATCACCAATGCACCTTCCATCTTCATAGATTTGATGACAAGGATCTTTAGGCCATTCTTTGACTAGTTCATAGTAGTGTTCATCAATGACATTTTAGCATACTATCAAGGAAAGGAGGAGCATGAACTACACCTTCGCACTATTCTACCTCTTCTTTAAGAGCACTACCTGTTCACTAAGCTATCGAAGTATGGATTTTAGCTTCCCGAAGTGTCTTTTCTAGGACACAGAGTACTAGCTAGGGGAGTCGCAGTGGATGCAACAAAGATTATGGTGATCACAGAATGGAAGGCCCCAAGAAACTTGTCAAAGGTTTGTACATTCTGAGGGTAGGTCAATTATTACAGATTCTTCGCATTCATGATTTCTCAAGGATTTCCCATCCTCTAAAAAAACCTTTTGAAGATGACTACTAGGATGAGACTTGTGAAGGGGCATTCAAAGAACTAAAGAAATGTTTGACTATAGCACCTATTCTAACTCTATCAGCTAGATCTAAGAGATTTGAGGCCTATAGTGATGTATCTAAGCATGGTTTAGGGTGCATATCGATGTAGAATGGTAAGATGGTCACTTACGCCTCCCTCTAATTGAAGCAACACAAAAAGAACTACAAAACTCATGATCTAGAATTGGTAACGGTGATTTTTGCACTAAAGATCTAGAGGCACCACCTATATAGGATAAGGTACAGATTCTTCATCGACCACGAGAATCTTAAATACATATTCACTTAGAAGGAGTTAAGCATGATTTAAAGGAGGTGGCTAGAGTTAATAAAGGATTACGAAATTGAGTTGACCTACCATGAGAGTAAAGCCAACATGTTGTAGATGCCTTAAGCCAAAAGACCTTATACTCTCTAAACTCCCACGTGGTAGATAATCGATTGCTAGAGGAATTTAGAGAGATGGAAGTAGAGCTAACCCAAAAAGGTGATATCAAGGTTCACATGAGCACCTTGATGATTACCCTAATGTTGTTTGAGGAGATCTGTGTTGGATAGCCTAGAGATGTTAAGCTTGAAAGGATACAGCGGAAGATTCAGGAAGGTCAAGCTAAAGGATTCTAGATACACGAGGATGGTAGCATTCACTATAAAGGTCATTGGTATAGAGTGCAAGGTTGATCTAACCAAAAACATCAAATTTTCAAATGAAATCACACACCCTACTCTGCCCACCCAGGAGGAGACAAGTTGTACAAAGACCTTAAGAGGATCTACTAGTGGTCTCACATGAAGCATGAGGTAGCTAAGTTTGCACCCCGATGCCTAACCTTTCAAAAGGTTAAGTTTGAGCACTACATACTTGTAGAGTTACTACAGCTTTGGGAAGTTCTAGGATGGGAATGGGAATCAATCTCCATAGATTTTATGAGTGGGCTGCCTAGGACTCATATTAGGTGTGACACCATCTGGGTTAGTGTGGACAAGCTAACTAAGTTGGTGGTATTTGCATATATGAAGTTGACCTAGAGTATAGACTAGTTGGCCAATGTGTACATTAAGTTCGTGGTTAGCCAGCATGGTATACCCACAAATATTACCTCCCACAGGGACTCAAGGTTTCTCTCCCACTTTTGGGTAAATTTCAAGAGGTTCTAGGAATAAAGCTAAAGATGAGTATTAACTTTCATCCAACCACAGATGGGTAGACTAAGAGGACCATTTAGATAATTAAGGATATGTTGTAAGATTATGCTATGGATATTCAAGGTTGTTGGGAGGATCATCTGCATTTGGTGGAGTTTTTATATAATAGCAGCTACCATGCTAGCATAGGGATGGCACCCTTCAAGGTGTTATATGGAAGACAATTTCTGACACCCTTATGCTAGAGTGATATCAGTGAGAATTTGGTTTTGGGACTTGAGTTGATTGAGGAGATAACCTGACAAATCCATCTGATCTAGGACATGATGAAAGCAACTCAAAGATGGTAGAAGAGTTACACTAATCGAAGATGCCGTGGTAGTGACTTTGAGCCCGAAGACAAGGTATTGCTATGATTATCCCCCACTAAGGGAGTGCAGAGGGTTGGTGGGAGGGGCAAATAGAGCCCGAGGTATATTAGACCCTATGAGATTCTAGACAGAATTGGAGACATTGCTTACGGGTTAGTGTCCTCACAAGAGTTAGCATATGTCTACAACATCTTCCACATCTCACAATTACGGAAGTATATTATAGATCCTTCTCATGTGATTGGGCCTGACGAAGTTGAGATCGATGACTCTCTAAACTACAAGGAGAGGCCTATGCAGATCCTCGATAAAAAGCTCTGGCAAACTAGGACAAGTTCTGTTCCACTCATAAAGGTTCTCTTAAGCTACCATAGGATGGAAGAATCCACTTGAGAATTAGAAAAGGAAAAGTGAGAGTCATACCCTAAACTCTTCACTTCAGGTAAAATAGTTTTGGAAACCTTTTTTCCTTTAAGGGGGTAGTAGCTAGTAGCGTATGTCCTCATAGATAAGGATGACCACCAGAACGACCTTGCTTCCCATTCCCTTATTCTTATTACCGGACCTTGGCTTGTGATGTCAGGGATGAAGTCTTCCTTTATGGGGGTAGTGATGTAATACTCCAAAAATTTTCATAAAAATAAATAATAAAGTAATATATAAAATAAAATATATGTATATGTAATAATAATAATATGAGATTAAAAATTTATTATCTAGCCTAATTTTGATACATTATTTTAATTATCTAGCCTAAAATAAATTACAGAAAAATTATAATAATTTTTAATTATTTATATAACTACCAATAAATTCCCCAAACCCAACCTAAAAAATTCCACAACTTTCTTCTTTTTGATTTCCTTTTTTTCTTTCTTCTTTTTCTTTTCTCTTTTTCTCCTTTTCTCCTTTTTCCTTTTTCTTCCGTCTTCATTTTTTTTCTTCCTCCTCACTTAGGTTGCGTCGCATCTAGCCAAAGTGGCCCTCTCTTCCTTTCTTCCCTTTTCCCCTCTAACCAGCCCAATCCCCTCCTCCATCTTCCTTTTTCTTTTCTTTTTCTTCTTTTTTTTTGTCTCCCTTCTTTCCTCTTTTCCCCTTTTCTCCCTATCTCCTACCTACTACCTGTGCATTGCATGATGTCCCCCTTCCATTTTCACCCATTCACACCTGCAACCCAGCAACCTTCCTCCCTCCATCTTTCCCTTCTCAACCATACAAAGCATGCACATAAGCATTAGCCTACATAGGTCCCCCGTACTACATGACCCCTACCCAATTCCCCTACACCTACACCCCCTACACTATCCTACCCTACTCTTGTTGTATCACCCTGCAACTAGACACCTTGTCTCCTTCCCCCTTTGTCCCCATTCTTTCCTCTACAGCCTATAAATACCCCTAAATGATGCCCCTTCCCTCTCTTCTCCCTTAACGAACTTGAACCTTCACCTTCTCTTATTCCAACCTATATGCACTATTATCTTGAGTCCAAATAATAACAAATGAACCTTTATGACTTGCGTATGCATATTTTATTTCTGTTTTTGCTGTCATTAATCTCTTTAATCTTGCTTGGTTGTATTGTTATCTTACTCAGTACGTAGCATACTAATCGCCTCTATTATGGGTGCTACTCATTCCCACAAGTAGTGTCCCCTCTTAAGTCTATGCAGGTGACTGAGGTTGCTCTAGATAACTTTGCTGCTTATGATGATATGATAAGGGTACAGTGATGCTATAGTAATCCACGGTTGGGGCCTGGAGAGATTGACATTCGGCTGTTATTATTTTCGACTTTCTAGTTTTAATGCTTTATTTCAGATAAATAATGTTTATGTATTTCAATATTTCTTGGTGACAAAATTTTGACATTTATTATGGTATGAAATGATTTTCTTGATATATTTATCATAATTGTAACTATTTCTACTTTACCTTGTAGTTGGTATAAGGATGGCTTAGTGCTAACCTTATACCAATTATAGTAGTATCACCCCTTCTTATGGTGAATATTTTTATATTTAAAATGAAAATTTTAAATTATGATGTATGGGGGTGTTATAGGAAGTCCCAAGTGATAATCAACCCCATAAACCCTATTAAGAATATCATAAGGACCATTATTTCTCGGAGTTTATCATTCCAACCAAATCTCTACACCCCTTTTGTGGGTGAGACCCTCAACAGAACTATACCCCCAACTCAAATCTATCACTACAACACCTCTGATCTGCATAACTCTTCTATCAATTTTGAGATACCTCCATCCTATCTTAGATTAATAGATCCTAGTAAGTCATCTCCTTAATCATCTGCAGTCCAAGCACAAAAGTCTTCCTAATGTCGCTCTAACATTAGGGTATCCAACACTTACCTATATACAATGCCTCAAAGGGTGTCATGCATATACTAACTATTATTGTATGAGAACTCAACAAAATGTAAATGACCCTCCCGACTCTTTAGAAGTTTAAAACACATGCTTGTAGAATATCATCAAATGTATGAATTTTCCTCTCAATTTTCCAGTTTACTACTATGTGAAAGGCAGTACTCATCCTCAACTTCGTTCCCATAACCTCCTATAACTTCCCCTAAAAGTGTGAAAGGAATATCAAATCTCTATCAGAGAATATGTCGGTATGTGTACCATTCCTAATCACCATAAACCTCATGTCAGAATTGACCAACTAATCCATACTCCAAGTTGACTTCATCAGCAAAAAAACTATAAACTTAGACAATCGGTCAACGATGACCTAGATTATATCGCACCAACCGTCGGTCCTTGGTAGCCCACTCACTAAATCAATTGAGATGGAGTTCCGCTTCCATATCAAAAATTTTAAAGGCCAAACCAACCATGAAAGTATGTAGTTATTGATATTAACCTTCTAACATATCACACACCTTGACACAAACTTTTCTATCTTTCACTTCATGCGAGGCCACTAGTATATCCTCTTGAGGTCCTTGTGCAATTTATCTCCCCATAGTGGATTAAATTTGGAATACAGTGACCCTCCTCTAAAATCTGGCATGTCATATCAACCCAACTCTGAGGTACACATCAACATCTCCAATTATAAATGCTACCATATTCATGGATCTAAAAACCCTCAGCTCAACCATTCTGCATCTTCTACTAAATCCTCTCAACCTTAACATTCCTAGTTCATCATGCTCATATCTCATCAAAAACAATTGGAATAATCATCAAAACACTCATCCAAACCTCCAAATCACCTTTCTAGATCAATTCTATCCCTATCTATCTAAGCTCCTCAAGGAATCAATTAGCCAGCACACAAAGATTCAAGGAGTGTAATGTCTTCATACTTAAGGCATATACAACAATGATGGCCTCACCCTCATGGTAAGTCAACCCAATATTGTATTCCTTTACCAAATATAGCCATCTCCTCTACCTTATAATCAACTCCTTTTAAGTGAATATATACTTTAGTCTCTTGTGGTCAATGAAGAATCTGCACTAAGTCTCATACAGATAGTGTATCCAAAACTTCAATGTGAATACGATTGCATCCAACTCCAATTCATGCATTAGGTAGTTATGCTCATACCACTTCAACTAACAAGAAGCTTAATACGCTACCTTACCATGATGCATCAACAAAAAATCTAGTCCATTCTTTGATGCATCACTATAAATCTCAAACAAGTCTAATCTAGATGGCAAATTCAAAACTAATGTTGTAGTTAGATACCACTTAAATAGAAAATAACCTCACATGCACCATCCCACTAAAATCTAGTATTCTTCTTCAAAAGGTTCATCAATGAATGAGCTACCTACAAAAATTTCTCAACAAAATGGTCATAGTAGTCAGTCAAATCGACACGTTCCTACCGCAAGTGCACGGGGTCGGAGTAGTAGTCAAGGTCAATCCCACAGGCATTGGTGAATGACCACTAGGACAATGATAGAACTTAGCTATTTCTAGACTACGAGATGATATGAAATAATAAATTTTAAGCTAAAATAACTATCTAAGCTAAAAGGAAAAGAAAATAGCACTCAAGTGACTCAAATAAATAGAAGAGCTAAGGTTTTGGTTCATCGCCCCCGATCCTCACACGTAATCGAATATCACATCACAAAATAATTCAATAATCATAATCAATCATGCCAACAAGGATAGAAAGTGGTGTGCTTTCTCAAGCTACAACTACCCTATTACATATCTATGGCCCTAACTATCTCTAGCTTAGAATCTAATAGAATGTAATGCATTAAAGTCCATAAAGTTTCCTCCTTTATTGTTGTAGAGGTCAAATTAATCATCTCTCGATCTACAATTTAATCTCCTGTTGTGCTATTGGGTCTAATACTGGATTATCTCTCGATCTCATCGGTATTTTCCACACCAAAAAATCGGAACCCAGCCATGGTTCATCAATTCGTCAATCAATCAATAACACAACATATAGATCATGAACTGAATAAAAAAGCATGTAATAATTCAACACATTCGGATCAAGCGAAATTCCCCTTCACCTTAGCACAATATATAGCCTATCAAATTCATAGCAAGAATATTAAAAACAACAAGAGATTCCATAGATAGAGAAAAGATCATTAGATAATACCCTTGATGTTCACAAATTCTTGCAAAAATTAAACTTCTTGCACCTCGGTCTCTAATTTACAAGAGATATCTTGATGAATTGGGAAGAGGATAGAGAAGAGAGAAGAGAGAGGGAGTGGAGGCTGCTTTGAGAAATTAGAATGAGAGTTTTTATATTACCGCCTCACGGATCCCTAAGGTATTGATAAACATGGGCTTCCCATGTCAACTTTGATAATGATGTGTATTTTGACCATAACATTTTCATCATAACTTCGATTAAGCTGATTGTGGATGCGTTGGAAAAATATTGAAAAGATCTAACACGTTGATGTTGAAAGCTTCTCCAAATTCAGACTTTTTCCTAGTCTAAATTCCACTTCTTTTAGGCTCATATACTTTGAGTATGCATTCTTGCTTTCATTTTATTCCAGAATTTACATTTTAGCTCTAAATCTCTTTCTGCTTTAACTTTTGCTCCTCTTTTCTCCTTTTTTCTCCTTTCTTCTCCCTTGAAGCTTATTCTTTTTTCCATACTTCATGAATTTTTTTTTGTTTGAGACCCTGCAAAATTTCACAACACAAAGGCAGTAACAAGAACAAAAAGGGAGAACTCCAACTAAAATTAGAGGTAAAAACTCTTATAAACCTTAGGAATAAGATGCAAAATTTACACTTATCAACTCTCCCATGCTTAAACATTTTCTTGTCCCCAAGAAAATTAATACAAGAAACCCACCATGGGGAAAAAGAAAAGTAGTAGGATCCCTTTCTTAGAAAAGAGTGTTTAGCCCTTTAATAGCACAAGAGTCAGGTAAGAAGCAATAAGACCCAAAAATATAACAATTAAAAGATCCTTTTTTAAAGATATTTAGGTTGCCCCCTTATGTGAGAAATGTAATTGTACTATCAAGCTCTAGGGACCTGCCATGCAACAAAGGATGTCCAACAGTGGATAGCAAGCAACCATATACAACTCACTCATTCCTCAATGTTTCGAATTAGAATTCTCACTTTAGGTCTTGTGGACACACCTATCATGTGTTTTATTGTATTTAAAGGTTCCGCTCTAGTCCTCTAACTCATGATCAAGATCATCCATATTCTTGGAATGCTTTTCAATTCTCCACCACTAGAAAGACTTAGAACACACAAAAATCAAGAGGTCTTATTAGGGTTGTAATGGGACCATGGGTTAAAAGGTTAGGATGGAATCTTTTTTTTTTGAAAGTGGATTTAAAATTCTAGTATCAATGAGATATGGTATTATTATTTTTTTAATAACATATATTTTACCATCCCAAATTTTCATCACGAAACACGAGCACCCCAAACTTCTTATTGATTCTTCTTCTTTTTTTTAATAAGAGATATATTGATTTGCTTTTCATAATACACAACCATTCACTCTTTCACACCTCCCCCATGCTTAGCTTACATCACACTTCCAACTCCTTTTTTTCAAATTACACAACAACCATTGATTCTAGACTTAGGGGGGATAAAGGAAATTGGGTTACATGTGTGGTTAGATCAAGAAAAATGGCCATAAGCACAACAGGGTTAGCAAAGGATAAAATTTGAAGGTTAGACTATTTGGCTAATGTAGGTTATGACAAAAACAAAATAAAAAAACAAGTGCCTCTATCATTTTGATGCACATCTAAGTCCTATGTGGTTTTGAAGAAAACCATTGCAAGTTCTAGTTTCCCAAGTCATGTTGGGAGACACACACAAAAGAAAAATAAGAGACTATAGTGATGTATTAGTCTAAAGGGTCAAAGTCTCACCGGGTCCAAAATTCTCTAATTCTAACCCCTTTGGCAAAGAGTAAATTAGCATAAGTCAAACTAAAATACTACAAGAATGTTAAGGCACGCGTAACACTAAAGTTCTCAAACACAATTACACTTGTCTCATAACAATGCAACCAAAACATTCAAGCACATAGAAATCCATTTTCAAAAGATGATTCAAAGGGTCTTAACATGCCAAACTAAACACTCCTGCCATTGTAAGACAAAACATACTCTTTAATATCATCAATGAAAGGTTATTTCCTTTTCTTTTCTTTGTTTTTTTTTTGCTTTTTTTTATAGATAAATATCCAAAAGAAATAACCAAGGAAAAAGACAGTAAGACTCATCTAAATAAAATAGGGAAGAATAGAATACTAACCAAACGATAAGGATAGGCCATATTCTCCCCCATGCTTATGTATCACATTGTCCTCAATGTGAAACAAGATGCACAAAAGAAAAGAGGGGAAAAATCCATGGATCAATCTGATGGAGAAGGTGGCGGAGGTTAGTGGATGATGTGATGGTGGTTGTGGTGGTGGAAGGATGGCGACAGCATTATGCAATTGTGGCAGTGGAGAATTTGGTGGAGGTGCAAAGAATTTGCTTGGTTAATTTCATGCCTTCACACTCAAATAAATTGACCATGGTCACCATTCAAATTAGAATTTCCACATCACCACCTACAAATCCATCAAACAAAAGCCATAAGGAAACAAAGACCAAACAAACCAAGCGAAAAAAAATAAAAATAAATAAAATAAAAATAAAAAACTTGGGTTGCCTCCCAAGAAGTGCTTGTTTATTATCATTAGCTTGACTTTCTCACTTCACTTGGGATCATCCAAAAGAATGGTGGTTTTGAGGGCTGCAACCTCACCACCTTTATACACCTTCAACCTTTGTCCATTTACATTGAATGGTTATTTATCGGGGCTAGATATTTCGACTGCTCTAGATGGAAAAACTTCCGTGATTGTGAATGGTCCTAACCATCGGGATCTAAGATTTCAAGGGAACAATCGTAAATGAGAATTAAATAGAAGCACTTGTTACCCCACTTCAAATTCTCATTTGGTGATGTGTTGATCATGAATCCTTTTTGTGTGCTCCTTGTATAGCCTCGCACTCTCATATGCCTTAAGCCAGAATTCATCGAGTTCATTCAATTGAAGGAGCCTCTTCTCACCTGCAGCTTGCATATCAAAGTTAAGGAAACGATTAGCCCAAAATAATTTATTCTCAAGTTCTACAGGTAGGTGACACGATTTTCTAAAAATAAGATTATAAGGGGACATTCCAATGGGGGTTTTAAAAGCGGTTCGGTAAGCCCATAGAGCATCGTCAAGTTTCAAGGACCAATCCTTTCTAGAGGAGTTAACCATTTTCTCAACAATTCTCTTAAGCTTATGGTTTGACACCTCCACTTGACAGCTAGTTTGAGGATGATATGGGGTAGAAACCTTATGGTTAACTCCATACTTACTCAAAAGAGCATTAAATGCTCTATTGCAAAAATGAGAACCCCCCATCACTAATGATAATCTTAGATGTCCCAAACCTTGAAAAGATATTCTTTTTCAAAAATTTGGTGACGACTTTTGCATCGTTTGTGGGAATGGCTATAGCCTCTACCCACTTAGATACATAATTAACTGCCACAAGAATATATTCATTAAGCATAGATTTAGAAAACAGTCCCATAAAATTGATTCCCCAAACATCAAATAACTCCACTACAAGAATGTTTGTGAGGGGCATATCTTGTTTTCTAGAAATATTTCGCATTCTTTGACACCTATCACAAGTCTTAGCAAAGAAGTATACATCATGAAATAAGGTAAGCCAATAAAATCCACATTGTAAGACTTTTGCATCCATTTTGGTGGGGTCAAAATGGCCACCACACTCTTTATTATGACAATAAGATAATATAGAATGCATTTCATGCTCAGGGATGCATCTTCTAATGACATGATCAGAACAAATCCTATAGAGGTAGGGATCATCTCAAAAGTAATACCTCAGATCATGTAAGAACTTCTTCCTTTAATGAAAGGAAAGATCATTGGGTAAGATTCCACTTACAAGATAGTTCGCAATATCAGCATACCGAGGATGATTTGTAACCGCATAGAGTGTCTCATTGGAAAATGAGTCTCGAATAGGTGTAGGTTCCTGATTGACCTCATAGGTAGAGGGTAAACAAGAAAGATGATCAGCTACTTGATTCTCGCTACCCTTCTTATCCCTGATTTCCAAGTTGAACTCTTGCAACAATAAAATCCACCAAATGATTATGGGCTTTGCATCTTGCTAAACAAAATGATACTTCAAGGCTGCATAGTCAGCATAGATAATGACCTTGTTAAGCAATAGATAAGGACGAAACTTGTCAAAGGATAAAACCACAGCTAGCAATTATTTTTTAGTTGTTGCATAATTCATTTGTGCTGAATTCAAAGTCTTACTAGCATAATAGATAGTATGAAAAAATTTGTCCTTACGCTGCCCCAATACTGCTCCTATAACAACATCACTGGCATCACACATAATCTCAAAAGGTAAATTACAATCAGGAGTAACAATAATCGGAGCATCCACAAGTTTTACCTTTAAAGTGTTAAAGGCAACCAAACATGCATCAGAAAAGTGAAAGGACACATCTTTAGCCAACAGATCATAAAGAGGTTTTGAAATTTTTGAAAAATATTTAATGAAACATCTATAGAAACTAAGTATATCTTTAACACATGTAGGGGGTGGAAATTTCTCAATGACTTCAATTTTGGCTTTATCTACCTCTATCCCTTTACATGAAATCTTATGCCCTAAAACTATTCCTTTCTAGACCATCAAATGACACTTTTCCCAATTTAGAACCATATTTGTATCCTCACAATTTTTTATGGATGATTTTTCGGTCTTTGGGCTATCATTTGATGCATGATTAAATAATCTTGAGCTTGTTCTTAAGCGTTGTGAGGAAAATTTTCAATCATATCATGAAATAAAGCCATCATACACCTTTGAAATGTGGTTGGGGCATTACAAAGACCAAATGGCATCCGTCTATATGTGAAGGTGCCATAAGAACAAGTGAAGGTAGTCTTCTCTTGGTCCTTAAGGAAAATAGGTATTTGCATATAACCAGAATACCCATCAAGAAAGCAATAATAGTCATGCCCCACCAAGAGTTCAAGCATTTAGTCAATGAAGGGAAGGGGGAAGTGGTCTTTTCTAGCAGCATCATTTAGCTTTCTAAAATCAATGCAGACACGCCAACCTGTAACAGTTCTAGTAGGCACCAATTCGTTATTATCATTCTTGACTACTGTGATTCCCCCTTTCTTGGGAACCACTTAGACAAGATTAACCCAAGAGCTATCAGAGATCGGATAGATCATACTTGCATCTAATAGCTTAGTTACCTCCTTCTTCACCACCTCTTGCATTTTTGGGTTCAATCGCCTTTGAGGTTGGATCACTTTTTTGTGGTTGTCTTCCATGAGAATTTTGTGCATGCACATGGAAGGGCTAATCCCTTTAATATCAGCAATGGTCCATCTAAAGGCCTTCTTTCATTCCTTAAGCACTCTCATCAATTTTTATTCCTGCAAATTAGTCAAAGATGAAGAAATAATGATGGGAAGTGTATCATTATGACCAAGAAATGCATATTTCAAATGCTGAGGTAGTGGCTTGAGCTCTAGCATGGAAGGTTCCTCAATGGATGACTCCAATTTTGGAATTTGTGCCCTCTCTAGCCCTCATAAGTGGACCATATTGTGACGACCATATGGTGGATGTGCATTCAAGTACTGGACAACCTCGTCTTCTTTCTCTTCGTTCTCCCACCCTCTTTGTTGAACCAAACCCCTTTTCAGGGGATCTTGCATAACACTTGCTTGAAAACAATCATCAATTACATTATCTAAGATATCAATGTGATAGCAAGTGTTGTCATCTAAGGGGTATTTCATGCTCTTAAATACATTAAAAGTGACTTCTTCACCTTGGAAAAAAAGAATGACCTTACCCTCTTGGACATCTATAAGAGTGTGTTATGTTGCTAAGAAAGGCCTGCCAAGAATTAGGGGGACTTTGTGGTCTTCCTCCATATCTAGCACAACAAAGTCAATAGGGAAGATAAATTTTTCCACTTTGGTGGGTTTTGGTTCCCCTAGATATCTTCAATAATACCCCTAGGATAGTTGATAGATCGATCAACAAACTGAAGGGACATATTAGTGGGTTTTGGTTCCCCTAGACCTAGATGCTTGAAAACAAAGAAAGGCTTCAAATTAATTCTAGCACCAAGATCACACAACACCTTCTCAAATTTTAGATCCCCAATTACACATGGGATAGTGAAACTTCCTGGATTCTTGAGCTTAGGAGGAAGTTTGTTCTGCAAGATTGCAGAGCATTCCTCATTCAAACTTACTATTTCAAACTCATCCAGTTTCCTCTTATGAGTAATTATGTCCTTCAGAAACTTCCCATAACTAGGCATATGTCTCACGATGTCAAGCAAAGGCAAGTTAATATGCACTTTCTTAAGTATATCAAGAAATTTTGCAAATTGAGCATCTAACTTGCGTTGTACAATCCTACCTGGAAATGGAGGAGGGGGAACATATGCTTTACCTCTTGAGGTAAAGTGTGGATTGCCTTCGGTTGTGTTTCAGGTGCTTTCTCTTCAGGAGCTTTTTCTTCAACTTCTTTGGGCTCTTGAGGGAATGGTTCAGGCAATGGTTTCCCACTCCTCAAGGCTATTGCATTGATTTGCTCTTTGGGGTTAATGATTGTATCACTAGATAAAGTGTTAGGTGCTCTACCTGAAATGGCATTAGCAAGTTGTCCAATCTATGCCTCTAGGTTCTTGAAGGATGCATCCTGATTTTTGAGGCGAGCGTCTTGTTTCTGAAGGTGAGCTTGAATTTGAGCGTCATGTTTTTGAAGGGTACTCTCGGTGCGAGTGATGAACTTGGACATCATCTCTTTAAGGGAAGAAGATTGAGGTTGTTGGGGTGGTAAAGGAGCTAGAGGTGTTGGTTGTTGTTGTGTGAATCCTAGAGGCTTTGTAGGAACTTCATTTCTCCAACTGAAGTTTGGATGGTTTCTCCATCCAAGATTGTACACATTGGAGTAGGGATTGTTCGGTCTCCCATAACTATTTCCCATGTAGTTCACTTGATCATAAGATTGTTGGAAGGAATTCCGAACTTAACATTCTATGCTCAAGTGTGATCCACCACATAACTCACATATAGGTGCATTAGCCTGTACCTGCATACAAGAAGTACTACCAATTTTATCAAATTTTTTAGCAAGTAAATCAATATTAGCCTCTAATGCCGTGATGGAATCTAAAGAGTGAATTCTTGGAGTCCTTTGTATTGGGACACGTTCAGAGTGCCATTGGTGGGAATTCGAGGATAGCTCCTCAATGAACTCATAAACTTGCTCTGGAATCTTATTCATAATGGTACCTCCTGCAGCTGCATCTATCATAGAACGGTTAGTAGTAGAGATACCATTATAAAAAGTTTGCATTTGAAGCCACATAGGCAGGCCATGATGTGGACACTTCCTAAGCAAATCCTTAAACCGTTCCCATGCATCATAAAGTGATTCAAGGTCATTTTGCATAAAGGTAATGATGTCATTCAGTAATTTTGTAGTTTTTTATGGTGGAAAATATCTAGAAAGGAAAGACTTCATCAAATCGTCCCAAGTAGTAATAGACCCTAGGGCTAATTAGAGTAACCAACTCTTAGCCTTATCATGTAAAGAAAAAGGGAACAATATAAGCCTAATTGCATCATTAGAAACACCATTTAGCTTAAAAGTGTCACAAATTTCTACAAAGTTAGCAATGTAGGAGTGGGGATCTTCATTAAGGTTACCTCCAAACTGAACTGATGTTTGTAGCATCTGGATGATGGCAGGTATGATCTCAAAATTATTAGCTTGTATGACCGGTCTTCGTATGCTTGAGGTTGAGCCATCAAGGCTCGATGTAGCATAGTCCCGAAGTGACCTAGGAATGGGAGCTTGCTCTTAGATAGGAGCTTGTTCTTGGAGTAGGATGTGTCCTTGTGGTGGGATTTATCCATCATGGGGTGGAGGATTGGTTTCCATTTCAATGCGTGTGGTCTATGACCTGCGTAAATGTGAGATGGTTCTCTCGATCTCGGGATCAAGTGGAAATAACTTACCGCCACTAGCACGGGTCATGCACTAGTGTACCTACACTAAATCAAAAACTCCTGCACCCAAGATTAGTCAACCACAAAAAAAAATCCAAGAATAAAATAAAATGTCTAGATCACAATAAATTCCTTGAGTCCTAATGTCACTCGCTACCAATCCCTGGCAACGGCGCAAAAAACTTAAGACGTTCCTACCGCAAGTGCACGAGGTCGGAGTAGTAGTCAAGGTCAATCCCACAGGCATTGGTGAATGACCACTAGGACAATGATAGAACTTAGCTATTTCTAGACTACGAGATGATATGAAATAATAAATTTTAAGCTAAAATAACTATCTAAGCTAAAAGGAAAAGAAAATAGCACTCAAGTGACTCAAATAAATAGAAGAGCTAAGGTTTTGGTTCATCGCCCCCGATCCTCACACGTAATCGAATATCACATCACAAAATAATTCAATAATCATAATCAATCATGCCAACAAGGATAGAAAGTGGTGTGCTTTCTCAAGCTACAACTACCCTATTACATATCTATGGCCCTAACTATCTCTAGCTTAGAATCTAATAGAATGTAATGCATTAAAGTCCATAAAGTTTCCTCCTTTATTGTTGTAGAGGTCAAATTAATCATCTCTCGATCTACAATTTAATCTCCTGTTGTGCTATTGGGTCTAATACTGGATTATCTCTCGATCTCATCAGTATTTTCCACACCAAAAAATTGGAACCCAGCCATGGTTCATCAATTCGTCAATCAATCAATAACACAACATATAGATCATGAACTGAATAAAAAAGCATGTAATAATTCAACACATTCAGATCAGGCGAAATTCCCCTTCACCTTAGCACAATATATAGCCTATCAAATTCATAGCAAGAATATTAAAAACAACAAGAGATTCCATAGATAGAGAAAAGATCATTAGATAATACCCTTGATGTTCACAAATTCTTGCAAAAATTAAACTTCTTGCACCTCGGTCTCTAATTTACAAGAGAGATCTTGATGAATTGGGAAGAGGATAGAGAAGAGAGAAGAGAGAGGGAGTGGAGGCTGCTTTGAGAAATTAGAATGAGAGTTTTTATATTACCGCCTCACGGATCCCTAAGGTATTGATAAACATGGGCTTCCCATGTCAACTTTGATAATGATGTGTATTTTGACCATAACATTTTCATCATAACTTCGATTAAGCTGATTGTGGATGCGTTGGAAAAATATTGAAAAGATCTAACACGTTGATGTTGAAAGCTTCTCCAAATTCAGACTTTTTTCTAGTCTAAATTCCACTTCTTTTAGGCTCATATACTTTGAGTATGCATTCTTGCTTTCATTTTATTCCAGAATTTACATTTTAGCTCTAAATCTCTTTCTGCTTTAACTTTTGCTCCTCTTTTCTCCTTTTTTCTCCTTTCTTCTCCCTTGAAGCTTATTCTTTTTTCCATACTTCATGAATTTTTTTTGTTTGAGACCCTGCAAAATTTCACAACACAAAGGTAGTACACAAGAACAAAAAGGGAGAATTTCAATTGAAATTAGAGGTAAAAACTCTTATAAACTTTAGAAATAAGATGCAAAAGTTACACTTATCACAAACCCAAGAAACTACAATCATTAAGAACTCTAGTAGGTGCCTTCCACTTAATGGCTACTAAAATCTTCTCCATATCCATGGTGAATCCTCCCAGTGACACTATATAACCTAAAAAATGCAACCTCTCAAAGCCAAAACTCAAACTTTGAGAGTTTGGAATACAACCTATGATCTCTAAGGAGTGATAAAATTATGCTCATTTCCACACAAGGTATGAGCATTATGAGCTCATGGTGATGTCTTTTGGGCTTACCAATGCATCTACCATAAATGTCATCTTCATCATACCGAACTTTGCAATGTGTAGCTAATGATATCCTAACCTCATGTCAGTCTTAGAGAAGATTCAAGCACCCTAAGCTGATCAAATAAGTCATCAATCCTCGAAAGAGGATACTGGTTCTTCATTGTCATCAAGTTTATACTCTAATAATCTATGCATAAGAAAATACTTCTGTCCTTCTTATTCACTAAGAGAATCAGTGCTTCTTATGGAGACACACTCTAGTAGATGTATCTATGAACCACTGACTTCAAAAGCTATGAATTAAACTCTCATAACTCCATTGATTTCATCCTGTAGGGTGCCTTTGAAATTAACTCAGCCCCCAGTACTAGTTCACTAGTGAAGTTTATCTTATATACCAACTTCATACCTGGCATCTCCTCTATAAACACATCACGAAAATCCCAAGCAACCAAAATATCTTCTAACATTGACACATCCTTGTTTAGCTCCTAAAATTCACATAAATACATACGGTGACATCTTTACACCAATGAATACAATGTATGGGCAGATACGACATTTTTAATAAGCTTACGCTTGCATCTTCTATAGGAGACTCTAGTACCTTTAGATCCTTTCCATACAACCCATTCTTGAGCACAAATTATCATAACCTAATACCTCCCCAACATATAAATTTTGAGGATAACATCAAAGTCCCATGGATGCATATCAATTAATTCCACTAGGAAATTTAACCTATTAATCTCTCTAAGGATACATCTTAGTAGAGTCTAATGTAATCTAATACAACCCCGAAATTTAAAACCATAGATATAGAGACACTAATAAATAAAGAAAAAGTAACTATAGCAACAAAAGTAGTAGACATGAATGAAAAAGATATACCCAAATCAAATAACACACACACTAGTAGTAAGATGATGGAAAATGTACTAGTTAACACATCTAGCTCTCAATCAATATTTGCCTATTGAATGGAATGTAGGTGTATGCCTAACTTTCCTCCCTCGAATCCTCTATGATCACTTTAAAAACCCTAAATTTTTCCTTATCCCTAGGGAAATGAGATAGGCCCTGGTAGTCTCCCCTTAGACTCTATAGGTTGATACCTATTAAAGTAGGTTCCCTCTACTACTACTAGTGGTGGTGGTAGGTTAGATACTAATAGGCTTGTTGTTAAGGATAAAGTGATACCCTTTGCTAAAAATGATCACCCTGTGGCTAGAGTTAACCCCTTTACCAATGCTCACACTCGAATGATCGATGGCCCAATTGACTAAAAGTCCTACACTAAATAACAGCACCCCCGTAATCTTGTCTTATATGATTTTAGCTAAAGAAATGACACATGAAGCAACTAGGCCATCCTATAAATCTACTCTATCCACCCATATAACCATTATGTTGATAACTCAAAACTCCACCACCCTAAAACTTAATCTAACCTCCTAAAGCCTATGTCTTTTGCATCCTCTTAACCAGAATGGAAGACTAATCCTGAACCATCATAGCGGCAACACTTATCTTTTCATATAGCATGGTTAAGTCTAAGAAAGTCATGGAATCCATCATCCTATAAATACTAAAATGGAGCCTCTACTTGAATGGGTAGACCCTTGTCGACTCACCGAATACTATGCCTAGTGCAAAAATGAATAACTCTGTCAACCGAGTGTGGTACTACCTCACTATCAAGCTCTCCTAGGTCAACTACATAAACTCCCTATGCTTATCTTTTTTAATTCTCTCTGGAAAAAAAAAATTAGTATGAATCACCATCTTGAAGTCCCCCTAATACATTAGCTCTCCTCCCTATGCATGAAAACCTACCCACCAGGTGTCTCTAGCTCCCCCAAAGAAAAAATTTTGTTATACTTGCATTTTGAGCCAGTGGATAATCAACTACCTCATAATTCATGTCCATGTTCCAAATCCATCCTTCTATGATAATCCGATTCTCATCACTAGGATAGATTATCAAGTGGTGCCTAGTAGCCCTCCAAAGTCAATCAACTCTAATAATCTCTTATGGATACTATAGAGGTGGTGGTGGTAGTGGCATATGCCTAACAATCTCGATGAAAGCCTCGAAAGCTTCCTCTAAATGACTAACATGGCCATTTAGGGTCATGGAAAGCTAACTACAAGATATAAAATATGTTAGGATAAGCATTCTAATATTACTAACACATATTACACAAAAGCACATTCAAAGGCCACCTAGGCTACACATTCTCAATTCCTCACAAGTTAATTTAGGTTTTTGAATAATCAAGTTTTTTAAAATATGAAATACATAAATAAAATTATATAATGAATCATTTGAAAATTAAATCTTGAAAAAAAAACATAATAATCAAAACTAAAGCTTTGATACCAACTTGTAACACCCCAAAATTTACTACTGAAAATTTTTATTTTTTTACGGAAGCATAATATAAATTTAGTTGAGTGTTACTTCTATACTCGATATAAGTCTGACTTACCATACTATCCTTACATTAAATACAAGTAAATTAATTTAGACTTATAACATGATAAATAGAGAATAATAGTACTTCCATAAACATAAGATAAGAGTTTGGAGATTAACTCCGATTACAGTACCAAAAGTACGTAAAAGGGATATATTGGGAACTAAGAGCCCCAAAAGATATCTGAACAAAAAACGATAATCAAATAATAGTATTCTACGCCCAAACCCAAAACATAAGAATTACTCCTTCATACACAAGGCTTCTTATGCAGCAAAATTATCTAATGGGTTCTCATCAATCAACACAAAAACATATGAGTTATTTGGTCATAGGAATTAATAGAGCCCATAAAAAGGATGATCAATACTCTACATACTAAGTAAAGTAACAATAAAACTAAAGTAAAGGTACAAACAAATAAAGCATACATGTGATTTAATAATAAGGTATGCAAGGAAAACACATATTACATGACTTATTATTAGATATAAATAAGATCCATTCTTTTATTTATATTGAAATTAGGTCCTTACTATTATTAATCTAGAAGAACTGACTTAACTGCCTCTCGAGGTAATAAAAAAAAGCTGAGCCACTATTATCATTCGCTGGAATGGACCCAACATATACCAAAGGAACACACTCCTAACCACTATTGTTAAACTGGTGGAATATTCTGAAACACCTTTAGGGTAAAACACACATGAGCAACTAATATCGCCTAGTGAAGTTAACACAATCCCGCAATCCTTACTCATATAATCTTTCACTTTAAGTGATTAGTATCTTATTCATTATTTATTTATCTAATAATCATATTCTCATTTATGTTTAGTTTATGGCTCTATTATTCTTAATCTAGTGGAATGGACTAAGGCACCTCTTTGGACAAAATGCTCTTGAGCCACGATTGTCGTCTTGTGGAATGGATGATGAACAATATTTTTACATATTTTATACCCTTTCAATTTAATATTTTGGTTATTTATGTAAATAATATGTGAGTTTATTTATATAATTTTTATTATTTTCTTAATTTATAATAATCATATATTTAATTGATTTAGAACTTAACGTTAATTTTCATATAATTTTAACAATTTGTCATATTTTGACTATTACTTTCACATAAGAACTTGAGTTTAGGTTATTCAAATTTTAATGACAAAATAAATAAAAAAAGATATTTAACTTCTATGTCCAGTATAATTTCTCAAATCTAATCATATCTAGGACATAAATTAATTTGAATTTGAAGTTGGAATATGAAAAACTTGTTTGGAAAGTTTTTATGGGACTTTAACCTTTCTCCAAAACAAAAAATTCTTTTCTCTCACTTTCACAAGCCCATAAGTTAATAATTCATCTTATACACAAAAACAATACTTAGAAGCATAAGATAAAATAAAAATATAGAAGAAAGAAAAGGATAGAAGAAATAAAGAAAAAAAGATATGAGTTTTAACTTGTCAACAATAATTATTTATAATAATCTATGACAAAAAAAAAGGCACTCAGTGTGTGTGTGTGTGTGTGTGTGTGTGTGTGTGTACCTATGAATAGAAATAAGGTTGGCATAAAAGAATAAAAGGATGTGACGATAAAGGGTCTGAAGGAGCCCAGAAGAAAAATTCAATACTACCGACCAACTGTGTTATACGATATTATTCTTTCAGTTCTTATTTTGAATTTGAAGTGATATAATTTTATATTCAAATATTCTCTAGTTCAACATTTATGTATAATTTAGATTCTATTTTTAATTTATTATTTTTATTTTAATTAATAGCATGATATAATTTTATTTTCTTTTACCAAAGATATGATGAAACCCTATTCTTTATACTGATATATTACTTGATTGTTTAATTAATAGACTACTCTATGTGTTTTATGTTATTATTCTAGATTGTGACTAATTAATAGGATTATCACCTTTAATTAACTTTTAACAAGTTGAGAAAATATGTGAGAGCTTATTCTCCACTTTAGGTTAAAGAGTATAAATAGGAATTATATGGGTTGTAGGAATAATTACATGTTTCAACAATAATAGGAAAGGATAAATAATTAATTAAACCTATATCATTGTATTTATTTAAATCACTTGAATAGAGATAGTGGGATTGATAATTATCGATAGGATTATGTAGCTTGAGAGAGTATGTTACATAAATATTCCTAGTAAAACATAGCTAGGGATTGAAATGGTTAGGTAATTGATTAATTGGTCATTACAATTGGATAATAGTAGATCCAGATTTCTTGGTAACTTTTATTAATTTATTTTACCTTTATTAGCTTTTTTTTATTCCATTTTAGTTTAATTTAGTTTATATGAAATTCCTTGTTTAGAATTAGTTATTTATTTATTTAATTTTGATCACCTAGGCCTAATGAGAGTGTTTAGAGTATTTATGTTATTATTTAGTCTGTGTAAGAAATTTTTTTCTATATTTTAGGACCCTACTATTCTTAATTTGGTGGAATAGAATGACGCATCCCTCAGGGCAAAACTCTCCTAAACTACTATTATCGTCCAGCGAAGCAAACACATAATATACCTCAGCTTGACTCATGTAATCATTAAATTAAATGATTGATATCTTATTAATAGTTGTTTTTATTAGGAACATCAAGTGGACTCATGTAGATATGCACAACACATAGTCAAAAACATGTAAGGTACTACCACATAGTTATCAGGACATTCCATAAGAAAAAGGGTTCCTAATTCCCCTAAGAAACTCTAATTTCACAAGTTGAACATAACTTCTCATTTTATTTTATTTTTTTGTACTTATTCCTCTCATTATTATCCCCTAATATTCCGAGTATCAGTATATTCGCCTTTTAAAATTACAAAAAATTTATTTTTAACTCTTATTGACCAAAATATCTTTCTCTTACCCAAAACCTCATAATCTTATATTATGTAACTTGTATCTTACTCAACCTTGATTTAATCACATAACTTATGAAATAATTTATAAAACCCTAAAAGATTATCATGCCATGATTAATTTTCATATTACCATCAAATGACCATAATGCCCTTCCATTAGCTAAAAAACATTATATGTTTCCAAAGTCCTTATGAGTCCCAATATTAATGAATTTTGAACTTCAATATTTTTAATAAATATATATTTTTGCCATATATCTAGGTTTGTGCCCACTGACTAAATACATTTTTCTCACTAACTAGATATCATATAATAGTATTTTCATAAAAACATCATCCATATAATATTATCAACATCATATTACATACAAAAATACACATTGCACACAAATACCTTAGCTACGACATATATCCTCATCAACAAGGACATTGGTCTCTAAGAACATGCACGTAACCTATCTCCTCCGAGATCACCAAACAATCACCTATAAAAATGAGAATAAAAAGGCATTAGAACTTATGAATACAAGTGAGGAAAAGATAGATAAAAGAGGACTAAAATAGGGATAATATAACCAAGTGGAGAAGCTCAAGTTGCATGGGAGTATGGTGAAATTTATGGTGGTGTTAAGCTCGTGCTACAGAGGTGCTAGAATAAAGCATGGGGTGCTCTAAGAGGGAAGCACAATTTTTCCAAAGAAATGTCAAAAGGCACGAGCATAGCATGTAGCGCATGCATGGGTTGAGACCATGAAACACACATGGCAGGGTGGGCATAGGCTATGCACAAACCATGCATGGGTCGTACAAGAGAAGCACGGTTAGGGCATGTGAGGGCACAGAGCCATGCACCTCAATGAAAATGAATTAGAGCACAATGGGGAAAGGGAAAAATGTATTAGGGTGATGGTTGGATGATGATGAGGAAGATGATGGGGTAGTGGTAGTGATTGGGTTTTCAGGGCGATGGTGGTGTTTAGTGGTTAGCGGTGGCGAGTGGAGTTGATGATGGATGACAGCAATGAAAAAAGTAAGAAAGGTAATAGGAGAAAGGAAGGTGGTTGAGTCTAATATTGGGGGAAAATGTTTGGCTAAAATATTCAACAGAAACATCCCTTGAGGTATGGGAGTTGATGGTGGGGTGATGAATGTAGGATAGATAGGTTTAGTGGGTAAGTATGGCATAAGGGATTTGGTTGGGAAGAAAAGGATTAGTGTAAGAGAAATGGAAAGAATAAGATGAGGAAAAAGGAATCCAATAAAGAGAAACTAAAAAGAGAAGGAGAAAAAGAAAATAATTTTAGGGTTAGAATTAGAATTAGGTTAAAATAATTTAGATTAGAAAATTATGATAAAAGTCATTATTAACCTTCTGGGGTTAGATTTAGGTTAAAAATATTAATGGCCCATAATAAATATTAGGATTAGGTTAAGATTTAGGATTAATGAATCAATTTAAGGTAGAAATATCAATTTTTAAATATTAAAATTAGGTTATAATATTAATTACTCAAGATTAAAATTAGATAAAATTTGGGGTATTGTATGTATATTGGAAGCATTGTTTTGTTGAGTTTGGTATTGTCTCTAAACACATAATTTTTTATTAATGGAATTTAATTTTGATTTGAGATATAGCCTAATAATTATTAATAATGGAATTAAAAGTTTGTTCAAACTTTGTTCTCCAATTCTCGGGGTAGTTAACTTTCCCCTATGGTTTTTTTCTTTTCACTCAGTAACTATTTTTCTTTTCTACCAAGTTGTGATTGGTAGGAATATGAGTATATTTATAAGAGATGGGATAAATACTTTGGCAGCCCAACATGGCATCGGCATCCAACTAAGGTGGGTGTGGTATCCTTGTACAAGCCTCCTGGTACTCCATATGTCCATAGCTAAGGCAAGTGTGGTATCCCAATTTGAGTTAACCCTCATTGTGAATGCATTTAAGGTGTAATAAGTGTGTTATACTCTAAGAAATCACCCTTGATATATTCTGACCATGTGTGGTGGTGTGGCATCTCAATCTATGTTAACCCTCATGGCAAATGCACTCAAGATGTGGTGGATGTGGTATCCCCTGAGAAAGCCCATCAATCTGTTCTTACCATGTGTGGTGATTGTGGTATCTCATTGTATGTGTTATGTTGCCATGACTTTTGTTCATAATGGATAAATAGGTGCAGTCGATTGAACATATTAATAATTTGAAAGTACATGGTCGCTAAATGGATTATTAATAATATGGTTTATCCTATATGAGTTTAATGAATGATCTCTATTATTATATCTTGCATGATTCTTGTGCGGGCATGTTTTATAATATGATGATTATGATCCTAGAAGTTATATTTCCTATGTATTCTTATAATAGGCTATTATATGATCTCAATGTGCAGCATGAGTTGTTACCATGTTGCAAGTAGTTTGTTTTATTAGCATTTCATCGCATTAATTCTACATTTGTGTGGTCACTATAATGATCTAGCTTCTATTCCAATGAGTAAAAGATGATTTGTGAGATTATAATTCTCAACTCAAGTATGTTGAGGATGATGATGTGGTTGAGCCACTTGCTATTTCTTAGGATCAAAATTTTTATCTTTACTCTAGGTAAGACTTAGGCTAATCAGCTTAGATTGATTTGCCCAAAGTATTGGGATATTTAATATTGCTTCCTTTCAGTTATTTAAATATTGGCTTTGATTCTTATATTTCGTAAATCTCTCTATCCCTTCTATATTATTCTCATCCTTATTATTATTGTTCTTGTTAGTATATATATCTTTTATTTGTCATTTCATTTTGCCTTGCATCAAATACATGTTCCGTGTTTAATCACATGTCTCCTATAACTAATGTAACAATAACATCTCCTGATTTTGTTTTGTTACACTGAAGCATTGTCTTCAAAAACAAAATAAAAATTTTGATTCAAAATTTTGGGGTGTTACATATATAGATAATAGTTTAATTATAACGAATGTGTTTAGGGTGTTGAGTACTCGAAATTTAGCATATGTCCCTTACGTAAGAGATCAAGTATAGTGGATGTTGAAGGTTTTGAAAAAATCCCTTTGGCACTAAGGAGAAATGATTATAGGATTTTTAATCCTATGCTAGTCTCTATCATGGATAATGACGTTTGGATTTTCTCTAATGGTTTGTTTTAGGGATTCATGGATGAGTTATCATGTGTGTTTTACCTAGTTTGTTATGCCATATATGTTAACCATGATCTTTTATGTTATGTTTTCTAAGCTTGTAACATACCATATTATTATATAAGCTCAATGTGCGCCATGACCTCTTAGCATATTCTATGTAGTTTATTTTATCAATACTTCATTGTATTGATACTAAATTTGTGTGATAATTGTGATGATCAAACTTTTGTTTGAACTTCTATTCTGAGTAGCAGATGATAATTTGTAAGGAATAACTATTAATTTTATTATACCAAAGACAATAATATGGGTCAATAGCTGGTCGTTATTTGGGATTCTAGATTTACATTCACGTTTAGTTAATATTAAGGTTAACCCATTAAGAATATTTTTTGCCATTATGTTGGGATGTTTTTTTTTTTTGTTATTTAAAATTTTAATTTTAGTTTCTATATTTGGATTATATATATATATATATATATATATATATCCCTTCTATATTATTCACATATTCACTATCACTGTTATCCTATTAATGCATCTATTTGTGTTTGTTCATTTTAATTTATCTTACCTTAAATATGTATTAAATAATTATCACACATCACTATTAGTTGATGTGATGGTGCGATATTCTAATTTTACTTTATGACGCTGAAAATATTACTTCAACTCTATTAAGTTCCAATAACAAGAGAGGAGAAAATAAAAAATAGAAGTTGACTTTAGGATGGAATGTAAGTACAAGGGCATATGGTCATTCCATGACTAAACATGAGTTTTATAGAAGGAAATCGGACCATGGCATGCCCAAATCAAGTAACAACACACCCCACTCAACCTCTAATCAAAGGTAGGTGAAAAGATAGAGGAAATGTGAGTTGGTTAGGAAAGCATATCCAGGAGTACTTTTAAGAACAATTTAGCAAAATAAAAAAGATTCAGAATTTTAATTAATATAAAAATAATCTCAAAACACTCAAACATGCTTACTAGCACTAATATAATTATATAGTTTGCTCAAAACTAATCGATTGGTTTATTAGAAATGAAAATATAAACTAATTGGCTATTCAACCAGAATCGATCCACAAATTCCCTAAAACACACATTTTCTATATATTCTTCAAACCAAAACTACTTTGATTATATCCACTATAATTTAAACAGATTCAAAAAAAAAATAAGATGGAGTATTACATTTACATTACCTGTAAATTTTAATATTCACATATACACAGTTTAAAACTACATGCTGTAAAATCTAATACTAACACATTTTTTTATTGTCAATGACAAACAAAAGACATTAAACTTCCAAAAAAATTGCCAAAAATTTCAGCTCAAAAAGATTAATTGCACTTAAGCCTCCACATCCATCCCCAACTTTGGACCGGAACGTCTTTACACCTGAAATAATGGCTTCCAACACCACTATGCTACGCATTTCATTCTAAATAGCATGGAAAACAGGAAGGAATCATTCAATTGACGTACAATGTTTACAATTCTAGCTCTTCATCCCATCCTCTCATTCTTTCGTACAAGCACGAAACTGGAAATCCTGCTCACAAACCCATCTTCTACACCCCCTAGATTTGATAAACTACGTGGAATTCACGCTCCAAATAATAACATTGAAAGACATTATCATATTGTTTCCCTTGCCATCATAAGGACCTCATCCACTAGAACTATACAAGGATGTTTAATAATCATACCAAATTGATTGTAATAAAGGGGGTTATTTACTGTGCATGAAGATGTTTCACATGCCTCTTCTCTATCAGACTGAACAGGGCGAGCCAATGTATCCCGGTAATCAACAACTAGAAGATCAGCTCTACGAGCATTTGGAACCATAAGCAGAATACGCTTGCCTTCACCAAACAATGCCAATGAACCTGCCAGGATTCATCTGCTATTCAGTATCAGCGACTTGAAAAGTATTGCAAGCCTAGAGCATGCTTAATCAACATCACTTGATAAAAACATTGAATTTCAAGGCATGCCGGAACAACTCGTGCATTAAATTTTAATCAATACGTAAAGAACTTTAACGACTTATCGATTGTAAAGCATAGTAAAACTATATACCAAATCAGAGGCGGTGTATAGGACTATGTCAGCAACTTCTGGGAGCGCTATGCACAATGCAGGGACAAGGAATACTAAAATGCAACTTCAGGTTAATCATGAAGGCCAGAGAAGTATATGTAGGCTCCTATCGAAGACAAATCCCGAGCTTATTTTGGCTGGGCCTGAATTGGAGATGGAGCAACTGTGGCCACACTTCGATCCATCAAAACTGTAGGCCGAAAAGTTTGTAGATCTGAGAGGCTGCTTACAGCAGAGCGATAGAATCCTGATCCAGTAGAACCAGAAACTTCAAAAGTATCTTTTCTTGATCCTTCAGCAGCTGGTTTTCCATCTACGTCACCCACTTCATCTATAGTCCGAACACCTAACTATGGTAATCAGAAGATCGTATTAGGAAATGGGCATGGTTCAGCGACATTTGAATATTAAAAAAGAAAATGAAAACAGCCCCTATCTCTATCCAGAGTTTGACTATTTGGATGTTGCTAGTTACCAAAAAATATTTCACTGCATCATCAATGGTAAAGAAGACCTACTATAGCACAATATGATCAATGTCGTGATTAATTTGCATCCGAACACATTGATGAAACTCATGGCCAGAGAAATCAGGCAGTACAGAACCAATCAGCATCAAGTCAAAGCATTCTTAACCATCAGTGTCAATATGAAAATTTAAATATAATCAAACAGTGCATTTATTGATGCATGAAATTCTTGCAAGTGTCAACGACAGTAATAACTAACTAAGATTGCACACAAACATTTAGGGTTTGCACTTTCACCCCACACTGGGATGCATTTTCAACATGTAGTAACTGCGCCCATGATCAACAGAAGAACGCTAGAAATAATGATAGATAAATAAAAATATATTCATTCATACATTCGTTAGGCCTTTGATCTGAACAATGATAATTGTTATATCATCGGTACGATTTTCATGCTCCAGCCATTGTTTGAATGATTCTCCAGCAATTACAGAGCATGCTTCACGAGGATCTGGATATCTGGCAGCCTATAGCACATGATACATAGAATAAAATAAACGAGCATCAGATGTTGTCCAAGTCCCTCAAAACTTTTTTGGTAGAGAATAAACAAGAAATTGCATTGAGACACCGAAGAACCAAAGTGCCATGGCAGAACTGTTGGACACAAATAAACTACCATGATGCCGGTAGCAAGACCCTGTATAACTGAACGCAAATGTAATGAATTAGCTTCGGCTATAACAAATGATTTGTTAAATGCATGCAATACAACTACATGCCGATAAGCCACTGGTTAAATACACCTATATGTGTAGAAAGGCTTCTAAGGATGGTTTCTCTGGAGCTACCAATACCGGATGATTTTATCCCGTGAGTTGTCAAGCTGTGAGGAATGTTGAGAGAGGGCCGTTAGTACTTTGCCATTTTCCCAGTTTGTTAGAAGCGTCAGTTAGGCAGGGACGATTCTTATAAATGGTGGGGATACCCACGGCCTATGTGGTTATGACAGGCACCAGGGGTGGTGTTCAAACACAGCATTTGCAAAGGAGTTCGGGTGGTGCTGCAGGAAATTGAAGTGGTTGAGTACTTCTTGCATTTGGAATTGCATAGCTTATACCTGTTTTTGGGTATGCACTGGTTGTTTAAGCTCGGAATGATGCAGATTAACTAGTAGACACTAATCATGAAATTCTCTTTGGAAAACATTATGGTTACTCTCCATGGGGGAACCCAGCCTCTACAAGACTCAAATATCACTTTAAGCCATAATGAAGGCTACGGAACTAGAGGACCAAGGAATCCTAGTGGAGTGCACAGCTCTAGAATTGGTGGAGGAGGTGGACACGATAAGGAGAGAAATTCTAGGGGAATGTCAGACTCAATAGATCAGAGGAGCTGGAAAGAAAATCAGATGATTCAGAGAAGTTCGAGAGGATGAAGAGAGGGTGTATATATTGCTCAAAACTTAAGTGATAGTGTCAGGAATTCGAGAACCAGGGAGCCTCCCCTTACAATGCTCTCATCAGTCGATATCCCCCTTCCCTCTCTCCTATCTCTACTTTTAATAGCTGAAAATAGCAAAGAAAAATAACTGGCTCATGACTCAGCCTACGACTCAGCACATCCTACCGAAATCCCACTAGAATCCTATTACCACCCTATTAGAATAATAACCACCCTATTACAGTAATAACCCCTTGCTGCTGCCCCCATTCCTAGGTTAGGTACTCCCCTGATTGCCCCCTTTGCCCCTTCTAACATATGTGAACTTAATAGGAGGCCTATCAGGGAGCACACGGTGATCCTAGTGCAATATAAGGGGTTCCAGCCTCTCTTCAGGAAATTTGTACTAGTGTTCTTCAATGATATTCAAATTTTCAACTCAAGTATGGAGGAGCATGTGCAGCACCTTAAGATGGCGATGCAGGTATTGTGGCAACATTCACTGTTTGTAAATGTTAAGAAGTGTTTGTCCGAACAGGAGGCACTCAAATACCTGGCATACAATTAAATAGCAGTTCCACTATAGCATAATGGCTAATAATTGACAATTTTGTCATCTATAAACCAAAATTACCGATACGCTACAATTTTAAAATTTCATATTTATCGACCAATAAATTGCTAGTAAATCACCGATATATAGGAATCACCTATAAATCGAAAAATATCGGCAATAAATCGAGATAAATCAGCTATTTATTAAGAATTCTTAAATCTTGAAAACAGCATGCATCATAACTTTTTCTTAGTCATTTATAATATATATCTTGAACCACATTACTATTGAATAATAGTAAAGTATCGTTATTTGTTACCTTTACATGTCCTACTAAATAACATGTCTTTTATTATTCTAAAGTAAATTTAGGATTGTTAAGATAATTTAGCACGTAATGACTCACTTAAATATTTCTAACATTCTTCTAATATAATATAAATCACTAATTTATTGAATATTTATTTTCAAATGACTAATAAATAATAATTAGAGTATATAGTGAAATAAAAATAAAAATTTACGTCGTGACAACAGCGATACATAATTTATCATTAACGACACTCTAATACCGCAATACCGCAACCGTGACTGCAAACTCAACCTTGATTTTATTGCATGATACTTGGGGCACATTATTTCAGCTAACAGGGTGGTCATAGACCCTTCCAAAATTAATGCTATGGTGGATTGGCCTCCTCTTAACAGTTTGAAGTTTTTATGTGAAATCTTGGGTCTTACGGGATATTACCAGAAGTTCGTGAAGGGGTAGGGACAGATTGCAACACCCTTAACAGCTCAGCTTAAGGATTGCTTTGGGTGGAATCAAGAAGCTCAAGCTACCTTTGAGGCTTTGAAGTGCACCATGACTTGTACTAGCATTGCCCGACTTCCGACAAACCTTTTGTGATTGAAACAAATGCCTCGGAAACAAGTATAGGCGTTGTGTTAATGCAAGGGCAGCGACCCATTGTTTATTTTAATCAAACCCTGAGGCAAAAGGCAAGACTAAAGCCAACCTACAAATGTGCGCTTACTGTTCAATGATGGAGACCGTATCTTACAGGGCAAAAATTCTTGACTCACTGATAGGAAAAAAAGCTTGAAATTCTTGTTAAATTGACAGACAATAGGGGAAGAACATTAGAAGAGGGTTTCAAAGCTTTATTGCTATAATTTTGATATAAAGTATCATCCCGAGTGTGAAAACAAAGCAATCAATGCTTTGTTAAGGAATGAGATGTCCACTATTTCTACGGATTGGTACCAATAGTGGAGTGAGTTGCAAGTTGAGATTGAGGCAAATATTTAACCTTTGGGCCCATCAAGGAGGCACTCCAGACGCACTATGCCAAGGTAAGTTGTCATATAAGGGGGGGTATGGTATTTTCAGCCACCTCCATTTTCATTCCTCAATTGCTAGAAGAATATCACAATGGGGCGATAGAGGGCATTTGGGGGTGCTAAGGACCTTCCATCAATTATCCTAAGATATTTTTTGGCCAAGAATGAGGAAGAAAGGGCTCCTCTATATGGCAGCCTCTAATACTTGTCAGAAGAATAAATTGTAGGCATGGTCTCCCGCCGGCCTGTTACAGCCCTGGCCCTTGCCAAAGCAAGTATGGGATGAAATTTCAATGAACTTCATTGAGGGTCTTCCTCAATTAGGAGGGTTCACTTGTGTGTTTGTGATAGTGAATTGATTATCCAAGTATGCACTTTATGTTACACTGAAGCACTGAAGCTAACTATTGACCTCATAGGTCAACCAATGTAACTGTCTTTGCTTTGATGATTACAGGCAGATTTAGAAAACTAATGTGTTTGGTTAAGCGTACATGTACTATGATTGTGATAAGCCCCTTATTAAAACACTTACGTAAGGAGGAACACGTCAAAGGGGAGAGGAAGGGTGGCTACACAGGAGGGAAATTAGGCTCATATACATCTGAGTAAAGCCATGCTGAGTCAACCAATTCTACTATTTCTTTCAGTTATTGAGCCTGTTATTTAGAATATCTTTTTTCTTAATTTCCTTAATAATACTAGTTGTCACGAGTCGGTTAGGGGAAAAATCGACAGTATATAAAGAGAAGGAAGAGGGAAAGAGAGGTAGTGGAGAGTAAAGTCTAGTAGGAGGTCCTAGGTCCTCACCTCATATAGCCTAGACGTCACAATCCTCTAAGATTTAATAAACAATCCCCTCTGTTCTTTGAATTAAGTTCATATCATACCAATCTGGTATCAGAGCAAAGTTTAAATTTCCCAAAACAAACAAACACGCATGTCTCCTAACAAGGTAGAAATGCTAGAAGAAAAACTTGCAAAGATGCAGGATGAGTGGGGAATCAACAGGGAAGAGGCCCGAAGTGAGAATGTGAAACTAGTGGAAAGGATAGATTCCATTGAAAAATGGATGGGCAATATAGCAAGGAAGTTAGATCCATACCTAAAACCAAGCAGCGCAAGCTCTTCCATCAAGGATATAGGGAAGCGGAAAGGGGTCGAGGAAAATGAAGCTCCCCAAACTTCAGCCATGCCCACCAGCACCCCAAAGCTAAGGATGGAGAACCAAACACCCCCACAAGCTTGAGTTTCCCATTTTTTATGGTCTGGACGCCGATGGCTGGATTTTCAAAGTGGAGCGGTACTTTACATTAAACCAGGTATGTGAGGCAGAGAAGATGGACGCGGTGGCTATGGCCATGAAAGGTAAGACTCTAGCCTGGTTCCAATATGCAGAAGATGGTCGTTGCTTCAATTCCTGGCCTGGGTTCAAAGAAGCTTTGCTGACCCAATTTAGATCACGCTAGGAGGGTTCTCTATGTGAAAAATTCCTAGTAGTGAGACAAATGGAGACCGTGGAAGCTTACATAGAGCAGTTCAAATTGCTCGCATCTCCTCTTCAAGGACGACTAACTAGAGAAATTTTAGAAAGCACCTTCCTCAATGGATTACAGCCTCAAATCAGAGTGGAAGTTTGAATGATAAGAACTAAGGAGTTGATTGAGCTCATAGAGGTTAAGAAAATGGTGGAAGATAAGCACCGAGTGGTCTAGAAAAAAAATAACCAAGTTGGCACTGGGGGCTGGAGAAATCAGGCACGAGTAGCAGGGAGCCTAGGTAACTATATAACACCAATCCATACTAGAGGAAGGGCCATTGGGCTTGTAGGAGCTAGGCAAAGCCCAAATTGAGCAGCCCCTGTAAAACAGAGCGCAGAAAAGGCTGTTCAAAAGCCTTCCAGCACCCGCAGGCTCAACGATGAAGACTTGCAGCGACGAAGGGAAAAGGGAATGTGCTTCAAGTGTGAGAAGCAATTCACTCTCGACCATGTGTGTTGAAATCAACTACTCCAGGTGCTCCTAGTGGAGGCAGAAGAAGAAATGGAACAAGAAATGATAGCTGGACAAGAGTTGGAAGTTGAAGAAGAAGAAATAGGGAGGGTGAAAGACTCAGTGGAGCTGTCATTAAATTTGGTAGTGGGAATCAATAACCCCTCACATGAAGAAGCTCCATGGGTAAATTAAGGAGGAGAAGGTGGTTGTCTTGATTGATTGTGGAGCCACCCACAATTTTATCTCCCGAGAAGTGGTGAAGAAGCTTTCTCTGGCCCTCTGTCCTACAACACATTATGGTGTATTGTTGGGAATCGAGAAGTCTATTATGGTTAATGGGATCCGCAGGGATGTCAAGGTGCAACTGCAGGAAGTGGAAGTTGTAGAAGATTTCTTACCGTTGGAAATAGGTAGTGCAGAAATTATTCTGAGGATGCAATGGCTCGAGAAGTTAGGAATGATGCAAGTCAATTGGAAGGCATTGGTAATGAGATTTTATGTTGGGCCATTAGTGACTCTTAAAGGGGGAAACCTAGCCTATGTTGTGCCCAAGTATGTTTCAAGGCCATGCTGCAAACCATGACCAAGGAAAAACAGAGAGTTCTACTGGACTGTTGCTCAACTGGAATTGCAGAGGAAAGGAAGGAGCAACCAATTGTTCCAACGGTAATATCAAAATTGGTCCACGAGTTTTCTGACCTCCTGGCCAAGCCCACAGGCCTGCCCCCTGAACGAGAGCTAGATCACCAAATCAATCTACAACCAGGGACAGCTCTAGTGAGTGTTCGACCTTTTAGATGCCCCCATGATCAAAAAAATGAAATTGAGAGATTGGTAGGAGAAATGCTAGCAACAAGAATAATTAGGCCAAGTAGGAGTTCTTTCTCTAGTCCGATATTATTAGTAAGAAGGATAGGGGATGGCGGTTCTGTGTGGATTACAGGGCATTAAACAAGGTGATCATCCTAGATAAATTTCCAATACCATTAATAGATGAATTACTAGATGAACTTTAGAGGGCGGTGGTCTTTTCAAAGCTAGGCCTCCATTCATGGTATCATAAGATTCGAGTAAACCCAGCTGATGTGCCCAAGACTACATTCCAAACCCATGAAGGCCATTATGAGTTTCGGGTAATGCCGTTTGGGCTGACTAATGCTCCAGCAACCTTTCAAGGCCTAATGAACCAAGTATTTAAATCGTATTTAAGGAGGTTTGTGCTAGTTTTTTTTTTTTTTTATGACATACTAGTGTTCAATTCGTCCTTAACCGAACATAAGCAGCATTTAAGAATGGCATTTGAAGTGTTGAGGAGACATGAGTTGTTTGTAAATGGAAAAAAGTGCATTTTTGGACAAACAAAGTTAGAATACCTAGGCCATATAAATTATGCTAACAGTGTGGTTGCAGACCCTGGGAAGGTGGAGATAATGGTGGATTGGCCCATTCCAAAGAATCTTAAAGAATTGAGAGGGTTTCTGGGACTTACCAGGTATTGAAAGTTTGTCAGTGGGTATGGTCAAATTGCAACCCTACTGACTAACCAATTAAAGAAAGATAATTTCAGTTGGAACTCCCTAGCTCAACAAGCATTTGAAACCCTGAAATCAGCTATGACTTCAGTTCCCGTGTTGGTTCTTCCGAATTTTTCCAAGATATTTATGGTGGAGACAGATGCTTCAGGGATGGATATAGGTGTTGTCCTAATGTAGGAGCAACGACCTATTGCTTATTATAGCCAAGTCCTGAGCCAAAGAGCACGCCTTAAATCGGTTTATGAACAGGAATTAATGGCCATAGTGCTATCCGTGCAAAAATGGAGACATTTCCTCTTGGGAAGAAGGTTCCTTATTCGAATGGATCAAAGGAGTCTTAAATATCTCTTAGAGCAAAGATTATTACTGAAAGGGCAGCAAAAATGGATTGCAAAACTTTGGAGTTATCAATTTGATATTTAGTACCAAATAGGGCATACTAACAAGACAGAGCAAAGATTAAATCGGCGTTGGCAATGACTGTGACATGGTTAGGGGCCTAGGAGGAGCTGACAGCAGAAGTAGATAAGGACCCACATTTGGGACTAGTGAGGAAAAACCTAATGCAGAAGTTAGAAAACACAAGGGCCTTCAGTCTACACCAAGGGCCTTCAGTCAAAAACCCACATTTGCTTATCATTATGACATTTTAATGCTATATTTTTATGCAAAAAATTCAGTAAAATTGTAATATCGTTGGTAAATATGTATGTCTATAATAAAATTAATAAAAATAAGTAAAATTTAAAAAATAATAAATTTTTTAAAGCTTTAAATAACTAATAAGACGTGTAATTTTTTATTATCATAACTAGTTAATATCAAATTTAATTGTCAAGTCAAGTCGGGTTGATAGCTCTGATGCATGGAAACGACACTTCGGTGATGTCCCCCCTCCCGGAAACATTTCCCCTTCCGAAATATTTTTGGTGTTGAAATTTATATTAAAATTATTTAATTAATTTGTTTATTAAAAAATTATTAATGATTAAAATTAATTAATATAGGTAATAATTTTAGAAATTTTTTATGTTTCTCTCTTAATTTTAGTAGATTTGATCTATTTTTTTAAAAAATGTATATATAATATGTATATATATATATATAATTTTTTTTACATTTCTTATCGTCCCTGTTTGCTAAAATTTTAAAAAATAACATTTCGGCGTTTCTCCTCGTCGCCGTTTCCCCATCCCTATTTCCCCGTCCTCGTCCCCGCCCCCGTGCAACACTGGTTGATAGCAGGTCAAATTGATGGTGAATCAAATTGATAGCAGGTTGATTTGATGTTAGGTTACAAGTTGGGCTTGAGGTGGGTCACTTATATTCGAGTCAGTGTCAAGTCAAGTTAGTTTTGGTTCAGATCAGGTTGATGAATTTCTCGGGTTATATTGGGTTGGATTTTGTGCAGGTCAGGTCAACTTTTGCCACCTCTATTTATAACCACTCAATTCAAAAGGTTTCACAAGTCACGAGGAGGTAGAAATGTAAACCCAGGAAGGTCATCCTCAAGCAACACAAGGAGGCTTAAAGAAGCCAATGTGGATGACAAGATTAAATGTCACAATTGTGGAGAAGTCGGGTATGTCATCTATGACTACTATGAATTTAGAAATAAAATTGGTAAACAAATGGCAATAAACAAAGAAAATACAAGCAAAGATAAAAGAAGGCAAGGACTCTCCTCTTCGCATGCTCTCCACTGTCTCACTCAAATCGATCAAATATTCATCAAATCACATAGAATTGAGCTCCTTAGGATCGAATCGACAACCTAAAGTCATTTCTCAACGGCAATCAACAACGATTTCATCCTCACTTGTTTGAATCTGGGGTCAGATCGCCGAAACCTAACTCTTCCTTTTGCTTAATCTACCTACAATCGCCTCACTTTAAGCCTTAATTAGGGTTCTATTTGTACGCCCCTAGACAATTCTAAGCTAAAGGTGCATTATTCTACCAATTTTCATCAATTGTAAAACTTTCTCACCTCCAGGCTTCCACACTTTCCTGAATTTGATTCGTGTGTTGCCATGACAAAAAGAAAAACCACTACTGGCACCATTTGTGGGGTGTTGCTCCTATCCCTATCAAACGGGCTCGCACCCAATCAAGTCATCCGACTCATACGACTATTCACATTGAGAAACCCTCTATTTCACATCGCGAACATCTTCTCCTTCTCTTTCTTCTTTGGAAGAGGCTAGTCACCATCTCCACCTCCTTATAGGCCCACTAGTCCTTGTCCACTAGGGCACCCATTCTTTCCACGGCTTGATTAAAGAGAATTATTGAGGCATCCCCTCACTCCACCTATTTCTTTTGCATTATGGATGACTAGCATTGTTGGGTCAAATCATTCCATAAAAAGAAATTCATTCCAGAGAAGTGCACTAACATTATATCTTGCACTAAGCACTTCAAAATAGTCTCTTTCGAATCTCCATCTCTAATATGCATTGTCGACAACTGCTTGCTCTTAGTGCCTACCACCCTTCAAAAGGGTATGTCACTACATGATATGCTCCATTCTCTTTCCGAGGGCAGGCTCCAAAGCGGACATGACCCTAAAAGATTACTATGGGTCAATCACATTCTCTCCTCCACTCCCACACGATTTGGAGCTGATATCTTCTGCCACATGTCCCACATGGCTAGGCACAATCAAGCATCTCCTAGCTAAGGCTCCTTGATTATGCGAATTTTTTGCAATTTTGGAGTTAAGTTTGGAGATTTTTCGGCACCCCACTTCGCCTCCAGAATGGACTCAACGTTCTAGATGCAATCACCCTTCGAAGAGCGAGTTATCCGATGAGTGTTGATGGAAAGACCATCGAGATAGCACCAAAGGCCCTAGCCTCACTTCATCACAGTGGTAGCATCTCTGCCTCATCCGAACCATAGCCTTCACAAACTAGGGGAGATGACCTTCCAGCACCGTTGGATGACCCTATGGCTCCAACTGACCTTTGTCATCCACTAGAGGAGCCTCCACATCCATTGCCACACCCTCAACCTCTCAAGCACCTCCCTTGTCTATTCCTTTAGGTCGTGTAAGCTGCCGCTTCTCAATGTAGCTAGCTAGGATGCTGACTACCATGGAGCAACGACAGAGTGGTTTGGAGACCGAGTTACGTGCGCTATTCACACATACAACCCAACTTTGCGCCAATAATAGGATGACTTGGACCTGTACCCAGGTGCTAAGTTTGTCTATGGGGCCCACAACCCTACATCTACAGGGAGCTACTACTTCACCTCCCTTCAATTCTAGCATCAACAAGTCACTAGCTGCAGCTAATTGAATTGGTTGTGCCATAGTTGAGACGGTTGACTATGAGGATACTGAGAATGAGGACTTGGACATATAGCCCATATCTTCCGTCACTACTCTAGCCGCACTATATCCCCTGCCCACCTTGGATATGCTTCGAGACTAAGCTTATGTATATTTATTCTTGGTTTAGCATAGCAGTAGCTTACTCCTTAAGCTTATATTTCTTTGTATGCAATCTATCTCGTGTCTTAATAAATGTTTATTTTTACTCACATACTGAGTTTTATTGTTTTACCTCATGTGCATCACTTATGGTTGCATATTTTGCTTATTATTCATTAATATCTTCTTTTAAGCAATCAAACATAGTACTATTCCTCAAGCATCACTTTAGGGGAACTATTCCCATCTTTCGCTCATGCATATCTTTGTCATTATCATTTATACAAACCTATTAAGGGGGAGTTTTCCCTTCATATCTCGATATTGTTGTCTCTTTTCATTACAGTTTGCCCTTTATTCTCATCTTCTGTTGATAAAAAAAGGGAAGAAAATCCGAAAGTTCGAATTGAAAAATGCATAATTGATAAATGAAAAAGGATATAGTAAAAATGTTCGCCTACTTTATATTTATTATACTTCCACATTTACAATTATGCACTTTTTGTTTGTCAAGAGATTGTTGACCTCATAGGTCAAACAATGTAATTGTCCTTATTTTAATGATAAAAAACAGATATCGAGAACTAATGTATTCGGTTAAATATGCATGTACTATAATTAACAAAGAGATATAAATACACTCACTCAAATCATTTATCTAAACGTACAAGTTTAAAAGAGCAATCAAGTTTCCATGCACAAGAGAAAAATGCATGAAGTTAACCAAGACTTAAGGGATAGGAATCATATTTTTAAAGCCTTAGGTTCCATGTAAAGTGTTAAGTTAAGCAAGTTCACATTTTGATCAAAACTCTTTTAAAACATTTTTTTACAATTGACTTAAATTCACATTATAAGAATTCATGATTGATATTGATTTCTAAATCTTTCACGATGTTTTAAAACCTATTGGTTGGTTCCGTCAAAACCAATTGACAGGTCTCAAAGCCGATTGATTGGTTCAATTCAATTAAAGAGCATAAAATAATTTAAATTCGGACGGATCAACTTACCCAACTAACTGATTGACTGGTTATACCAAAACGATAAACTAGTTTGAAGAAAACAATTAACCGGTTGGTCAACCAATCCATGGGTTTTACCCCTACAAAAATTCATTCATCTCTATTTAAACTCATCAATTAGTTTTCCAAAACCAATTGACTGGTTTGAGTAAACTAATCCATGGATTTCACTCCTTCAAAAACCCATTCATATCTAGTCAAACTCATTGATTGGTTTTGCCAAACTGATCAACTAGTTTGAGTAAACCGATCGACTAGTTTGACCAACCCGTCCAGGATTTCACTTCTATAGAAACCTATTCGTCTCTTGTTAAACTTATCGACTGATTTTGCCAAACCGATCAGCAAATTTACAACTGATCACCTAGTTGAATAAACCTATCAACTAGCAACATGAACACATCAACCGGTGTTACTAAACCATGTCACTATTCATATATGTTCATATGAGCAACTAGGCACTACACAAAACTGATCAACTGGTTCGTATAACAGTAACACTCCATTTCATATCTAAACATAATCAATCGACTAGTTGGAACCTCCGATCAACTGGCCGAACAATCAATCGACTGGTTTAGCCAGACTAATCGATTGATAAGCATTAAATGTTGATTTTTTGCTCATTAGATGATACAATTATTTAGAGATTTTGTGCCTCATGCATATATGACAAGGGTGAACATTATAAATAAGATTCCTCTACAATTGAAACAACTTTTCAACTACATTGATTGTACAATTAAAAATTTACTCTTAAATCATTCAATTGCTTATTAAAAAGTATTCACTGCTCACTACTCTTAGCTAGAATTATTCTTCACCTGTAATATGTTTTATTACATTTAGCTAGATTACATATCATCTAAAGTTCTACACTTTTATATTTTATATTCTTGATGAGAATCAATTGTAATCACAACCACTTAACAAAATTCATTTCAAAAGGATTAGTGAGTATTTGCATATCATTATTGAGAAATTTTAGAAGATAAATGGATCAAATTGTAAATTATCTATTGGTCATTGAGATTGTATGGCCTATAATCTACATAAGAATGATCATCAATAAAACATGTCACTATTTTAAAATCCAAAAGAAAAAATCTTTTTGTAGTGAATATATAGAGTAATTTACTCTAGAACCACTCTACATTAAACGTAAAAAAAAATTCAGTAATCTCCATCCTATTAAACCCTATTTACCCCCTCTAAGGTTCTTTCCGTAACTGGTGTTTTAGTTAAAGAGATTATGCAACTGCATGGTTTTCCTAGAGCTATCATTTCAAATTAGGACAAGGTCTTCCTCTGCCATTTTTGGTGTGAGTTGTTCAAGCTATAAGGCACCTCTCCAAGGTGTGGCTCAGCTTATCATCCGCAAACGAATGGGCAGACCGAGGTAGTCAATCGCAGTCTACAGACATACCTTAGGTGCTTTAGCTATGATAAACCCCACCAATGGGTTAACTGGGTTCCTTGGGCTAAATTTTGGTATAATTCTTCTGACCATTCAGCCATCCACACCACACCCTTCTAGGCTTTTTACAAAAGGCCTCCAACTCCTCTGGATAGGTATGTTGAGAGGTACACACCCCTGGCTACCGTTAATCAAGAGTTGGGGGATCAGGATCTAATGCTCACTGAATTAAAATACCGTCTGGAGCGCTCCCAAAGAATCATGATAAAAAGTGATGTCATTTGGAATTCGATGTAGGAGAATGAACATTTGTCAAGCTCAAACCTTACCTCCACAAATCCTTGGCAACACGCCTCAACGAGAAGCTGTCACCAAGAGACTTTGGAAGTGGTTGCAAGGGTGAGAAGTGTACCCTATCAGCTAGAGTTATCGGATGATGTTCAGATCCAGCCGTTCTTTCACATATCCATGTTGAAGTTGGCAATGGGAGATTACACTCAAATTCAAACTTTTCTAGTGGCTCTCTCTGAACATTTAGAATGGAGAGTTGAGCCAAGTGAAGTGTTGGTTGTCAGTTACAACTCTAAGGGTGTGTTAGATCCAATGGCAAGGTCTCCCAGAGTTTGAGGCAACTTGAGAGGAGTTTAAGGTGTTGAATGCTCAATTCCCTATTTTCCACCTTGATGACAAGGTGAAACTCTTACAGAAAGATATTGATGAGCCACTGGTTAAATACACCAATGTGCATAAAAGGGTTGCTGAGGATAGTTTCCTAGAACTGCCAATACGGGATGATTTTACTAAGTTGGTTGTCAAGCTATAAGGGTTGTTGACAGAGGGTCGTTAGTACTTTGTCATTTTCCCAGTTTGTTAGAAGGGTCAGTTAGGCAAGGATGAGTTATAGGAGAGAGAGAAAAAGTCTAAATTTTGTAATAAATAGAGAAGGGTGCACGGTTGGTATGGAAAGAGGATTTTCGGCCAAAGTGTGTAGGAGGCATCTAGGACCTCGAATCCCTGAAATACCTTCATTTTGTTTATCAATAGAATTACCACCATTTTCTTTTCTCTAAATCATTTGATCCTTGTGATTATAGTGCCTATGTTTATACCTAACATTCAATATATATCTGTTTCTCAATATGATCAGATCAAAGCTTAACCAAATGACATACAATGCAGAAATACTAAACATCAAAATTCTGCCTAAATGAGAATAGGGAGACCACAACACAAAAGCTAACTATTAAGGCCACCAAGCCCATGAACTTTAGTACCAATCCACACATCAGTGTCTGGTCAATGTGAGATCCTATCATAGTACCACCCAGGAAAGTTGACATTCATGGACACAAATCAGCCCCCAATAGCCTCAAATAGGTAATCCTTTTTGTAGAGAGCAATGAACTGCTCTAATACCAATGACAGATTACTAAAGGCCAAGGGGAAACCTGTTAAGAAATGCTACAACTAGGAATTTTAGGAAGAATTTCCAACAATGAGACAATGAGATAATGAAACAATAGTGAGGAGAGGAAATTAATTTGATTATATTCCGATATCCAAGCTTTCGAGACCCTGGTGCCTCCACAATGTTCAGTTTTCTCCCCCCTTCCCTTCTCCTCTCTATGGTATTTATATTCAGATTCCCTCCCCTAAGGTGACTCAACATATTACTAACAACCTACTGACATCACATAACTAACCATACAAAGAAACATAAAAAGAAATGAAACGTAATGCCTAATTCATCCCTGTCCCCACAGCACCTCATACACCCCTTCTCTACCAGCTATGGTGCCCTGTTTGCCCTCCTCACAAAAGTGTACTTACCAATCAATACCCCCTGTCGAACTTTCACCTTGTCCTCAAGGTGAAAAGCAGGAAACCTGGAATTGAGCAGCTCAAATTCTTCCCATGAAGCCTCAAAGTCCGACAGCCCATGCCACTTGATCAGAACTTCTAACGTTACCCTAGTATTGTAGCGTGCATCCAAGACCTCTTCTAGTATTAGTTGCCATTCCAAACTTTCAGTAAGAGCCATAGGTAATCTTTGCGCCTGCTGATGATCCCCTAAAGCACGTTTCAGCACTGAGACATGGAAATTTGGGTGGATGGCAACAAAATCTAATAGTTCTAGATGATATGCTACTTTTCCCACTTTAGCGAGCACACGATACGGACCAAAGAACCTGGTGATAGCTTCTCATTGGCGCGCCTAGCCAATGACTTATGGTGATATGGCTTCAACTATACATAAACCCGGTCCCCTATTGTCAATTGGATGTCACGTCGCCTCTTGTCGACTGTATCCTTCATGATTTTCTTGGAGTGGTCTAAATGGTATTTCAACTTAGCTAAGGCCAAATCCCTGTCCTTCAGCTCTTCATCCACTACTGCAAATGAAGCCCGACCTGTTGCATAGCTGATTAAGGGAGGAGGAGCACTATTGTACAAATCTTAAAATGGAGTAGTGAGTGTTGCCAAGTGATATGAGGTATTATAACAATATTCAACCCAAGCCAACCACCGGCTCCACTGTTTGGGCTCATCATAGCAAACGCAGCAAAGGTAAGTTTCCAAGCTACAAATGGATAGACCTAGCCCTATAATTTCATAGTGTGTGGGCTAGTAAAACCCACTATCTAGTTCATACAAAGTTCCACAGCCCCATCCACCATCTCAGGTACCTCCTTTGCCTCTTCTATGGTGTCAACTTCTAGCTCACCCCCTTCTTCTATGGCTCCTTCATCTACCAACAAGATCTACAACATCTTATTTTTACAAATATGCCCCGGGTGGTACTTCTCATCGCACCAAAAGCAAAGCCCCTTCTCACAACGCCTCAACATCTAGGCATCATTCATTTTTTTGGTTCCCAACAGCCAACGGGCCTCCGACAAATCTCTAGTAAGCCCCTTTGGATTGTGCACCCTCAACTCCGCCCGTACCTCTGGTTTAAGACCATTGAGGAAGGCGCTTTATAGCATCTCCAACAGTAGCCATCCCTGTAATAGTGATGCCAGAAGCTTGAAGTGCTCCACATACTCATCTACAGTCCCTTCCTACTTAATAGCCAAAAACCTTCCATAAAGACTTTGTGTCAAGGACGAAATCGACCCAATAATCTCTCCTTGAAATTAGTTCACGTTCCAAACGACTAATTGTACTTAGTGTATTAGAACCAGGCGAGTGCCCTACCTTCCATGGCTATCACTACCATCTCTGGTTTCTCGAGCTCTGAGGTGTGATTGATGTTGAAGTATTGTTCTACCCAAAAAATCCACCCATCTGGATCCACTCCATCAAAGGCGGGAGTTGTCTCAGAAATTTGACTTCTCCCCCACCCCCATGGTCATTCACCACCACCTCCATTCGGGCTCCTTCCTCCTTCGGCGGTGATCGAGCTTCCGCAGACTCTAATATATTACACCCAAGTACAGCATCCAAACAGGCCACCAAGTCTCCCAGAGTTTGCTCTATAGATCCCATCCTCCCATCAAGTAATCCAATCCTCTCATCCATATCAGGTAGGCATCCCAGATCTTTCCTAACAGCTACCATATCATTCTCCCATCCTATTTGCATCTCCTGCACCTTCTCTTTAAGGGTGTTAACCTTCTTGATACCATAAATGTTAGGAAATTCTGCGACTAGGAATTTTAGGAAGAATTTCCAAAAATGACACAATGAAACAATAGTGAGGAAAGGAAATCAATTTGATTGTATTCCGATATCCAGGCTTTCGAGACCCTAGTGCCTCCACAATGTTTAGTTCCCCTCCCCCCATTCTCTTCTCCTCTCTCCGGTATTTATATACAAATTCCCTCCCTTAAGGTGACTCGGCATATTACTAACAACCTGCTAACATAACATAACTAACCATACAAAGAAAGCATAAAAAGAAATGAAACGGAAATAAAATGTAATGTCTGATTCGTCACTATTTCTGCAGCACCTTATACGCCCCTTCTCTACCTAGCTATGGTGCCCTATTTGCCCTCCTCACAAAAGCATACTTCACCAATGGCCTATCAAAACCACAAGCCAAATGCTAGCTATCAAGGTTGGTGAGTCCATGGACTGAGCTACCACTCCACATACCACATGTATTCCTATGTGAGTTCCTATTACTCATGCTATGGAAATCTACATCTCAGTACGTTTCCCTAATAGAAAGATGATAGATAACAGCTATTACTTTAACAACCACAAGGTATGCGGTTTGACACACAAAGGAGAGAAACAAAAATGGACTCAAGCTGTGCAAGATTCGGGAACAATATAAAAACAGTCTTCAAACAATATAAAAACAAATCCACAGACTATAGGTCATAACAGTCATTTGTGAGGTCCGTCACCTATGCTATTTTATAAGTAGTTAAGTAAACGGTATTCGAACGTTAATGTATGGCTGCCAGGCTTTCTAATAAAAAAAAACCCAAGTTAACAGGAAATTTAATTGTTTGAAACAGTATGTCCATCATGTCCAATTAATGCTACAATATGTCCATTAACTCAGCCATGTTTCAATTTAGATACGTAAATATGTTTACCACATTCTATATTTAGTGATTCTGAATATGTTATTAGATATTTGCTTCCTTAAAAATACTGCCAAATAAATTCAAAGAATATCAAGTAAACATATAATGTATCTATATTTTGCCAGCATGGCGGTACATTACCTAAACCAAATATTTATTGAATAACTCAACTTGATTAAACAAATGCAAAAATCAAAATGGAGGAAACTATGACTTGATGAATTGGTGAGTGAAGGATTAAAAGAAACTAGCATTAACAAAGCAATATAATACTTGATGAGGACAACAGATAATGACAATGTTCAGTAGGTTCCATACCATACTAACAGTTGCTTGGCTTGAGAGAAACTCAAAAACTCCATCACTAGCAACAACAAAGAACGGGTGATCAGATGTGAGTTGCATGACTGAGACCTCCGGAACAGCAACAACACCAATCCTTTCAGCGGTACTGTCTCCCACACTCCTTGTAAATGCTGTTCCTGGATACATGCCATTTTGAACCCATAACCTGGGAGGATCATTGCCGTCAGTCTCTTCATCACCCCATGTCTGTATTTCTGGATCCGTATGGCCTTCTACTTGATCCACTGTTAAAACTCTAGCACCATATGTTTTCACTCTTTCATATTCATCCTTCCTGAATGGTGTCTGATCACAAGATAGGTCTTTGGCAACAATCCCATTTTCATCACTAACAGCAAGAACTGCTCTAGAGTCACCCACATTTGCAACATATATGATATCCCCAATAACCAGAGCAGTTATTGCTGTTGTGCCACTCATTGTGTCATCTATTTCGCTGTCATGTAACTCCTCATTTGTTGCTAAAAATGCTTTATTATAAGCCATCACAGGATCTTCTAACAACAGGGTATCACCTGACAGTTTTTCAACTAACCTATCCTTAACAAATTTCGAGCATTCAGTGCCAAATTGGCCATGCCCATCAAAGACACCAAAGAAATGAATATTTGGGTTACCCTGAAGCTGTGTTCTAATGCAATAGTTATCCTGATTTTCTCTGTCGGGTGAATCAGGATAATATCCCTTCTGAGTAAGAACGGAGTATTCTAACCGGAAATCATTAGAAGGCACGGGAACCAACTCCAGTGACCTTTCTGAGAATACAGGAATTCCTTGAACACGAGGACCTGAATTATGATTAGGCTTGACGTTGTCATCAGACCGGCGGCTGCGTTGACGTTTACAGCACTTGCCATAAACACAGCCCATATTTGCTTTACACAGAAGGCAACTACCTACGCAAATTCATAAGCTCCAAAAGTTTCTGATAGATTCCCGAATGGAAACTAGAAAACAACCAAATATCTTAAAGGGAAATTAAAAGCATACCAACATGATGACCAAATGTGTGACTTAGACAATCATTCCCAACATCAACATTCCACTTAAAACTGAACATAAATTGAAAGGACAAATACCTCATTTGTGGACCAAATAACCTCCTCAGCCACCAAAACAAGTTTCAGCTCAATAATTCTACAGAAGAAGCTACAGCCGATTAAAAATAAGGAACCCGCTTGGAGTTTTCCTTCAGAAATGAGTTCGCCACGGAAGATCAACAAGATTAGGAGAACCCTGATCGTGAATTAAACCTACCAATCCAGAGTCGGGAACTATCCTTTGTTCTTTGGGCAATGACTTTTCTTGCTTCCAACCGGAGAACGTGCAGTAGGCTCCGAAAGTACATCAATCAAAGTGACAGAAGGAGAAGATCAAAGGCCAACAAAAAGAAATTACTATTCAACATCTTCGAAGATGCAAACCCTAGACCCGAAAAAAATATACCGGAGAACGGTCTTCTTCTTCGACGGTAGACTTTGTCTTTTTAACCAATAAGAGCATCAACAACGTAGGTTGCTCGGGGGCCAAGTCTACGGAGTTTTCGGACAAAAGAACTCGTCTTCCAAGAAAAGAATTCGCACAATGCAAGAGCGAGTGACAGTGTCGGGAAGTCAATAAAATTTGTCAAGGAAAACGCGACAAGACGATTAAAAGAATTGACGAACCTCTGTTTCGAATTTGAAACTTACTATATTTAATTGATGAGTTTTATTATTAATATTATTATTATTATTGCATTGCAAGCGGATTTTGGGAATTTGGAAGCAGAAACATCGAACGGGCGATTCTGCTTACTTAAAAAAAAAATGGAAAGAAAGAAAGAAAAAGGGCCTTGAGGTTACTACAACTGCCGTTTATCTTGTAATGAGTTTCTGTACATCAATCGGCATACTATAGTGACTTCTTATAGTCCTGCGATCTAACTCCCTATGTATAAATACCAAGAAGTGTAGCTTTAGACAAGGGGAGCTACGGTACCTGGGTCATACTATATCAGAAAAAGGAGTACCAGCTGATGCATTAGAAGCTCAAGTTATGGTAGAGTGTCTTATTCCTCGTAATATGAGAGAGAGGATTTTTGGGGCTGATGGAGTATTACCAGAAATTTATGATAGGGTACGTCCACATTGCCGCCCCACTAACTTATCAACTAAAAAAGGATGGGTTTGGTTGGAATAAGGAGGTCTAAGAGGTGTTTAAAAGGTTAAAGAACGCAATGACACAAGTTCTAGTATTGGTACTACCAGATTTTAATAGGAATTTTGTCATCAAAACAGATGCATTAGGCTGCAAGTTGGGAGTAGTATTGATACAAGACCAAAGGCTTATAGCTTATTTTAGCAAGTCCTTGGCCCTAAGGGTAAGGGCTAAGTTGGTGTATGAGCAAATTGATAGCAATAGTCCTGGTTGTCTAGTGTTGGAGGCCAAATCTATTGGGGCATAAATTCACAATACGAACGGATCAAAAGAGCCTTAATTTTTTGCTGGACTGGAGGGTAGTGGCCGAGGAACACCAAAAATAGGTCACAAAGTTGCTCGGTTGCATCTTTGATATAGAATACAGACTTGGGTGCGAAAATAAGGCAACTGATGCCTTGTCAAGGAGAGATGAAGAGTTATCAGGTTTAGCCATGGTATGGTACCATGATTGGAAGGTGCTACAAGAGGAAGTAGAATCAGACCCAACTCTTAGCCCAATTAAACAGCAAGTGCAAGCTAACCTAAGGGCAACGGAGGGTTACATAGTCCATCAAGACTAGTTACTCTACAAGGGGCGCCTCATTCTTCCTGCCACTTTAACCCTCATTCCCAAGATATCGCAAGAGTATCATGGAAGTGCCATAGGGGGACATTCAAGGGTTCTGAGATTTTTTCACTAGTTGAACTGCGATGTAGACCGGACAAGTATGAGGAGGCAAGTTTATAAATTTGTGGCTGAATGTGACACCTGCCAGCACCAAAAGTTAGAGCACTTAGCCCCAGCGGGCCTAATGCAACCCCTCTTAATTCCCAACCATGTATGGGATGATGTCACCATGGATTTCATAGAAGGATTACCTAACTCCGAAGGATTCTCTTGTGTTTTGGTGGTTGTGGATAGATTAACTAAGTGTGCCCATTTCATTTCGCTCAAACATCCTTTCACTGCTCTAATGGTGGCTGCTATTTTTCTAAAGGAGGTTGTCTAATTACACAGGGTACCCTAGTTTATCATGTGAGATAAAGATAAAGCGTTTATTAGCCATTTTTGGAGGGAATTATTTAAACTATAAGGCATTACTTCAGCATAGCTTAGCTTATCATTTGCAAACAGATGGACAGTCAAAAGTTCTCAACCGTAGCTTGGAAACTTACCTTCACTACTTCTGCTATGATAAGCCCAAACAATGGAGTAGGTGGTTGGCTTGGGCTGAATACTAGTACAATACTTCATACCATTTAGCAACTCACACTACCACATTCCAAGCTTTATATAGTAGCGCTCCCTCTCCCTTGATCTGCTATACAGCAGGTCAAACGTCTCTTGCAGCAGTGAATAAGGAGTTAAAATATAGGGATTTGGCCTCATCCGAGCTTAAATATCAGTTGGATCGCTCCCAAAAAATAATGAAGAATATGGTTGACAAAAGGCAACGTGACATCCAACTAATAGTGGGGGATTAGATGTATGTGAAGTTAAAGCCATACCGCCATAAGGCATTGGTCAGGTGCGCTAATGAGAAGCTATCACCAAGGTTTTTTGGTCCCTACCATGTACTAGATAAAGTGGGAAAATTAGCATACCATTTGGAACTACTAGACTCTACTGCCATCCACCTAGTTTTCTATGTCTCAATGCTGAAACGTGCTCTAGGGGAACATCAATAGGCACAACCATTACCGATAGCTTTGACTGAAAGTTTGGAATGGCAAGTAACTCTAGTGGAGGTCTTAGATATACAGTACAACTCTATGGGAGCACTAGAAGTTCTAATCAGGTGGCATAGACTGCCAGACGTTGAGGCTTCGTGGGAAGAGTTTGAGCTGCTAAATGCCAGGTTCCCTGCTTTTCACCTTAAAGATAAGGTGAAAGTTCGATAGGGGTATTGCTAGGCCATTGGTGAAATACACCTTTGTGAGGAGGGCAAATAAGGCCCGGTAGATGAGTAGAGGAGGCGTAAGATGGCCTGTGGGGGACAAGGATGAATTAGACATTATTCTCAATTCTATATTATCTAATTTATTTCTTTTCTGCTTAATTGTAGGGGTGGTTACGTGATGGCAGTAGGTGTTTAGGTTATGTTAAGTCACTAGTAGGCAATGGACAAAAATATAAATACCGAAGGGGAGAAGGAAAGGGTAGGAAAAACACAGTGTAATGTTGGAGGTGCCAGGGTCTCGAAAGCTTGGATTTCTAAGTATAAATTCTGGTTTGATTTTTCTCTTCCCCTTACTCTTCATTAATTGTGCTAGATAATTCTTACTAAAAATTATGTTTATAGAAATTCCTAACATCATACTCCACTTTAGTGGACAATTATTTTTCCATTTGAACACTTTCATATCAATCTTCTCACTAAGAATCTTCCTAGCTCATGTATAATTTGTGGAACCCTTTTTGTGTGTGTAGTCCACATGCCAAATTTTTTGTATCCATAAAAAAAATTATAATTTGTGTTGCTTTTTAGTTAATTAGTAACCAAAATGGCTTAAGAATGAGATTTTTAGCAATTTTTTTAACTTTAACTATAAGATTTTATACCATACAAGTAATTAGATGCTGATATTTTTAGGATCTTACAATCCTATGATCTAATTTTACTATAATTCAATTATATCGACCTCTATTGATTCTAAGAACCTTGGGTGTAGGATTTGGAGCAGAGGGATATTTGCTTTAAATATGTAAAACATGGCATATAGTGCAGTATTCCTAAATTAAAGAACTAATGTTTATGTAAACTCTGAACCAATTTCACCTACACAAGTCCAATCACCTGAAGTTCGATTTGAATTGAGTTTGAATCGGAGATAAAAACTGCCATGTTAGATACTCATCTGACTTGATATTTACCCAACCAAACAATTGATTGCCACCTCTAGTACTAAGAAAGCAAATTTGAGAAGAAGTAAACACACAAAATTTAAAGAGTTGATGAATCTAATACTATTAAGGAAAGAAATAAGAAGGATGATAATAAAACTCTTGTATTACAATCACTCTCAAATTTTATGCTAGGGCCATTAGCTCTCCTTCTATAACTTGCAATAAACAAAATCAATAATATCAATGCATAATAAAAAAAATGCAAACAAATGGGTTGGGCTATCGTTCATCAAAATAGCCATGTTAAGTAACATGGACAGGTGGGTGGTGAGAAAAACTAGTGTGTTCCCTAATGCGAGGCATCATATTAGCTAGTTGATTTCCTACTACTTCTTGATTCTTCACATGCTTAATACAACCATGCTGAATTGCATGACATGCACATGATGATGCAAATTGCAAGCCTAAACCATTGCTCTTTTCCACATTCCTACACACATAATATTACACACCCAAATATTGGATGAGAAAACTTTATTTGAAGACAATATGGAAGTGTTAGTGAAAAACAAAACGAGGGACGTTATTGCCACATCAACTCTAAGAGAGGTGTAATCATCACCTAACCCATGCTTAATGCAAGATAAAATGGAACAACAATAAAAGAATGCATGCTCTATTAATAAAACAACATTACTATGATAATAATGTTGAGAATAGTAATATAAATAGAAGAGAGATATTACAAAAATCCAAATATGTGAACTAAAGCCAAGATTTTTAGTAATTAGAAAAAACAAAAACATTCCCAATATAATGGGCAAAATACATCTAAGTGGTTAGCCTAACTCTTAACTAAATGAAAATGTAATTCTCAAACCCCAAGCAATGGTCAGATAGTTACCTACTATATCATCTTTAGCAGACTCTAGTTAGAAATCATAACCTAACAAATCATCCTCTATTCACTGAACCAAAAGCTAAATCATCATAGTGAATATATAAATATAATATCAGTGTGATGAATTACTGATAAAACAAACTACCTAAAACATGGAAAAGGCTCATGCTACACATTGAGATCATGTAGTAACATGGTACAACACATACTCAAATAACATAACTCCTAGGTTCATTAATGTAATATGATGAAGTATGCTCGTGCAAGAATTATGAAAGATGTAATAATACATATTATACATTAGACGCACACAACGGGAACCATAATACAATTTTCCTTTAATGACCATATACTTTTTAGTAATTAAGATAGTTGTTTGATCGTACCTAGTTCTCTACTATGAACTAAACTCATAGAAGCATACACACATAATGGGATACCACACCTATCACATGGGGTCAGGATATATCGAAGGAGCTTTTTTCCAAGGATACCTCACCCACTATAAATCGAATGCACTTGCTACGAGGGCTAACATAGATTAAAATGCCATAGCCACCACATGTTATTAGAGTACATCTAGGGGATTTGTACTAGGGTTACCTCACCTACCACACCTTGAATGCATCTGTTGCGAGGGCTATACAAGTTGAGATACCACACCCTCCTAAGCAATAAACAATATAAAGTGCCAGGGGCTTGTATTGAGATACCCCATTCACCCAAGCTGGACATTAGTGCCATGTCAATTACTATAGTATAATCTTATACCTCAAATATATGCACATACCTCCTATCTATTGCAACCTAATAGAGAACAAAATAAGTAATGAGTAAAAAGACAAAAATTTAGGATGACCTGTCTGCTAACTTTTGGCTAGCTACCCCAAGAGTTGGAGTAAAAGTTTTGAACGAAATCTTGATCCATTATTATTAAATTCCAAGTGATTTCACAAATCACAATTAATTTTATTATAACTAATTAGGTATTTTCAAGTAATAACACCAGATACAACACAAGGTATATAAGTCACTAATTATGTGTTTAGAGATGACACCAAACTTGAAAATTAAGGCACCATAATATTATCATCTTGATTCATATTACATTTATGTTAAGCATGGTTGAAATCATGATTAAAATGTCATAATTAAATGAGAACATTAATATAGAAGTCCCAAAAAAGGAACATCAAATAATAAGTAAATATGATGAACTCTGACAGACTAGTTGATAGGACACTAGGACTTGTTGACACACCAGACTTAAGGAGAAATATCATACACTAAAACTAGTTGATTGGTTGGTCTAATCAGTTAACTATTTATAGGAACTAATTGATTGGTTTGGCCAAACCAATTGCTGGGTCTAAGTAGAGGCTAAACTACTCTATCACAAATCAATCAGTCGATGGGTCTAGAGGACCGATCAACTGTTCATTGTAACAAGTTGATTGGTTCATCAAACCAATCAAGTGTTCTCACAACTAATTGATCAAGATTTATAAACCAAGTGACTATTCACATAACTAGACAATCATTTATAGCAGCATGTCTACTAATCTAGCGAAATAGCACCCTAGCGCATGAACTACACATAACCAAAGTCACCAATTTTTTCCAAATTAATCTAATCATGCTTCTATTTGTAAAATATATAAAAAGACATATTCCACATAAGAATTCACATAAATCATGGTAGGAATCATAACTCAACAAGATCACACTTGAATTTCATTATAATCATGCATAATATCAAAATACTTTAACATACTCGAAAAATTTAAAAATTAAAACATGATGACATGCTCAAATCTAAGTAATCAGCATCATAGAGCATGCCAAACACTCATAACCACAACAAACACACAAAACATTATTTATATTATAGATATTGATGTCTTACCTCCTAGTACATAAATACTACTAACTTAATAGATTCTATCAAGGCCTTGATTTCCTAAGAGAATCAAGAACCAAAAAAAATTAAATCTCCTTTTTAAAACTTAATAAAACAAAGTCAGAAGAAGAAGGAGAATAAAATGACATAGCACAACCTCTTCTCATAACTGAAATCAAAGAAAAAAAAATCAAGATTTCTAACCTTTTTCTAAACCTTAATCCTTCTTTGCTTAAGAGAAACAAGACATTAGGATATAAAAGAACATACGATAATTGATCAAGGGATGAGAAGGAAAAAAATGAAAAAGACAATCCTTTGTTTTCTCCAATTGAGAAAAAAAATGAGAGAATGAAGGAAATATTTACACTTAGCATAATTTACTAAGGAAAAGGGAGAAGAGAGAAAATGTAGAAGGTAAGAAGCAGAAATGAATGAAGAATGGAGTGTATAGAAGAGAATTGATTTACAACCACAAGGGAAAGGGAGAGAAAATATTTACTTGGTTGAGTGTTGGCAACCAAGTAGAAGAAAAAATACATGGCTGCTAGAGGAGAGGAAAATGAGGGGGAGAGAGAAATGTTGAGAATTAACATAAAAGTGCTTTTGATGGAAATTTTAGTTGACTAAAATTATGGAATGATCTAAATAATGTAAAAATAATCCCAAAGTATCAAAATATGCTTATTAGCACAAATAGATACATATTAGAAGCTTTTATAAACATTAAAAAATAATCAAATCAAAATTTGATAATGATCTAAAATCGTAGAACAACCAGTCGATTAGTTTAGTTAAACTAGTAGATTGGATCATTGGGTAATAAGTTGTTAGTTCCTGAATGTACCAATCAATTGGTTTCGGAAATTGGTCTACCAATGCATCTGAAATTCACATCTATATTATAATTTTAAGTTCTTTCCAAAATTAAAATCATTTTATTTTATAATAACTTCATTTTAAATACATTTTGAAGGATTTACACATAACGTTAATGCTAAGATCATTAAATGTCACACCCAATATAGAAATACATGTTGTAGAAGAATTTAACTTTTCTCCTTCTTAATGTATCGTGTATTTGACCCTTTAGGCTTTGTTTGTATTCTGAATTTTGAAGTGATAGGATCTTAAATTAATGGGACTGTGATAGTGAATCACTTGCAAAATACTTACAATTATTTATTTAGATGGACTATAATTAAAGGAATTTGAATACAGAATATAAAAAATTCCTTTTTTGGATTCTTTTACATAGAGATTTTTAAAAGGTCAATTTGGAATTTATATCATGGATAATTGCAAATTCCCAACCAATTTTACTAGTCTTTTTGACCAATTATTTAGACCTTAGTTATCAAAGATTTGACAGAACTATGACCAATGGTTTTTCAAGTCAGATAATTTCTATGGAAGATTAGATCCAAATTTAAGGTAATCCTTATCACACAATCATTGTTATCGATTAAAATAATATTTTCTTTTACTATTCTACAATATTTACACAAATTTGTATTGTATAGTCTAAACCTTTTTTCATCATAGATATATTCATCTAACACGAAAGGCTCATTGAGTTTGATAAAGCAAGTGAATTTTTTTTCTATATGTGATATTATTTATGAAAAATAACTACAAATTAGTTTTAAATAGCATTTTTCAAATAAATTGTAGTATTTTAAAGTAGGTTTTAAAATAATTATTGTCCATAGAAAATAGAGTGGTAATAAAATGGTATTATTTTATTTAAGCTTGTAGTGTTTATTGATAGATTATGATTAGTTTAAAAAAAATTCAAAAATTATTCTTTTCCAATTATGGAGTAAATATAAAATAGTTATAAAATAATTGTTATAGTAGAATATTAATTTCTAGGAATGTAAAGTAATTAGTCAATAACAATAATTTACTATTAATAGTAGTTTATCATGTGCAATATAGTATTTTCTTTGGATGGATAATAACAATGCTATAAAAATTATCTAACAATATCAGTTGTATAACTAATATAGTATGTTTTCAATGAATAAGAATTATATAATAGTTATGGTAGTAAAATAATATTTTTTCCATAATGTCTAATTAATTCTATATATTACTATTAACTAAGCTATTAAATAAGTAATTAATACACACACACACACACACACACATCATTTCTTTGACCAATTTTTTTTCTAATATATTAATTTATTACATCATGTTTTATGGTCATGATTCTAACCAAGTGAAAAGTGAGGAAATAAGCCATATCATATACACCCCTATACACATCTTCTAACCTATTCATAAGTTGTATCACCATCAAGCATCATGTATGACCTTATAGGACAGTGGCTCCATGCTTCGTACAACTCTGCACTCAAAGATGGCATGTAGCGTGGTCTCTTTCTTGCCACAGAAAATGTATTGACCATTTGTGGACCCATGCCTATCAACTAACCTTATGTTTGTCTGGAGAACCTCACTACACGATCCCCATGCAAAAATGTGGACACAAGGTAAGGTTTATGTATTCCATATCTCTTGCCAAAATGTGTTGGCTTTCTTGAAGAGTTGTACCCCTCTTCATAATCATGCCATTTCTAGCTAACTCATAAGTGCTTTTCATCATGTAAATTTTGTCTTAGTAAAAAAATTAGGCTTGATTATCCTTATATACTCTACCTAAGACATGGATATCCCTAATAGTTGATTCATCCTTTAATAAGAGAAAGTATAGCATCTCATCATTCCATGTATACTTACCTCAAGTAGTTCTACAATTATGAGGTTCTTCTCAAAATCCCCTTGAAAAGTTTTGATGTTGAAGGTTATAGTTCTTGGTTAGGCCACATGTTGATGCCCTTGCCGTCTCCAATTACTGAATAATAACCTTTTTTTAGCACCCATTTCACCTCTTAAATACTCCTGCAAGTATAACTTGGATTGTGTCCTAGTGGATCTTCTAGAAATCCATATTTTGGGGGGATATTTAGCATTCCATAGCCTATAAATTAAAGGTGTGTTGTCTAATAAATCTTGCTAATTATGCTTTCCTTATATGGTTGTGTTGAACCATTGCAAGTTCTTGAATCCCAAACCACCTTCCTCTTTCGATTTGCTCAATCACTTTCAAGTTCTTGGGGGGATATAGGGGCTTTTTAATGAAGACCTCTTTGTGGCCTAAAGGATAGATTGGGCATACCATTGACAAGCACATAGAAGGATATGTTTGTCATGCACATTATAATTAAGCCAACAAATATGGTGCAAAATCCATACAAAGGAGTCTTTTTAAGGAATTACCACTCTATCCAATTGTAGAACTTTCTCATGTCTAGTTTAAAGGCTAGATTGCCTCTTTTTCCTTGCTTCTGATTCTTCATGTGATAAAAAATTTCATATGCTACTAGGACATTATTTGTAATCAAACATCTAGGAATGAAGGCACTTTGATTCTTTTATACTATTTCTAGCAGAATCCCTTTCATCCTATTTGCAAGCAACCAAGGTCTTTTGACACCTACTTGTACATTAGAATGTAAAGGCTAATAAGGAAAATACAGTCTTCACCTTTAGAATCAAAGCCAATAACATATGGTTCATTTTGTAGGCATTTCTTCCAAATTTAGCACTTATAACACTGTACAAAACACATATGTAGCAACAATGTGCTATAAGTTTTGAAAAAATAATAATAATATGCATATACCATCATGCCTTTTGTTGGGTACATTTATTAGAGAGTAGCATAAACTTCCTCCCCTAAAAAAGGCTGAAGCAACCTCTTATTCATGTAATCTGACATTTGGTTATGCATCCCAATTAACGTAACATTATATGTTAGAGAATAGAGTGTTATAATATCAGTTCACCACGTTCTCAATATCATTGTCCTCTGTATAACACTAACCATCCTCGACGTTGATTCTCTTGATGCTATTTTGTTTTCTTTGTCTATTATTTTTCTTATGAAATTATCCATTATTATCATCTCCTTCCTACACTCCAAAGGTATCAGACCGTTGCTTCTACATCATCTCCTTCAAAAACAAGCTCTTGAGTTGGCCCATCTACAACTTTTTATCCTATTGTTGCTGCGGACTTAAGTGGGAACCATTTAGCCAAACAATATGCTCTTGGAATGATTTTAGTTTGGACTTAACATAATCAAAAGTTGATTTTTCCTAGAATGCTAGACATTCCAAACAACATTTGATTCTCTATATGATCTCTTGTGGTCCCTTCTCTCTTTTCTACTAATAACTTTCGTTTTCCACCTCCTTATAGTCCTCATATGTTAGTCATATTTTATTAAAGTGAAATAGCTTATGGTAACTAGATTGTTGACATTTTTTGTTAGGGATCATAATTGTTGCATGTTTCAACTAGGTTCACTTCATATAGGATGGGTGATACTATATTAGGGAAATTTTGCTTTCCACTCTATGTTAGCTATTTTGCGGTGAAGGCAACATTGGATATTATCTTACCCTATGTAAAGTCATACCCCTCATACCTTATATCGTCTGGCTCACAATCATTTACAACTTGTTGAAAAACATCCATTTTTTCCTTATAATTTCAATAACCTTCATAATGCATCTCAAATCCTCTTTGAAATCCCTACGAATCAACCATGGGAGCAAGTGTTGTGATGATAATAGGAACAATAAACTCTATGATGAATGCTTATTGTGTGCTTCCAGCCATTCATAGAAGCTAAGTAATCTCCATATATCCATGTCATCAATATGGTCACTACAAAATAATTCACTTATACCAACAGGGCATTATCTGTTAGCAAAAGCCATTTTTCTGTTCGTAAAAGTTTTACCAACAGATATTTATCTGTGACAAAACTATGGGTAAAAACTCTGTGCTTAAAATTTTTGCCCACAGATAAATATGATCTGTTAGGAATAATTAATAATGCCCACAGATATTTATCTGTTGGTAAAACTTATACCCACAATTATATCTGTAGGTAAAATTATTAACAACAAAACGATATCTGTGACTAAAACTATTGTCCACAAAACGATATCTGTGACTAAAAGAATTACCCACAAAATGATATCTGTGACTAAAATTATTATCCACAAAACAATATATACTACTAAAACTATTACCAACAAATATATATATATATATATATATATATATATATATATATATATATATATATATATTATCTATTTGTAAAATGATAATGATGTCCATAATACCTGTTATTGTAATATTTACCTGTAATAATAACTTATTCTTATATACAATTAAGTACACCATACATAATCATCAGTGTTTAGTTTATTTGTCAAAGTGATAATATAGTCTTATAGGTACAATACTATAAATACAACTTGTAACATACGCTGGCATACAAGACATCTTTATTAACACATCAAACACCATCATCTTCATTCTCATCCTCTTCAACATCTCCAACACCTTCAACATTCTCTTTGATAATCATCAAGATGTATTCCCTAAGAAAATATGCAAGTAACTTAATTAGATTAATATAAATTCATACCCAAAAGCTAAATAAAGGAAGTTTTAAAATTTTCTCAAAAATAATAAGAGTCCATAATTAAGAGGGAGAGTAGGTGCGAGCAAAATCAAGTATTTGGAAGAAAACTTAAAATGGCTCTCTAATCAGTATTATTCTAGAAAAGCATTCTCAATAGTTTTAGAACTTTATCACAAAATGGTAAAATAAAAAGGAAAACTAAAAATTAAATGGTATGTACATCTACAAAATTAATATTTGAGTGTTACTTTAGTGTTGGAAATATTAATTACAAAATAATATCTTCTAGGGTGAGCAACAATGAATAGCTTAAAGCCTTACAATTTAAGCTTTTTGGTTTTTGACATGGTAGAGTCGATCTATTCAACAAGTTGATCTATTCAATAAGTTCAAATCTTCAGAGCTCCCATTTATACTATTCCAAGATGTGTAGTTTCTAGAACTGGTATAAGTAAGCCCATGTCTTATGCCCAAACAAAGTATTCACGTACAAAAGAATATTGAAAGTATAAAATCATCAATTAAGCCAAACCCAACAACTTATACTTTTAGGTTTATTAGTTCAAATACATAGTCTAAGAAAGGCAGTATGTGACTACTTATCACCTAAAAAGAGAAACATCCCGAATGAATCCTCCCTTTAGGTGTACTCTAGTTAAACTTAAATATAATTGATATAATAGTTTGTCTAACAATTGCCCTTAGGCACTTGTCAAGACTTTAATTTCTTTTTCTAAATGATGTAATTAGATAACTAATTGTACATACATGCACTAGTTGACATTATTAAATGTCAATGTTCTTTCTATTTTTAATATCTTAACATAGCCACCTATTAGACTTTATATCATTCAATGAAAAAAAAATATAGAAGTAGGTCAAATGATATCACAGCAATAATTAATCATAGTATATAGATCATTATGACAACAATGTTGGAATTACTTTAATAATGGAACCTCTATGGCCATTTAATCAATTAAATGAATATGATCATCCCTGTGATCAAGACACTCAAAGTTAATTAATAATAATTATAATAATGATAGTAATGATAACAATAGTAATGGTAGCAATAAAAAAACTATCAATTATGACACTAACATTAGTAAAAGAATAATAATAGCGCATTGAATTTTTTTCAAATCAAATCAATTCAACAAAAATGAGACGAAGAGAACATAACCATAGGAAGCATTGATGCGTAGACAAAGCATGCAAAAGTATTGCCTATGAAGTAGCTTCTTTGATTACGAGCATTAACTAGTTTCCACATAAGTCTCTAATTGTCCGATAATGCATGAGCATATTGACAATTAATGGCTTTTATGTAGGTCCAAGTGAAAAGAGAGTCTAATAGCTTATAAGCTCCACTGGACTTTTATCCTAAAACCACACACTTATGACAAAGTCATCCTATTATTTTTTCATTTTTTTTTCATATAGGATAAATTACATGTAGGTTTCAACTTCTTAACACTCCCACTCACATGTGAGTCCCTCTTATGATTGGCAATTCATGAAAGGCCACAACCTCTTCATAGTGACTACATCAAGGTTGCTCTGAAACGGGTTTTAAAGATCAAGGCCACAACCTCTTCTAAACAAATCCGAACAATCAATTTTAGCAAAAAGAATCACAATGTTGACCAATTCTAGAAAATTACTTTCGAAACTAGGGTTTTAGGTCCAAAACATAATATGGTCAATTCTTATTAATTTCTTCAAATTCAAAGTTTAGAAATGCAATAGACATATTGTATAATCAATTTAAGAAAATAAGACAATAATCAATCAAATTTTAAAACCGCAAGAGTTTTGACCAAGAATTTTGATTTATATCGATTTTGGACAAATTTTTCAAATTGACACTTTCAAAATTAAATACATTTCAAAGCATCTTACAGAATCAATTGGTAAAAATTGCTTAAAATCAGACGAAGCAAAGCTATACCAATAAATCCTGGTTATAAATCCAAATTTCATAAATCAACCATATACAGCACAATCAACCCATCCAAATCAATCATCTAACTCATATGTACATAATCTAACAACCAATTTAGCTTATCATAAGCTAATTCACAAATCCGGATAAAACCCGCAAGAATTTTGATCTAAGAATCCAATTCCGATTAATCTCACACAAAATTTTTAAATTGATACTTCTAACATGAAATTAGATACATTTTAAAGCATAATGTAAATTCAATTTATCTAAAATAGCTTAATCGGATAAAACCGACAAATCCAGATATAGTCGAGTCACAAATCCAATTTTCAAAAACCAACCATAACCAATACAATTAACTATCCCAAATCACTCATACAACACACATATATATAATTAAACAACTAAATTATCTTATCATAAGCTAAATCATTTAAAATTAATCAAAATAGAAGTTAGGGTTTAAGTATTTATACCAAGCAAATTGCTGTAAAATTGGAGGGAGTGACGGGTGCTGGAGCGTCGCCGGTGGTCAAGGAACACTTGCCGGTGACGAGTAGCGCTAGAGGCGGACGGCGGTGGCACCACGCGGCTGTCCTCGTGCGTTGCTTCTCGGCTGATGCTGCTACTCGCTGCTCGCTGCTACTACAATGGAAGACGATGATGAGGAGCTAGAGCAGGTGTGGTGGTGTGCTCGAGCGGGGATGGCTGGTGTGGTGGTGCGACTTAGGTTAAAGGTGCAGAGCAGGAGGAGGCCGGGGTTGAGGGTCAGGGCACGCAGGGACGGGGGACGGGGCTCAGCGAAAATTAGAAATGTATAAGGGCGGGGTAGTAGGCGCGGGAGCTGAATTTGGATTTTCTTTTTAAGTTTAAGGGATTGAGGGGTTTAAGTATTTTTTTTATTATATTTTATTTTTTTAGATTTTAGAGATTTGAAAAAAATTTATTATAATATATATATATATATATATATATATATATATATATATATATATATATATATATATATATATATATATATACATGTGTGTGTGTGTATGGAACTTAAATATTTTTAGCGACTAATAAATTAATAATTAATGATCAAAATTATATTAGTCGCAATAGATATACCAATAATGACGACTTTTAATAGTGATCGTTACTAATATATCAATAACGATAAAAAAAAAATTGGTCGCTAAATTAGTCGTTAATGCACCAGTTTATTGTAGTGTAAAATAAATAAATTCAAATAAAGAAATATTTGTTACAAATAAATTGTTAAAGTGATTTTACTACTTTAAAGAGATTTTATAATAAAAAATAATTTATTTTTGCTAATGAAATATAACTTCGTAATAAAGTTGTAATCACACAAAAAAGTTATAATTGGAAACAAATTTAAAATATTAAAATAAAAACACACAATGAAAATGAAAATATATTTTAAATAAAAATCATATAGCTTGTGGAAAAAGAAATAAAATATCAAAATAATAATTAAAAAAATTGAAAAAACATTTGTCTTCCTTATATACTAATACAAACAGGTATATGAGTGGGTATTAGTTTTGTTGGTACAATGTTACTAGTACCCACAGATATAAAAGTTGGCAAAAGATTATTTGGAATAACATACTATTACCAACAGATAAAAATTTTCTGTAAAGAAAACTTTCTTCATTGCCCACAAAAAAATATCTGTTGGTATTAGTAACTTTTGCCAACAGAAAAAAAATCTGTGACTAAATTTCTGTTGGCACAAGTCATAAATTTTGTAGTGGGTGTATCGAACGGGACAAAAGTTGGACGTGAAGATCAATAGACCCAAACCTCTACTTCAAACCTTTCTATCAACAACCACTCCAAACTAATTAGGATATCTACTATTTTTTTTTATTGAACTCAACAAAAAAAGGAGTGTCTCCCTAAAGAGGAAAACATCAAGCTTTAATCTCTTGATCAAGACTCAGAGTTGGAAAAACATTGGGGAATCACCCTGCCCCTTGCACTTTAGGCACAAAATAGATAATATTCCGTTCGACGGGGATCTACATTAGCTTATCTCATCCAATCGCTAATTAAGTGTGCTACCAAGAAACTTAACACTAATTCTACTCTATTTCTCATTGCTCTCTCATGCTATCCATGCCATCATTAGCCTTCCTCTTGATCTAGTTAACATGCCCCCCAACTTTAGCCTACCTCTCTTTATTTTTTTTGGGCTTCCTTTACATCCATACTTTATTTTTTTTGGGGAAAAATCCAATCTGGATGGAAAAGGTTTGATTATGAGTATCAGTTTGTGTGTTGATCCCCATCCCTACTAGGTAATGCCTCTAGGCGCATTTGTTTAGAAGCCTTATTAGGTGCTACAACATGCACTCCTTGGCAAATAATTACATATTTGTCGATAGTTATCTAATTTTCAATTAGTAGATACGCAAAATTGGTGATACATGACTAGTTCATAACTTCACATATTCATTAGCCATATATTGGTTATTAGCCAATATTTTACTGATATTTGTTGATATTTACTAATATTTATTAAGAAATTTAATAGAAAAATTATGTTGCGATAATCATGACATATAAAATATTATTTGCGGCACCATAATATCATGATTTTATTATTTTCTCCCTAGGTAACCTCATTTCCATGTCCTTTATTCCCCTTATTAGTTTGGCCTTAACTTTCATGTGTGTAGTTGGTGATCTTCATAGGCTGAGGGTCATTAGTTGTTTTTATAGCATTGGTTTTTGTCCATGATTGAGCTTGGTCTAAATCCAACCTTTTCTTCGTTATCAGTTATCCCATGTTGGATTTAGATTTGTTATCCTATTCAATCTCCTACTCCACCCTACCTTCAATAGCAAAGCTCTTAACCATGGCATAAATCACTACCTCTCCTTCTGCCTTGGTATTCTAAAAAAATTTACATTCTTGATTGGTATGCCCTAGTTTGCCATGGACGTAGCTGTAGTTATGCATCTTCTTATGTTTGAGTTTCACTACCACTATCTTTTTCACCAATATGAATATGAAGAGTTTATTTTAAGGGCTAATAAATCTTTATCAACTACGGATTTGCATAGATTTGTGCCATCCCATAGCAACATCTTCATTACCTAAGTTGATTCCTAATGAAGACTCCATAGGGTTTGGATTGTCTATTAAACAATGCATAACCCCAAAATCTACTATTGTGAAGATAGCCATCGAAGGTTATCGTCATTGAAATTCCCTAGTCCGTTATCAAGCACCCAAGATGTTTCTCTTTTGTGTGAAAATCAAAGATATATTAGTTTAGTTCTAATTTCCTTATAATTTGACCACAAATTTCCTTTCACACCAAGGAGAGAGTTACATTTAATGCTCAAACATTGAAGACCTTCTATGTATACAACTTCCCTACTAACAAATATTGAATCTTCTCATCTTTAGGCACTGGGTTGTCATCATTGATCTATTGAGCAAAAGCTTCTCACTCTCCTTGACTAAGTCATTTTCCTCATTGATGACTAGATCAAAGAAAAGGTGAATGTACTTTTAATTAGTATCTTTTTTTTATTGCTTACTTTAACTAAATAATACCATAATCTTCAATAAATATTATTTTTAGCTAATCTATTCTTTTTTTTTTAAAAAAGGATGATTTTAAGGAGAGACAAAGATGTGATAGAATAAAATAAAAAAGGAAAGAAAGAAAGTCCAAACTTATTAGAAGGCGGAAGATGAAAAGTAAAGGTGATAACAAGAAGTAGAGAACAAAAGGCTATAATAGCAAATGGTGGAATGATTAAACTTTTTTTTTCTTTTTAAAGATTAGAGGATTCCATGAAATTCTAGAACTCTTACATATTTGACGGAATTTACCTTATTGAGGGAATTTGGGTGGGGTCATATTCGCCTTAAGTTCTCGTGTGGTAGGAGATACTGAGGGTAAATAAATTATCCTCATATTTTATATTTGTTGTATAGTTTTTTTGAAATAAAATATCTCCTTTTTGATTAAATGCCGATTATAGATTCTAATTTTCTATAAAATGGGCCTTTAATTTAAAATGTTTTTATTATTCCTAAATACTTGATATAAAAAAATTTACAAACTAGGAGAAATTCTTTCCATTCCTATTACACTCATACAAAACAAGCCCTATTAACTTATTCAATTGTCGAAGTTAAACTTGTTTTATGCTTCCTTTTGATCTACCCATTTAGTTTTGTCTATTTGTGTAGAGATGTTTACTTGCTGCATACGACTTCCTCTATCTATGAAATACATCACATTATTCTCTCCCCCCTTGAATTTCTTCTTCTATTTTATGGCTTCAGCCATGAATCTCAGTTCTTTTTTTTTTTTGTGATAATCATCATTTTTTTTGTTATTTCCTTTACTCATTATCATACATTAGAGTTACATGCTAATTCTTCAAATCCTCTATCTCTTAGATTTGTGGTGGTTGAGTTGGTTCTAAAATATTATTGTTATGTGGCAGCAATTCGTTGATGATGACATAGAGAAGATTAAAGGATTTGCAAAAGAAACCATGGTGCCTTTCAGAGAAAGATTGAAAATAATTTCCTGGGCAGTAAATCCTGAAGACCTTTCCTCAAGTTCTACAGAATAAAAAAAGCTTGTCCTGAACTATAATGAAAAGCCAGTGATTTCATGTCCACAACACAACTTTTATAAGGCGGCATGCTTGTCTTACTCCTACATTTACATTTATTTTGTTGATGTTTTTGGGGATTCACTTATGGCTCATGATAATGGCCCTCCGATGCTATGGCAGGATGTGGAGTGTTGTATCTACCTTGTATTACGATTTTTTATTCATCCTATCCCATTTTATTTCTTATTATTTCTTCTTGAGATGCCCTAGAATGTTTGTCTATACCTACATCAACAGTACTTCCAAAGATGCCTTGTGATAATTAAAGTCATTTATTATTCTTATGTATAATGTTTAGTTACCATGGACAAATAGTATGGGAATTTTTTAGTAAATGATACTTTTCCATACTTAATTGTAATTTTTACTACTAAATCTATGTGCTTTTCAAGTCATGAAAAAAACATGTATCGATTATTATTTTGGGTCTAAAAAGGAGGCATGCATTGACAATAATATATTTGAAGTTGTTAAAATAGAATTATTGATATCTTAACTCCTGCGAGATGACTAACATGTATGAAAGTTCTCAACATCAAACTTTCAGCCACATGTATAAAGTTCTCAACATCAAACTATCAACCCATTTTTGTTTCCCTAAAATGAAGGACTTTGAGGTTGTCTTTGAGCTTTCTTCTAGGAACATCCTTTTATATGTTTTCATTTTTTCCAAATAACCAAGACCATAGTGGACGTGAGAAATCTCTTTTTCTTTCCTTGTATACCAAAGAAGCCTATGCACTTGATGGCTGCATAGTTCTAGTAATGCTACAACAAAGGAGAGATGGTTGATACTGTTGGCCTCTTGTTTTCACCAAAGTCGGTGGTTTACTAAGACTTTACTTCTCTTTTGCATGTTATTCATAGTTAATTTCTATATTGATAAATAAATTCTCATAAGAATCTTCTTGAGAAATGAAAAAAGCATTTATTGAAGCCCCGCTTTATCATATTATCCACAATGGATACCTATAAACTAGTGAAAATGTGAAATGATTTGACCAAAAGGGAGGTGCATTTTTCAACCACCGTCATGCTTGGTCTCCTTGGTGTACTTTTCTTACAAATTTTTTTATCAACATTTCTTGAAATCTCCTAGACCTTATTGAGCCTTATGTGGCAGTTTGGGCCTCAGGGTTCTAAGCCTATGTTTAGAAGTTATCCCAAATTAGGTTATTTTTATTTTGAATTACTATAAATTTTTATTTAAGAAATAATATTTTTAGGATATTGTTTAGATTTGGATGTTATTTCATTAATGTCATATATATATTGTAACACCCCCAAAAATATTAGTTGAAAATTTTTGTTTAATTAATGCAAACACAAGCACAGAGGGTGTTACTATCGTGATTAGTCCAAGCCCTACACATAGCCCTCAGCCAGTCTCGCACCAACCACAAGGTTAAGGAAAATTTCACAAATCAATAAATAAACTTAATGTAGTAAAACATAGAAATTCAAAATACTTATAAAAAGGGAATAAGAGTGCGAGATCAAAGAGTTAATACAAAATTAAAATAGATACAAAGTCAAGCGTCTGAGAGGAAAAAGTTATACAATGATAAAGTCAAACTAGAGAAATGGTAGAGAGTCTGACCAATATTCACTCTCGACCCCAAGTAATTGCAACAGTCATCACATGTTTCCGCCTAACACATCTAGTACGTCATAGTCATCAAGCACGATACCTCTTACCTGCACAAATTCAGAAGGGTCCTCTATTCATGGGAATGAGTAGCACCCATGAAACGGGTGGTCAGTACGCTACGTACTGAGTAAGGTAACCATATAAGTAAGGCCATGCAAGAAAATAGACAAGTAATGCATACAAAGGGTAATTCATATTCATATCATCTGGCTAGGTTAGACTAAAATTTTTGTCTTACACATTTCTCATATTAATTTCCCCTAAGTACGGGAACCACACTATTATAGCCGATGGACTAGAAATACTTGATAGGAAAAAACACACTTGACCACTATTATAGTTGATGAACTAGAATCACTCCACAAGACAAAATGCATCTAACCACTATTATAGCTGATGGACTGAAAAATAAACCTCATTAGCCCTGACTCATGTAGTGTTCCACTGTATGTAATTAATATCTTTATATGCCTCATTACCATGTAAAGTTTGGTTTATTGGGCCCAAAATCCCCCACTATTATAGTTGATGGACCTAAAACACTCCACAAGACAGAACATGCTTGGCCACTATTATAGTCGGTGGATCGGATATCACTCCACAAGGCAAAATACACCTGACCACTATTATAGCCAGTGGACTAGAAAAAGATAATCTCATTGGGCCTAGCTCCATAATCTTTCACTTTAAGTGTTTAGTGTTTTATTTGTATCTTATTCCACACACACAACTCCGACTAAACATGCATGACCCACTAGAATTCACCTGCTCAGCTTCCCAAAAATTCGATCCTATATCTTGGAACTTCTACATCCTTTGGTATATCCAAAATTCCTCCCCACTATTTCCTCATTATCATGAATACCCAACTCTGAGGCCCACTTTCCATATCTCTAAGTCAACGTACTATCACTCTCTTAGGGTTTTCCTCCGAAAAACCCTAATTTTCCCTATATGGCCCAACCTTCCTCTATCCCACACAACTCATGCTCCTTTGCCCCTAACTCATCACCTCACTTGATTCATCTCCAAGCACCCCACATTACTTCCCATTTTACACATGTAGCCACTAAACCCTAGTTGGCCATCCCAAAACCCTAGCACTTCTCTTTCCTCATACAATGTTATCCCTTCATCACTCTCAATTACTATCCCCTCTTCCACATGACACATATCCAACACACTCTATGACCCTGAGACTTCCTTCCCATCTTTTCCACTCACCATGAGAAGCTAAAACTCTTCTACATGTGGTTTAAGGCATCACTCCCCAATCTCTATTTTTGAATCCTCTTTGCTCTCTAGGGTTTTCCTTTGAAACCTAAATCTAGCCTATGTGGCCTCACTTTCCTTCATCTTACACAACCCATACTCTTCCTTGTTACCAAAACCTTCACTTCCCTCGAACCACACCCGACATCACAACCTCACTATTTCACTCATTTGGCTCACAAAAACCCTAGTTCACTCTCCAAAACCCTAATACTTCTTCTTTCTTTTATGTCACCCCTCAACACCCAAATACTTTTTTCTTACTTGGAGCACTTTTCCTCCATGCCACACCACTTCCATATTTTATTCCCCATGCTAACCATTTCCATTAATTTTCTCTTCTTTGCACACTTCTCTGAATTAGGGTTTCCTCCCAAAACCCTAGTCAAGTCCCCCATGCATCCTTACACCAATCCATATACTATTTTTCACATATGGACTTCAATTACCCCCATAATTCTTTCCTTACCTTACTTAACCCTCAAGTCAACTTTTTTCACGTAAAAGTAATCTCCATGCAAAAGCTAACCATCCCATGCAAACTCTAGACTCCCCATGCATGTTTTGGTCCATTCCCTTAATTTATTCCCATTATTCCTCCTTTTATCCACTCATAGGTCATAAGATATTTGGCCATCCTTACCATCCCCTTAGTCAACTCACTTACCTCACTCTTTTCAATTTCTCTCACAACCACATCACACTATTTCGGGCCTCTTATCATGCATGTCATGAGGGGAAATATCACATAAGCACATCCAAGTATGAGTAATAATACCACATTACACATATCATAAAACACATGCAACTTACCTAAACTCCATACTTAGCAAGCTACACTATAAGAGCAAATCCATAATATATAAGGCACACACATCAAATCAACAAACATAACATAATAATAATAATAATAATGATGATGATGATAACAGTGATAATAATAATAATAATAGTAATAGTAATAATAATAATAATAATACTAGCAACGATAATGATAATAACATCAACAACAACAACAATAATAATAACAACAACAATAATAATAGTAATAGTAATAATAATAATATTAATAATAAGAATAATAATGGTGGTGGTGATGATGATAATAATAATAATAATACTAAGAAAATAAAATAACAATTACACTAATTATGTTTATGGGATAGGAAGGTTAGGGCACAACTTAGTGGTGGTGGCGGCTAGGCGGCAGCTAGGCTGCGGTAGTGGAGGAGGAAGTGGAGGTTGGAGAGGTAGATTTTTAGGCTAGAAGAGGGAGAGTGAGATGGTGGTTATGCTGGTAGTAAATTCTTTGGGTTGAGAGGGTTGCAGTGGTGGTGGCAGCACAATAAGGGTGGTGGCACAGGTGGTGGTTGTTGTGGTGGTCGAAGGTGGTGGAGAAGAAAGAAGGGTGAAGGAGAGGGAGGTAGGGAGAAAGGAAGATAGGGGAGGTAGGGGAGGCTTTGCTTAGTGGTTTGGGTGGTAGGAGAGGCGATGGTTGTGGCGTAGATAGTGGTGCACGATGACGAGAGAGGTGGCGATGGGTGCAAAGTGGCACATCAAGCAACCAGCTTTGCAAATTTCCCTAAAATTCATGCCTAAAAGCTACCAACCATCTAAAAAAACCACAACATTGTAAATTTTCATCAAACAAATAATTTAACCATCAGTAAAGTTAATCAAAATTTCTCACTGGTAGTGAATCTACTAGAAAACAAAAAGCCATATCCTAGCACCATGGTTTATTCACCACCAACCATAATAGGCATATTTTGCATCATCTATTCTTGTTGTTTGTATTCCCTAGTCCAACATCACAAGTTCGTTCAGTGCTCTCATTCCATATTTGTAGAATTTAGATTGTGAGATGTACTCTATTGTTGTCCACCCAAACTATTGTTGTAATTGTTATTGCTTGTTGACAAGTGTGCAATGTGCTACCTCTATTACGATAAGACATTACACTAGCTGCGGTGGCCACTCATCCTTATGTTGGTCCGTTTGTTAGTCAATAAGGGTTTTGTTTAGTTTTTGGCTTATAATGTGTGCTTATGTACTTTTTCTTGTTATCTCAAATTCATCCAAACTCCTTCATTTTCATGTCATATGGCATTATATTTGTCTATGGTCATTGTTTGTTGTTTCAAAAGATCCATTGAAATGGATTGTTATGTAATTTATGGAGTAGGGTCAAAGTAGTTGTATGTTATTCTCTTGTTCCTTTTATTTTATGTAAGCATTTAATGTGTGTCTTTAAAGAAGCATAAAATAAAAAAAACGAGAGGGATAACATGAAAGTACAAATTTTATAAAATATTGAAAATAAAAGTAACAAAAATGTTCGTAGAAAATTGAGTGCAAATTTGGCTTTTAATGTGGGAAAAGAGTTGTGTTGTAGAAAATGCCAATTGTAATCCAATAAAATTGAATCTGAACAATTATTTGGAAACTAACAAAGCAATCTAAACCAATTGAGAAATCAATGAACATAGTACAATAAGGGAAAATAGGAGATCTTTATTAATGTAATTGTGTAATTATAAAAGGATTTGACAACATCACACATAATCAGTAATTTTGTTAATCAAAGAAAAAACAATTGAGGGGAGTATGATTATAAATTTAACATAATGATTAGGGTTTCATTGTTACTCTTTTATATCATTTTATATCAGATAGAAATCCTAAAGGATAAAATGACGTGTTTCATAGAAGTATCTGAAAACACGGAATGTGTTTGGGAAACACAAATCCTTCATGTTCTTTTCTTTGCTAGCAACTTTTACCCAAAAATCAATCTAGAAAATTTTGTGGACAAACATGGTTTGTGTTCATAAATGCACCCTCGTGTTTTCCACAAATTCCACACTTCTCTAGTATCTTGCACGAAACAAAACCTTGTTATGTTGTGCACCAAATGCCTAATTAAAGTTAACAAGTCTTCACTTTGACATAGTATTTGTGATGCATGACATAGCAACACCTCCGTAAAAACCCTGACCATCCAAAGGGCCTCACGACCTATGAACGCTGACCAAGTCTGTGGAACACTTGAACTTTCCTATGGTTAATGGTTTCATTATCAAATTAAGAGGACTCTCTAAAGTACATACTTTTTCCAACACACCTTTACCCACATCAATAGTACCTCGGATGAAGTGATACTTGATTCAATGAGATTTATGCAATAGTGGAAATAATTTTTATTATTTTCTAGATAGCATTACTTTGGCTATCACCTCGAATGATTGGAGCACCATGATGACCCTAGCTCACATACTAAACAACCAAGCCATAGGGCTTGCTAAAAAGTCTTAATCATAGCCATATAATTTGCCTCACTAGCATACAAGACCGTCACCTTCCTCAAAGAAGACCTATAGTTAATAGTTGAACGACCAAAATAATAAACACATCCACTAGTGGATCTCCTATTATCGAGGTCTCCAGCACAATAAGAGCATACGAACCTAACCAGTGGGTAAGCTAATCTTCCATTCTTCAAATAAGCTAATGTTCTACTTTTGAAGTACCTCAAGATCCACTTTATTTCTTGCTAGTGAGCCTTCCTTGAGTTTGCCATACATCGAGTCACAACACTAACGACATGAGACATGTCATGCTAGATGCACACCATTGCATATATGATGCAACCAACAATATAAGAATAGGAAATAGTGGTTATACACTTCTCATCCCATTTAGATTTAAGGCAATACAAAGGTGACAACTTGAAATAAGTAGCCAACAGAGTATTCACTAACTTGACATCTATCATATGAAACCTCTCAAACACCTTGTTCACATAGAAATTTTGTGAAAAGTACAAATGCTTCTGCTCATGGTCTTATAAAATCTTCATGCCAAGATCCTCTTTGCAGCTCAATGATTCTTCATCTCAAAGTCACTTTTCAAAATTTTTTTATCCTGTTAAGATTAAGCATCTTTTGCCTCCACAAGCATGTCATCAACATACATCAAAAGTTATATAAGCGAGCCACCCTACATAAGTCATAACTTATAATAGCCTATGAGAATGATACAGACTCATACATATCAACAACTAACTTTGCACTAGATAAGGCATAGCCAACCAATGCTTCAAAATCATACTTGAACATAATAATCCTTCGTGCTTTGCCTAACGCAACATTCCTTTGCTCCACCTGATGTTTGGATTCATCCACTTTAGGAACAATGGGTTTATCAAAAGGGTCTTTGTTGTCCAAACAAACTTTAACCTCGACCTGGCCTAAAGCACTATCTTACTTCACCTCCTTAGATATACCTTTGAAGGTAACATCCCTACTAGTTAATAACTTGGATTTAGCTGGGTCCTATATCCTATACCCCTTCACTCCTAATGTATAGCTAGGAAAGACACTTCTTGGCCCTCAACTTAAGTTTTTTATCATTTATATAATCATAAGTAGGGAAACTAAAGATATGTAAACTAGTGTTCTTAGTTGGCTTACTAGACGACAAATTCTCAAGTCTCTTCAACTCAATGGATTGATTCACCGACTCATTTACCATGTATGCTACCATGTGAACCATCTTAGTCCAACAATCTCAGCCTAGCCGAGCCTATGATGGCATAAAATAAGTCTTTTCTAATAAGGTCCTGTTCATCCACTCAGAAAACCCATTTTGCCTTAGTCTCCCAACATAAGTGTAGTGTCTCACTATTCCATGATCCTGGTAGAACACATTATAATTTTACTGAACAAATCCAATACCATTATTTGTCCAACGACACTTAACTTGGTTCTCAGTCAGTTTTTTTTACTAAGGTCTTCCAGCATTTGAAAATACTAAATACATCACTCTTATATTTTAATAAATACATCTATATTTTTCTAGAAAAGTTATTAATAAATTAATGCAAGTTCTGCAAACTTTCTTTGGAAACCACTTTTATGGGACCTCATAAATCTGAATGGATATACTTAAGAGACACCCTTGTACTATATTTAGCTGTTGAAAAGATAATCCTTTTCTGCTTGCCAAACACAAAGTGCTTACAAAATTCTATAGTACTTGATGCGGGATAAAACAATCAAGAATTAGCTTTCATAATTATAAAACCAACTATTCTTCATTTGGAATTTAACTCCCGCAAATTTGAAGACCGACGGATGATTACGTTGCTAGAAACATACTAAACAAGCAACTTAGTGTCTACTTGCATATGCATGGCATGCACAACGTGCTAGGAATGATGACCACCAGCATGGGGAGTTTATTTTCAGCATTATTCATTCTATTATTAATTTAGTTAATTAATTAATTATGTAGTAGAGTTGGATAATAGATAAAGTATAAAGTTAGCATAGAAGTAGCATAATATCTTTTAGCTTAAAATCTTTTGAATTATGCTTTTAGCTAAGTGGCAGAATAGCTATAAGAAGCCATAGAAGGCATGATTATGGACATTAAAGATTGAAGATCAATATTTAAGTTGAATAAAGTTGAATTCTATATGAGTTTAGTTCAAGGCAATTGAGTCCGTGTGAATGATTTAGCTTGAAAGCTTTAATCTCTTTATATGAATTAGAGATTTATTCATATATTTTCTACTCTCCATAATCCATATTTTTTTCAGCCATAATTATGACACAAACCTCACACTAATTCAAAGATAATTACAACCCTAATTTAGTATACAAATTAGAAATCGTAAACCACCATTCGACACCCTAACACCTTACATCAGAACCAAACATCACCGTAACCCTTCTATTCAAATTAAACCCTAACCCTAAACCTAAACCATGACCTCATCCTCCATCTAAACCTTTAGATTTAAAGCTCATAACCATCTATAAATTATTGTTGAATGCATATCATAAGTGGTTCACACTATTTGAACCATCATCATCCCCCATCCACCATCACTGAATCATCATTACTTTGTTCAATGCATATTCAACCTTAAATCACCATATTTTAATGAATTCTCATCCATACCTCATTTTCAAATATTCTTCTAATTATTATCAACATAACCGTTCCGTATTCTCATCAAATTGAGAATCCCATCCTCCTACACACATCAGTACCTTTACTTTGCCATATAATAACCCCTACTTAGAGAGTTTAGTTAGTCCTTTGACATTGATGTTCCCCAATATCATATGTGAAAGTTTCGTAACATGTGAGTTTATCAAACTTTCTAATGTCACAACACCTATATCCACATCAGTGGAACTTACCAACTCATACAATGCTTGGACCCATTTTCCTATCATCGCCACAATATTCTCTTTTGTAACCCTAAAGGCACCATTTTTAATCACACATTGGTACCTATTACAATCAAAAGAAGTTAATGAGATGAGGTTATGATTTTTCTAACATTAGACAGTATCGTGATTGCAATATCGTGTATCTTCACCTTCACTGTCCTAATCCCAACAACTTTTCATGTAACATTGTTGCCCATTAAGATAACTCCACCTTGAGTCACCTTGAAACCAACTCTAGTTGGGATAAATATGGTATGAATAATTCAAGTTCCAAGAACTACATATCAGTCATCTTGGTCTGTGCATTACTCATTGCGAACACATCTCTATCACTACATTTGGACAACAACAACAACAATAACAACATCATCCTTTGTACTAGATTAATGAAAACTTGGAGGATAATATTCCGAGCAACTTTCCTCACAAAAGGGGCCTTTGCTTGGAAGATAGATTGGTTACGAGAGTGCCAAATCATGTAGACAATAGCAGCAATCATCATTCTCATGATACCTTGCTCTCATCTTTTATACTTTCTCCTTTGGATTATCCAAGATTGAACCTTATCCTAATCAGTTAAAGGAGGACAAATACTAAGCCAATTACACATGGTGTGCCAAAAATCACTAGCAAAAGGGCAATGAATAAAAAGATGAGTCCACTCTTCCTACTCTAGGGCAGAAATACCACATCTTATCTCATTAGTAACTCCCCATTTCCCAAGTCTAGCTCAAGTAAGAAGAGTTTTCCTGCCTAACAACTAGTAGATGATTTTATGTCTGGTAAGGCTAAGGTGATTCCATACCAACTTAAACCATGGCTTGACATCCCCTTTCAACCAAATCATGTCATAAACTTTTCTAGTTTTATAGGTATCATTAGTTGGAATACACCCCTGCTGGAATATATTAAGGAGACCATCTCTGAGAAGAATAATTCTTCTAAAAATCCAAGAATGCTGAGATTTACATTGAAACTCACCCAACCTTGCACCCTTGATATAATAGCCATGCACTCATTTAATCCAAAGGATTTCCTTACTATACATCATCTGCCAAAGTCTCTTTCCCATAGCTACAATATTCCAATAATAAATGTTTTTCAGACCCAAACCCCCTTCTTTGATAGAAAGACAAACATGCTACCAGGGTACCAAAGCCTTATAAGAATCAAAATTAAGGTATATTCATAGGAAACTCCTACAAATACTCTCAACATGAGCAGTAACATTTTTTGGGAGAATAAACACTTTAGACCAGAAGTTCTGAATACCAAACAAAATAGACTTCATAAGTTGGGTTCTACCAGCATAGCTTAGATGTTTGTTGGTCCATAGAAGAATCCTAGCAGAGAGTTTGTTAATTAGTGGATAAAAATGGGAGATCTCCAATCGAGCAGAAGTAAGGTGCACACCCAGGTATCTGAAGGGAAAATCACCTTCTTCACACTTGAGAATCCCCAAAATATGAGATTTAACATTAATAGGAACCCTAGCCAAATACATAAAACTCTTAGAAGGATTTTCTTTCAATCTAGAGCATTTAGCAAAATCATCCAATTTCCTATTAAGTAACAACGCCGAGTGAACATCCCCTCTTATAAACAACAACAGATCATCAGCAAAGCACAAATCAATGATCTTGAATTTGTTACAGCCATTATAACTAAGAAATATATCATCATTCTAAAGCCTGTGTAGGTCCCTGTATAGGTATTCTATAGCTATCACAAAAAGATAAGGAGATAATGGATCGCCCTGCCTAAGACCTCTCTTGCAATCAAAAGGATAAGTTAAAGATCCATTCACATTGAATGAAACTTTGACAGAGGTACCACAAGCCATAATCAACTAAATGAAATGATAAGGGAAGCCACATGTAAGGAGGATTTGCTGTAAAAAAGGCCATTCTAGGGAATCATATGCTTTTTGAATGTCAAATTTAAGCATCATTCTAGGAGATACAACCTTACTTTGGTAGTGCATCACCAATTCAGTGGCCATAAAAGCATTATCTCCTAAATTTCTCTCCTTTACAAAAGCAGCTTGAGAGTCCCCAAAATGTAATGCAAAATATTCTACAATCTATTAGCCAAAACTTTGGAGAAAATTTTGTAGAACACATTACAAAAGGCAATAGGCCTATACTCTTACACTCTAGTAGCACCACTACTTTTAGGAATAAGAGTAATTGCAGTATTATTAACCTACCTTAAGAGCTTCCTAGAGAACTAGAATTTAGAAAAAGCTTCAGCAATATCACTACCAATAATAAACTAGGACTATTTATAAAAGAAAGGATTAAACTCATTTGGTCCAGGGGCTTTCAAGTTTCCCATAAAAAAATAGATCTTTTTACCTCTTTAGTAGTAGGGAAGGATAGTAGAATATGCTTGTGATTAGAGGTTAGAGTAGGCCCTTGATGACAGGCTGCTATGTTGATTTGTTTGAGCTCAGCATTAGTAGAACAAGGAGCTTTTATAAAAAGCCCTACAATCTTCACCTTAATCTCAGCTTCATCCAAAAGAACTTTGTTGTGGTCATTAACTAGTTGGATGATTCCATTCTGATATCTCCTCCCCTGCAAACTAGCATAAAAATATTTGTTGTTGTGATCCTCCAATTTGATATACTAAATATAAGACTTTTGCTGTAGGAATATCACTTCATCTCTGGCTTTCTTCTCCCGCTCCAATCGAGCCAACCTTTCAGTAGTGATAATGTCTTAATCAAATGGATGTTGACTCAAAACATGAACTTTATCCTACCAAACCTAATAAGCTTGTGTAAGTTCATAAAAAACATTCCCACACTGATAATCATTGAACTTGTTCAATTCATGCTTTAATAATTTGAGCTTACTCAGACACTGATAAGATTGAGTGCCCTTAATATTAGTCTACCAAATTCTTCTCACAAGGTCAAGAAAACCCTCTTTCTCAACCCATAGATTCAGAAATTTGAAGGGTTTAGATCCCGCATCTTGCAACAAATTCAAATGACCAACCAAAGCATCATGATCAGATGTAGGATTCTGAATAGTGTGAATTTTAGTTGTAGGAAACATATCCAACCATTCACTATTTCCCAATCCTCTATCCAAATGACAATAAATCCTAGAACCATGCTCTTGCCTATTAGTCCAAGTAAACCTAGATCTAATAGTAGGCAAACCACCAAGCCCACAATATTGCAGACACTAGTTAAAATCAAGCACATCCTATGCATCAATATTACTACTAATCTTTTCTTGAGATGCAAATACGACATTAAAATCACCAATACCTAACCAGAAAATATCTAGTTAGTTAGCCTTTTCATCCAATCCCACAATTCCTCTCTAAGAACACTAGTATTATATGTATGAATAACGGTAATCCAAAATTTCTTTTGAGAGATCAAACAAGTAGCAAGAAAATGAATCCCCTGGGTAGTTTTTTCAATAATGTGGATCTTATATACAGAATCATCCTATAAGAGCTAGACTCTACCGTTATGGTGATGATCATAGTTATTTTCCCATTTCCAGTTTAAGCATATCTTGTGGATAATATAATTAGCCTTATCCTTCTTAACTTTGGTTTCTAAAAGCCCCAACAAACCAATTCTCTAATTAATCACAAGAGTTTTCACAACCCTGTGCTTGAGGCTTTTGTTTAACCCTCTTATATTCCAAACAACAATAGTCATATGGAAGGGGGAAAATAGAATCCACCACCCCTATCCACCCCTCCTGCCTTCAGCCTCTCAATAATACTCCCTTGTACTGGAGAACTAAATTCAATAGAAACCATATAAGATGTATTACCTCCTAGAATAACTACCTCCCTACCCTTATTTAAAAGCATTCATTTACTAGGAGGGTTCTCAACAATCTTAGAATTATGATAATCAGATAGAACTAAATCAGGTCTTGAGGGGGTCTTAGAATCTCAAGGGTTAGGCCATTATTTTTTTCCACTAGAGGAATTTGTTCATTGATATTCACAGGCTTAACTCTCCAAATTTGAGCTTTTGTGCTCCTTTTTCCAACCTTTCCTCGATATTGAGTAGATTTATGTCCTATAAAATCATAGAATGAACATAACTTTGGTCTCCATTCGTAAGAAACACTTTTTTGAAATTCCTTCCCTCCAGGCAATAAAACAGTGATCATTTCAGGGAGAGAAATGTTGATATCAATTTCAATGAGAACCCTTGGGAATGAGACTCTCCCCCTCTATGCTGTAACTATATCAGCACAAATAGGTTGCCCCAACAAATTGCCCAATTTGCTTAAACTATCATCAGACCATAGGTATAAAGGAAGGTAGGGAAGATCACCCACAATGGCATGATCCTGCATTCCTTAGCAGACATTGAAACTTCAGGGGTCCATTTCCTAAGCAACATTGGCCTCATCCCAAAACTCCAAAAAGGTCTATTAAGGATTTGGTACATATCATCCTAAGAAGCAAATTTGTAAACAAAAAAATCCTTGATCATGCGTATAGACCTCAGGTAACACATGGAAAAAATTCCATTTTTCTTTAACAAATTGAATCATTTGGTAGTGACTAGGTTGAATCCCAGCTACCATCCCAACCAATGAGTTCTCCCACCGTTTAATTTCTTTAGAAATTTTGTCCTCTTAGATCATAGCTTTATTTGATCCATCAACAAAAAGGGGTGGAATATATTTCAAAGTCATTCCTCTTTCAGGTCTTTTATTTTTCACCAAAATATCATGCCAAGATCAACCATCTAGTTTAGATGATGAGAATCAATGATAGTCTTCGACTTCAGTAGGAGTTGAGATTAAAGAGCCTAATGTTAAAGGGGATTCGTTGTTAGGCGATTTGAATTCTACTAATCTATCCCCAGTTTTGAATAAGTGTAATTTAATCCTCTGATTGCTAGTAATTCGCCGAATCATAATTGTTCTATCATGGATGATCCCATTGCCCTAATTCGGAAAAATGTTGATCATGTTGATCGTATTACTACATTTTTGGAGTGTGATATTCAATTCATTTTATTACTTATGAGCCCTTCACCCCATTGCTGCCCTTAACCCCCAAATAAAAGTATATAAATAAATTATTGACTACATTTACACAGAAGTTCAAATGACAGATCCATAATTAAGCTAGAAAATAGAAGAATCTTTGTTATAATTTTGTTAGATTGTTGTCCATCCTATGGATGATCTTTAGATTTCTAGAATGACCTAGGGTTCTAGGACATTGATGAAAATGCAAGCTCAAATACGGAAACCAGTGGACTATGGAATGGAACTCTAGCTACTAAACGATAATGATAATTCCTAAGGCTAGATGTACTTTATAGAAATCTGTCATGTTGAAGGATTATATCCTAGCTTAACCTACTATCTTTGCCTTAGTTTTGTTAGAGTAGAGAATGTCTTTTAATTGTTATTATCCTTTGTTAGTTATCATCTTTTGGTTGTATTATCCCATTTACAATGATCTACAAGTGGTAGGGTGAGGCATCACTTCTCAATGGCTTTGTAAGGAATATTTCTTAAATTTGTTGTAACAGAATTGCTATAGTTAGGTTTAATCTACATAGCCAATAATTGTATAAGGTTATGAAATTTATGAGGATGGGCATGGAATAAGAATGACTTTCTCAAAACTCTCTTTGTTCTTCCTTATTTCCTTCTCTATTTATCTGTTGGAGCTTGGCTACACACGAAGTGGCTATAGTTTGTTGTAGTGATGGTTTTATTGATAGAGTTACCATGACTAACATAACTCACCCCCTCAAACACGAGCCTATACATAGGAAGAATCCATAAAACAACTTAATGAATCCATCCAAAACCATGATACAGCCATTCCAAACCATTGCTGCTTACCATTCCCAACACTCCACCATCCTCAATCAACATTCTACTCTTACTAAAATCCTCAAAAAATTAGAACAAAATAATAATCCATCATCACTAGCCCCAATCATCTTTGCCCCTTCCCCCAAATTCCCCCTAGCTCAAACACTAATCCACCCTTACTTCCAACACCAATTGCTCGTCTAGTTATAGCTGAACCCCAAACTTCCCCTCACCACCTCAGCTACAAAGCAACTAGTTGTAACCTCACCTAGTTTGATGGCACACAACTCTTAGATTAGATTTTTAGTTTGAGTGTTATTTTGCTTTCTCCAAGACTCTCGAGGACCAAAAAATTGATATTTCTAGTTTCCATATGATAGGTCTTGCCTTGAGTTGGTTTGAATGAATGTTTCGCAACCAACTTTTATCACGATCGACCTTAGCTAGGGCCTTAAAACTACAACTTAGACCATCAACTTTTAGTATTCCTTAGGCTGTATTATTTAAGCAAAAATAGACTGGTAGTTTGGAGGACTATCATACTAACTTTGAAGCAATAAGTAGCTGTGTCACAAATCAAATCTTCTTCATGATGCAATCTTGAATTGTTTCGTCTTTGGGTTAAATCCACATATCCAGAATGAACTTGTCATGTATAAACCTGCTAATATTGCTAAGGTAGTAAAATAATATGAATTTATTAACCTTAAACACCATGAAAATGGAGCTCCCTTCAATTGCATGAACCAAAATCACCCATCGCCTTTGCCTTACCCTTTGCTTGAACCACCACCTGAACCACCCCTATATTCAATACTACCTTTACCACCACCAAAAAAATAAGCCAACCCCTCTTTTGAATGCTTTTTTGATGCTAAAATTAACAGAAGCCAAACCTAGGGGATCTTGACAAGTATAAGATGGGTCACCGCAGCAAGATCCTATGAGCACTCCTATTATGAGAAGTGGCTATCACTGACAATGAAGAGGTTTATTTTGAACATGAGGAACCAAATGGAAATTACAACTTAGATCCTAAAATCTCACTTCATGCTCTCATAAGCACTATCGATTCCTATACTCTTCGGGTTTTGGTTACCATCAATGGTGCAATGGTGGTTGCCTTATAAACTCATGCAGAACTCACAACTACTTTCACCACTACCTCACTTTTGAGGTTAAAGATTAATGGAGGAACCCGTTTTTCGGTGATGGTCAGGAATGGGCACAAGTTGTATAGTGAAGGCATCATCTATGCCCTAGCCATATGGATCTAAGGGGTTGGACATATAATGGACACAAATGTAACACCCCAAAATTTACTATTTCTTTTTTAAAAACGAAAGCACTTAAAATAAAACCCATGAATTCTGGGGATATTACCACCACACTTAATATCAGACCGGTTCACTCCGATCGTTCCAGTACCAAGTGCTAAGGCTAAAAGAAATTTTTTTGTTAAACTTTAATTAATACTTAAATCAAGAGTGCATAACATTCAAAAATCAAAGTACGCGTAAAAGAATTATAATTCATAACCAAAAAGAGAAATAATTGTACAACTGTTAAAAATTTCATCTCAAATACTGAACACAAAGTAATAAATCAAAAAGGGTAAATCCGATACAAAGATAAATAACAGAAGGGAAATAAAATAATGAGAAGAGTGAAAACAACCACGACACTCTCAAACTTTGAGCCAACCACAAGCTCAACATTCAGCTCCGCCCGATGTCTCTCCCACCTACACAAAGTTAGAAGGGCCTACTACTCATGGGAATGAGCAACACCCATGAAAAGGGTGATCAATATGCTTCGTACTGAGTAAGGCCAAAACACAAAATTCACATAAACCATGCAGAATAATAAAAGATCATAAAGTCCAACATGATAACGGAAAGGCATACGATCATTCAGGTAAAAATACAAAGGTTCAATTATAATCTAGATTAATTACTTAATTAATCTCTTATCAAAATTCTTTTTACACCATACTCTTTAGCAAGTACATAGGAGTATGAGAACCACACTACTTTAGTAGGTGGATTGGTAGCTAGGGCACTTCGGCAACTGACCACTAATATAGCCAGTGGATCGGTCACTTAGGTTACATGCCCTACCACTATTATATGCCGGTGGATCGGCTTGGCCCTTGCTCGCATGGTGTTCCACTATAAGTAATTAGTGTCTTTTCCATATCTTAAGAAACTGTAGGGTTTGGTTTATTGAGCTCGGGATCCCCCACTATTATAGCCGGTGGATCGGTCACTTAGGGTACATGTCCTACCACTATTATATGCCGGTGGATTGGTCTCCAAGATACCTCGGTTCCAGGCCACTATTATGCCGGTGGATCGGTCTGGGCCCAGCTCAATACTTTTCCACTTTACATGATTAATGTCTTACGTATCTTATTCACAATATTTAACCCTAGGCATGCATGACTCACTCTTCCCACCTATCCTCCAACAGACTTGTTCCATATCATCAGACTCATGTACCTCCCAATTTGCCCCAACATCCTTTCCTCCATATCCTATCACACATTAGAAGTTAAACTCTTAAGTATATGGGTCAAGGACCACTACTGTATGCTTCCAAGTCCACTCCACATCTCACTCTAAGGTTTTATCACGAAACCCTAATTTAAACCTATGTGGTCCATCCCACTCCACTTCACACGACCTAATTCATTTTTAACACTCCACACATCACAACCTTTAGATTCAACTCTCATCATTACGCAGTACTCCTCAAGCACAATTGTGATCACAACACCCTAGGTAACCACACCAAACCCTAACTGGCCACAACAAACCCTAGCTTCCTTGTGTCCACAAGTCACCCTTCCATTTCTCACATTCCACTTATTATTTTTCCATGCCAATCATGCTCATCCTTACTTGATCATTTTCATCATTATCTCGTACTCCATTCGCCATCATTTATTTTTCCTTTTTACCACCTCCTTAAATTAGGGTTTTTACCCCAAACCCTAGCTCAGCCTCCTATATACCCTTATACGGTCCTACGTACTATTTCTCACCAAAAACTTCCAAACACTCAAACAATACTTACATTACCTTCCTCACATCCCAAATCAATGTTCCATACATAAACTTTACTCCTATGCATACGCTAACCTTCCTATGCAAATCTTCAAACTTTCTTATACAAAACCCTAAATCCATCCATACATGACTTTTGAGTCCTCCATAAAAAAACCCTAAATCCATCCATACAAAACCTTAGATTTCTCCATACAAAACCCTAGATTAGATCCTCCCATGCAACACCATAGAATCTTCCCTGTAAAACCCTAAGTCCATCTATACAAAACCCTAGATGTCATCCATACAAACTCTAGATTCCTCCATACAAAACTTTAGATTCCTTTATACAAAACCCTAAATTCTCCCATGCATGACCATAGATTCTCTCATGCCAGATCATAGGTTCTACATGCAAAACCCTATATTCTCCCATACACATCCATAGATTCTTCCATATGAAACCCAAGATTCTTCCATACGTACTTAGATTCTCCCATATGAAACCATAGATTCGATTCTCCCATGCAACACCATATATAGATTAAATTCTCCCATATAAAACCATAGATTAGATTTTCCCATATAACACCATAAGTTAGATTCTCCCACATGAAACCCTAAATTTTCCATTTTATTCTTCCACTCATGGATCATTAACATACTTAGGTCAACTCACATCCCTTGGTCAACTTATTCCCCTTTGGTCAATTTACTCATCTTGGTCAACTTATTCCCCTTTTGTCCACTTACTCACATTGGTCAACTTCTTTCCCTTTTGGTCAACTTCTTTGTCTATTCTTCTTTTTCATCCTTTCTCCCACACAATACCACATTTAACATCCTCACATGCATGTCTAAAGGGTCACAACACATTACATCACATCACATTCCACAACTTTTCACCACATATACATATCAACATATACAATAAGAAGGCACACAATCATACCTTAACTCCAAGCTACTCCATACATAGAATAGTCAATATAAAATAGTCAACTAAAAGTACATGATACACAACATGACATTATACAAGGCATCTAAGGTAGGATATACACATAGCACAATTAAGGCCTTAGTTACACCCTTACCTAAAACAACACCGGTCTTGGAGTACGCTCCTACACCTCCTAAGGGCTTTGACTGGTCTCACCCATATGAGGGAAAAACTAGAATTAGATTCCCTCCTACCAAAAAATGCTATTATTACTAAATTATTTTAAGACTAGATTTTTAATAAAATAATAGAATATTAATAATAATGACATTAACTAATTACTAACTTTGCTAAAGATATAAGAAATAATAGTAATATTGCAAAAGTTGATAATATAAGGGTTTGAAGACTTAATTCTAATAATAATAATAATAATGAAAATGGAAATAATACAAATAATAACAATACTGATAATAATAACAATAATAATAACCATAATAATAATAACTATAATAATAAAAAGGGCATTATTCAAAAACAAAGTGAAATAAGGGCTTCGGTCCCTTTACCAAAATAATAATAATGATAATAATAATAAAAATAAAAATAAAAATAATATAAATGTTAAAAACCATAATAATATTGAATAATATAATAATAATCATAACTGTAATACTAATACTAAAAACACTAATAATAATATTAATATTATTCAAAATGGATGGTGAGATAAGGGCTTCAACCCTTCACCAAAATAATGCTAATAATATCATTAGGACATTATTAATAAAAATAGTAATGAAATAATAATTGAAATTACAAAATAATAATAGTAGTAGTAGTAGTAATGATAAAATACTCTAAACCGAGAGTAACATAAATTAGGGTTTTCGACCCTACTTTGAAATAGTAAAAGTACCATTAGTGATAATAATAATAATAATAATAATAATAATAATAATAATTTCAAAATAGTAGTAGTAGTAGTAGTAGTAGTAATAATAATAATAATAATAATAATAATAATAATAATAATAATAATAATAATAATAATAATAATAAAACTCATAATAATACTAATAATATTAATAATAATAAAACTAATAGTCTAAATAAATCAAATGAAGTCTTGGCCCTAATAAGAAATAATAATAATAATATTGAACCTAATAATAATATTAATACATAATAATAATAATAATATTCAAATATTAAGCTAAAATTGAAATAAAATAAACTAAACTTAATTAAATAAGGAAAAAGGGTTGAGAGGGTTTAGGGTTCAACCTTAGGCTGGTGGTGATAGGCGGCGTCGGCGGTGGTGCACGGCTATGGCAGCGGTGGTCGGAAAAAGAGAAGAAAAGGGGAAAAGTTGGATGCTAGGAAAAGGAGACATAGAATGGAGGTGGGAGTTGGGGTGTTTAGAGTTGTTTAGGTGGAGAGGAGAAGAATAGAGATGGCAGCACAACCAAAGGTGGCAGCGCACGATGGCGGCGGTGGTGGCCGAATGAGGAAGAAGAAGAGAAAGAGAATATGAGAGGGAGGAAGGGGAAAAGAAGAGTAGGGAAAGGTAGAGGAGGGTCTGTAGAAAAAATTGGGAGGTGTAAGGGCGGTGGCTACGGTAGGAGAGGTGGCTAATGGTGGTTTAAAGGGCGGTGGAGGTGGAAGAGAGGGCTGATTGGGAAGCAAACTTTGCACAGGCGGGGTGACTTTTGTAGGGAAAATCGAGGGATATGGGAGGTTTAGTTGGGTAGAGGGTAATGTAGGGAAGGCTTAGGTTTGTGGAGTGGGTGGCGGAGTTGGCCAATGGAGGTAGAACGATCGTCTAAAGTGGCGGCGGTGCACAGGAGGAATTTTTCTGGGTTGCGGGAAAAAGTCCTGAGACCGAGCTAATGAGGGGTATTTATAGAGTTTGGAGGAGAGGGTAGGGTTCTGTGGGTCGGCGTGGGAATAGGGCAGGTAGGGTTAGGGTCACCGGTGGCAACGGTTGGCCGGTGGAATTCAAAATCGTGGCAAGGGAATGTGCAGGAAAAGGAGGAACTACACGAGAAGAGGGAGAAAGTGGTTTGGGTCAGCATGACCGGCAGAACAATGGGGAAAAGAAGGGAGAAATGACTGGTCAAACATGTGAGATCGGTGGTGTGATTCTTGGAGTTGTAGGTCAACAGAAATGGCAGGTGCGAATGGTGGGGGAGAAGAAAGAAGGAGGAAAAGAGGGGCTTGACCGGCAGTCCGGGGAAGAAAGAAAAAGGAAGGAATCGGGTTGGTTAGCGTGGTGAGGATATGTTTTAAATCAAACGCTGCATTTTGGGGGAAAAAGAGGCAAGGAGCAGCGCGGCGTTCTGGGCCACCGAAGGAAGAAGGAAAAGAAGGGTTTGGGTTGGTGGCTGACGGACCTAATTCGGGGGAGAAGGTAAGAAAAAGAAAAGAAGAAGAAAGAAAAAGAAAGAGTAAAGGAAGAACAAAAAGGAAAAAGGAAAAACGAAAAAGAAAAATATGAGGGTTAGGTATTTAAATTAATTTGAATATTTTGGATATTTAAAAATAATAATTTTTAAATAAAATAATATTAAATTTTCTTTTTAGGCTAATTTAGGGTTTTTGAAAGGTTTTCATAAATTCTATTTTAATTAGCAAATCACTCTAATTTTCTCCAATTTAATTATTTATAAAGTTCATATTAATTTGGCCCTATTTATTTCCTCTTATTTAATAAAAATAATTTATTTAATTGATTTCCAAAATAAAATCCTTAATTAGCTAAAATACCCAAATTTCTTCCTAATTAAAATACTTATAAATTTCTTCTTGATTTTCCCTAATTAATTCCCTTTTATTTTAATAAAAATAATTTATGTAATTAATGTTCCTAATAAAACCTTATTTAACTATAATTCTTAAAATTAGAATTTTCGGGGTATTTCAACAAATGTCCTATGAATCGAGGGAGCATATATGTTCTTAGGAATTCATTGCCTCATGATCCTAGGGGACCACCTTGCTGTCTATGACCTACCAAAGAGTAGCCTATTCCTTCATATTTCATGGTATCACACCAACCCTCCAACCATGCCCCATGACTCACAAATAATTAAAATGAATACACACCATTACTTTTGCTCTAGCTTATTACTACCTTGCCGCATCCACCCTACTACCTACTAACCCAAAAGAACCCCAAATCCACTCTCTCTTAGAGGACCTTCAAACTATAGTAACCCATAGTCTCGGTATTTTTTGAACCCACTTGTCTTCCCCTGCATTGAGGCTTAGACTGCCACATCAATCTCAAGCCCAATTCTAAACTTGTCAATGCTCGATTATACCAATATCCTCACTTCCATAATTCGGAAATTGAAAAAACTAATACAGGAATTTTTAGCCACATAAATCATTCAAACCTCGACTAGTTTAATGGCTCTTGGCACTTTTATGTTGATTATTGAGCACTAAATGCCATAGCCATTAAGGACCGCTTTCCAATTCCCACCGTGGATGAGTAGATTGATGAATTATAAGGGGTAACTTATTTTACAAAGCTAGATTTACAAAGTGGATAGCATCAAATTCAATTCCACCCTTGGATATCCCCAAAACCACCTTCCACACTTATGAGAGCCACTATGAACTCACTATTATGCCATTTAGGTTACTAAGGCCCTGACCACCATTCGAGTCACAATGAATAATCTATTTAGTCCTTACGTATGCAAAATTGTACTTGTGTTTTTTTTATGACAATTTGATCTATAGGCATGATTGGACCACCCATCTTGACCACCTCAAAATTGTCCTTAACCTTCTCCTCACAAATCAACTCTTTGCAAAATTTTGCGAATGTGCTTTTGGTATTACTCAACTAGAGTAACTTAGTCATGTGAACTCCTCAAAGGGAATACAAGTGGATCCAACAAAAAATCATGCTATGGTAGAGTGGCATAAGCCTAATGGAGTTTCACTCATCTGTGGTTTCTTTGGTTTGATCAGTTATTTCAAAATTGAAATATGGAACATCTTAAATTTATTAGGTACTATGCTGAAATTGCCGCTCTTATAGATTTGTTGAAGGAGCCCAACTGCAGATAATTTTCAACACCTCGAGGACACAATGATGCACACCTGTTTTGGGCCTACCTACTGCTCTCTTAAATTTATTATCCATACGAATGCTTAAGAGACTGAAATAGGTGTCGTTCTTTCTCAATAACGGCATCTCTTAGCTTTCTACAACAACTGGTGCTTTCTTTATATATCCGACAGTCTTTAGTTTACTCTAGAGAAATGTTTGCAGTCATGGCCCTCATAAAAAAGTGGTTCCATTGTTTTCTTACGTGAAGGGGAAAAACAGAGGTGATGTGTGAAAGTGAATTCATGATCGATTAAGGAGAGAAGTGCAGGATCAATTTAATTTAAACTATAAACAAAAATAATGCTAAAAATAAAATGAACACACAATTTTATGTGGTTCACCTAATATGGGCTACGTCTACAAACAACAATGAGCAAGGATAATTTTACTATGTAGAGAAAGAGTATAAGAGATCCTCGATTGAATAGAGGATTGCAGAGATCTATCACTTTCAAAGGAAATAGTGAATAAAATATGTGTGGAACTATGACGACAATTATGAGTCATGGTCTGAGAGAGGGCCAGAAACTATATATAAATTGTATTCAAAAGAAAAACCTAAAAAAACTTCTAATTAATGGAGAGTAAAAAACTTTAACTCTTTATTGATGGCAGTCAATACTACTAATTAATTTCAATACCAACATTTAATTTAGTAGTAGAGTTTTCGGTTACTTTAGCTTCATATTTAAGTCTTCCATAACTGTAGTTTTTGAGCTCTACATTGATGGTAGTAAATACTATTAATTAATTTGGTAGTAGAATCTTTGGTTACTTCAACTTCACATTAAAGACTTTTATAACCATAAGATTTGAGGCACACAAATCACAAACCTCAAAAGGTAATCATATGCTACAAGAACCAACTAAGTCTAAGCAATGCTTGAACTTAGCACTAGGTAGTGGCTTCATAAGCATGCCTACATGATTATATAACATGTGAAATTTCTTCACCACAACATCTCCTACAGTAATAATGTCCCTGATAAAATGGAACCTAACATCAATGTGCTTGGTCTTTGAATGATAAGCATCATTCTTTGTCAAATAAATAACATTCTAACTATTTGAAAATACAACATTAGTACCTTGTGTAACACCAAGCTCGAGAATGAGACCTCGGAACCAAATAACCTCCTTCACACCTTCAGTAGCTGTAACATTTTCTGCTTCTGCAGTAGACAATGAAGCAATAGATTGTAGTGATGCTTTCCAACTAATAGCATTAGAACATAGTGTGAAGGTCTAACCCGAAATAGACCTGCGTTTATCCAAGTTAGTAGCATAATCATAATCAATGAAACCAACAATATCATTGGTTTGTGCTCTACTCCTATCGAACACCAAGCCAATATCAGAGGAACCCTTCAAATAATGCAAAATCTACTTGATTGCATTCTAATGACCCCTACTAGGGTTGTGCATAAACCATCTCACCATACTGACAACATAAGCTAGATTAGGTCTAGTGCAGACCATAGCGTACATCAAACTACCAACTATACTAGAATAGGGAATGCTCAACATTAGCTCCTTCTCTTCCTCGGACTTTGGATAAAGCTTCGATGATAGTCTGAAGTGAGTAGCTAGAGGTGTAGACACAGGTTTACAATTACCCATATTAAACCTGTCTAACACCTTCTTAATATACTTTTGCTATGAAAGAAATAACTTCCTAGCCTTTCAATCTCTGATAATCTCCATGCCAAAAATCTTCCTAGCTGCACCAAGATCTTTCATCTCGAACTCCTTGTTAAGTTGTGATTTCAACCTGTTGATTAAGGACTTATCCTTAGAAGCAATCAACATATCGTCAACATAAAGCAATAGATAACTAAGGGAGCAACTTTCAAACTCTTTAGAATAAACATATCTATCAAACTTGCTTCTTGTGTAGCCTTGTTCAATCATAAAAGAGTCAAACCTCATATACCACTGTCTTGGAGCTTGCTTTAAACCATACACGAACCTCTTCAACTGACAGACACAATTATCCTTATCAGGAGCAACAAAACCTTCAGGTTGATGCATATAAATCTGATCTTCCAACTCTCCATGGAGGAAAGCTGTCTTGATATCTAATTTCTCTAACTTAAGATCAAATAAAGCAACAAAATTAAGGAGAACTCGAATGGAGGTATGATGAACAACTGATGAGAATACCTCATTAAAGTCAATGCCTTCATGCTGACTGAAACCTCTAACAACTAGGTGTGCCTTCTATCTAGCATCTTCAACCCTAGTTACGCCTTCCTTTAGCTTAAAGATCCATTTGCAGTTCAATGTTCTTTGACCCTTAGGTAACTCAACTAACTCCCACGTGCCATTCTTATGCAAACTCTCAATTTTTCATTCATGGCAACTAGCCACTTAGAAGAATCATTACTGGATATGGCCTCAGAATAAGAAGAAGGTTCAACACCTTCGGTAATCTCTTCAGCAACTGCTAGAGCATAAGCAATCAAGCCATCATCATCTCCATCTGCATATCTAGTGGGCCTTCAAATATTTCCCCTTGGCCTATCACGAGTACTATTGTTTGTGGATGGGACTAGCGGTACAAGCTACATGGTTAACACCACTGACATCACTACTAGACTATGTGGATAAGGAAGAGGGAACACTATGATCTAAATTAATAGGCATCACTTCTAACTCCATCTTCTTGCTAGTACCCTACTGATCACCTGACCAAACTTTATCTGGAATCCTGAAATCAATGGATGTATGTGGAGATCTATTGATGATGTAACAAGCTGTAGAAACAACTTTAGCCTAAAACTCAAATTTGTTCCACAATCTAGAATTAGAGAGCATACAGCTTGCGCTCTCAAGTAGAGTATGATTAATGTGTTTTGCAACTCTATTTTGTTGAGGCTTCCTAACCAGAGTCTTGTGTCTAGCAATACCATGATCTAAATAAAACTCATTAAAATCTGTCTCAATGAACTCTAACCCATTATCTGTCCTAAGCTTCTTCACCTTCTTCCCTGTTTGGTTTTCAACAAGAGCTTTCTACTTCTTGAAAATAGGAAAGGCTTCATTCTTGTGGCATAGAGAATAAACCCAAACCTTTCAGGAGAATTCATTAATTATATTCATTATATAGCGTCTACCTCCAAGGGAAGGAACCTTAGATGGTCCCAATAAATCATAATAGATATAATCTAGAATATCCTTAGTACGATGTGTTACAGTAGAGAATCTAACCTTTGTCTTTTTCCCTAAAACAAAATGCTCACAAAACTCTAACTTTCCCGTACCACCACACTTGCTCAAAAGATTCATGCCCTTCTCAATCATATGGCCAAGATGCATATGTCATAATTGAATGAGGCCTTTATTAGACATAGATGTGGATACAACAGCTGAAACTATAATTGTAGAACCCTACAAGATATAAAGACTGCCATGTCTATTGCCCTTTATGAGGATAATAGCACCTCTGGAGACCTTTAGAGCTCTACCTTCAGCTGAATACCTAAAACCAAGAGACTCAAGGGTTCCCAAAGAGATCAAATTATGCTTTAAATCAAGAATATGCCCAACATTGGTCAATGTCCTAATACATCCATCACGGGCCTTGATCTGCACATTACCTATACCAATAACCTTGCACTAGGCATCATTGCCTATTAAGACAACACCACAATCAACTTGCTCATAAGTGGTGAACCAATCCTTATTGGGACATATGTGATAAGTACAACAAGAATCTAGAACCCATTCAGACTGGCTCCTTTTATCATCAAATGTAGCCAACAGTACATCACCCTCAAAATCATTTTCAACAACTATATTGGCTTCAACATTACTAGAACTTTTTGGTGGTTTTCCTTTTTATTCCTTATCTTTCTTATTTTCAATTTATAGTAGTCAGAAATCTCATGCCCAAATTTCTTGCAATATCTACAGGTCATATCGGAATTAAATCCTCTAGATTTAAACTAGAATTTTTTTTTATATATTTTTACTACCACGGTTATTAGATCTACCTCTAATCGATAAGCCTTCAGCTTTATCATTAGAATGAACTTCATGATCAAATTTCTCTTTTGGGAGCAAATTGGATTTAACATCCTTAAAGGTAAGTGTATTAGAATTACTATATAACATAATTTTCTTGAAGTGTTTAAAGGTATATTGTAAAGAGATGACCGATAAAACAACTTTATCCTCATCATCAATTTTCACATCTAGATTCTCAAGATCAATAATAATTGAATTAAATTCATCTAGATGGGATTGAATAGGAGTACCTACAACCATACTCAGAGTACATAAGTGTTCTTTGAGATGAAACTTATTCGCTAGACTCTGTCATATAAAGTGATTCAAGCTTGAGCCATAAAGTAGATGCAGTAGTCTCATGAACAACCTTGCGAAGAACCTCCTTAGATAGAGACAATTGGATTGTTGATAGCATCTTCTCATCCAATTCATCCCATTGCTCATTTGTCATAGTCTCGGGCTTCTTAGATTTACCATCTAAAGCTTTCTTCAATCTATTATGGGTCAGCACTGCTTTCATCTAAACCCTCCAAATATTGAAATTAATCTTACCATCAAACTTGTCGATCTCGAATTTGGTAGACATCATGAACCTAAAGCTCTGATACCACTTATAAGGGGGAAAAACAGAGGTGATGTGCGGAAGTAAATTCACAATTGATTCAAGGAGAGAAGTGCAGGATCAATTCAATTTAAACCATAAATAAAAATAATGTAAAAAATAAAAAAAACACAATTTTATGTGGTTCACCCAATGTGGGTTACACCTACGAACGACAACAAGCAATGATAATTTTACTATGTAGAGAAAGAATACAAGAGATTCTCAATCGAATGGAGGATTGTAGAGATCTATCACTTTTAATTATTTTAACTCTCAAAGGAAATAGTGAATAAAATATATGTGGAACTATAACGTCTATTGTGAGTTATGGTCTGAGAGAGGGCTAGAAAATATATATAAATAGTCTTAAAAAAACACTAAAAAAATTGCTAATTAAAAGAGAGTAAAAAACTTTAACTCTTCATTGATGGTTGTCAACACTACCAATTAATTTCAATACTACCAATTAATTTAGTAGTAGAGTTTTCAGTTACTTTAGCTTCATATTTAAGTCTTCCTTAACTGAAGGTTTTGAACTCTATATTGATAGCAGTAAATACTATTAATTAATTTGGTAGTAGAATCTTCAGTTACTTTAACTTTACATTAAAGACTTCCGTAACCACAATATTTAAAGCACAAACTCAATAGCTTGATTGCCCTTTTACAATTGTTATTGACCACCAAAGCCTTCGACAACTCCTTAGACAAGTTAGATGTTGGAATACTAGAAGTGGATCACCAAGCTCCTAACCTATGAATTCAAAATTGAGCATCAAGGTGGTAACAAAAACACAGTTGCAGATGGCCTTTCTAGATGGACCTTAGAGGCAACTACATGATTCAAGGCAATAAGTGCACCCATTTCTGATGTCCTTGAAGAAATTTGCCGGTGCCTTTGCTTAGATATTAAAGTGCAATCAATTCTGAATTCTCTTACTAACAATCCAGGATTTGAGGTAAAGGATAGGTTATTATTGAAAAATAATCAACTCTGCTCCTTCTGCATTGCGAAGTCGAATATTAAGCACATGCCATGATTCTATTTGCGGTGCGAACTCTGGCACTAAACGCACCTTAGCTTAGGTCTCAACAAATTTTTATTGGCCATGACTCAGGGGAGATGTTTGTCAATTTGTTAGAAACTGCAATGTGTGTGTGCACGTTAAGTTGGAAAATGTAGTTCCTAAGGGGCTACTCTAACCTCTGTCAGTTCCAGAGCATACTTGGGAGGATATTGGTATGGATTCCATTACTAGCCGTCCCCCTGTTTCTAGCAAAACATGTGTTTAGGTACTCGTAGACAAGTTGTCTAGGTACAACCATTTCTGTGCCTTGCCAACGTCTGTCACTGCGGCTCAATTGGCATCTCACTTTATACAAGAATATGTGCGTTTGCATGAATTTTCTAAATCAATTGTTTCTACTTGTTGCCACTTGTTTATTAGTGAATCCTGGCAGGAGTTATCCCGTCTCAACGGGACTGAACTCAAATTAAGTAGTTCATATCACCCATAGACCGAAGGCCATGCCGGAGAGGTCAGTCGCTGCTTGGAAACGTACCTTCATGCCATGGTTAGGGGCACGCCTACTAAATGGTTTCGCTGTCTGTCTGGGGCAGAATTGTGGTACAATACGTCACTATACTCCTCCAATGGTATAATAGACTTTGAACATGTCTATCAGCACCCTCCTCCGTTTTCAACAGCTACAAACTATCAACTATAACTTGTGGCGTGCCCAGCTTCGAATGAATCATCAGGCTGATCGGCACTGCACCGATAAGGAATTTGCAATCTGTTCATGGGTCTTGTGAAGCTCCATCATCATCGACAGTACTCTGTTTGCAACTAGCGTTATCACAAGCTTTCTAAGAAATACTATAGGCCGTTTCCCATCATTGAACACATAGGCAAGGTTGCATACAAGCTAGATCTACCAGCCTCCTCCAAATCCAGCCGATATTCCATATTTCAATTCTGAAATGGTGCACTCACCTCCAACATTGAGCCCTCACCTCTGCCTACTAACTTTTGGGAAGGCCATCCTGCTTACCAGCCAAAGGAAATCCTGGATTTATGCATAATCAAGCATAACTATAGGAGGCAAGGGAGGTACTAGTCAGTTGGGAAGGGTGTGCCGACTACGAAACTATCTGGGAAGAGCTTTATCAATTCACACCCAGTTTTCCTCACATCAACCATGAGGACGAGGTCAGCCTTCATGGGTTCAACAATGATGCACTCCCAAGATAAGCACTAATACCTATGGATTACAGAATGGAACTCCAGCTACTGAAGAGTCGGTGGCAATTGCTAGGCCCAGGCGTAGTTTATAGAAATCTGTCACGCTTAAGGATTATATCCTAGCTCAACCCACTATCTCTGTCTTAGTCCGTTAGGGTAGGGAATATCTTTTAATTGCTATTATCCTTTCGTAGTTAAAATCTTTTGGGTGTATAATGGCATCTAGAATGATCTACATGTAGAAGTAAAATTCAAATTTGCTTCTTCAATCTTATTATCATTATCCCTTAATGGATAATATTTTTAAGTCAAAAATGGTGGCTAATTGGATAAAGATAATTAAGGATAGAAGGATGAAGAAGGTGCTAATAGATAAGATGAAAACTCATGCAAGAATATTGTGGAAGAATTATAGAAGATTAGTTGTCAATCTTATCTAATGTTGCTTCATAATTACATCTTTGAATATTCAAAGATGGTGGCTAGTAACCTCCTCAATATTCTCTATAAATATGGAGGGGTGCTAACCATTTGATTCATCCTTGGTGAAAGGAAAAAGAGAGAGAGAAAATTCAAGAGAGAGAGTTGTAGAGATTAGAGAGAAAATATTAAGTTTCTCCTAATACTTTGTCTTTCCTTGAGTGTGTTATCCCTATTATAAGAGAGAGGGTATTATTAATTGTACTATCCTTATATTAGATGATAGTTGTTGTAATCCTTTTGCTGTAAAATACTTTTATAAAGTTTATTTCCTTCACAAAATTCTTATTCTCATTTCTACTTTAGTTGTAAATTGAGTGCCTAAATACCACAACGATCCTAACACTACAAGTGGCAGGGTGAGGCGTCACTTGTTAATGGCTCTGTAAGGAATATTTCTGAAATTAGCTGTAACAGAAATGCTATAGTCAAGTCTAATCTACGTAGCTAATAGCTATATAAGGCTATGAAATCTGAGCGGATGGGCATGGAATGAAAATAATCTTCTCACCACTCTCTTCGTTCTTCCTTATTTCCTTCCCTGATTTTCTATTGGAGCTTGGGTATGCTCGAAGCAGCTATAGTTCGTTGCAGACATCCCAAGATTACCGGGTGAACGGGTAGGCCATAGCCATAGCGGACAAAAATAGATAAGGAAAACAATATCAACTTTTGTGAAGCTGTGCATCTTCTGAAGGTCCTTTAATCAGTGATTCAGTGACTCGTGATCCTAAGCAGTTGGATTTGTTGCGTTGCGGCATTGTGTGGGCTTCCAAAGACCCTGGATTAGGCAGAGACGAAATCGTAAAGCTCAATATATCTGACCCGAACGTCTGTCTTTCGATCTTGAGAACTCATGAAAATGGTCTTGTGAGCTTTACTTGATTATTTTGTTTCTTAAAACAGCCGCAGAAGCCAGAGGAATTACCGGAGCAGATGCTGTATTGCCTGAGATCGAACAAGATCGATTTTGTCAATCACGGTCAAATATCAACAATCGTGGCTGCGGATGAAGCTTGATTTCAGTTTATCGAAGGCGTTTAATTACCTTAGTCACGGAGGGGTCAGGCGTGCTCTCGTCAAACATGAAAGATGAAACTCCCACATTGCAGAAAGCAGCGTAAAATTTTCTGAAGTATTTATGGATATAAATATTATTATTTCATATGAACTACAAATTTTTTAGTATGCAATATTGATTTCCATATTGTATAGCTTTTTGTTGAAACATATTACCTCTCCCACAAGGAATGAAGTTCGTTTATTGTTTATATTTGACGGTGGCAATTTTACTGCTCGCTCTTAGCTTGTTACTAATGTCTGCTTTGCAGAAATTATTATTATTATTATTATTATAATAGGAGTCTTACGTTTGGTCTAGATAAGATATTATAAAGGAATTTTCATTTCGTAAATAATGAGTGAATATATATCCTATAGATAAATAAGAACCCAATATATACAAAACTATCTACACAGTCAACTAAACTACAAATTTGACCACCTTAGAAGATTAGAGACATCTACAAGCTAAAAATGAATGTAATCAATCTAATCAAAAGTATAACAATGTTATAACGTTCCTTGATATTCTCGTAAAATGAGATTGCCAATCCCTCACCATCATGCTTTTCTTTTTTGAGAGGATTGAGATGACCATTGATCTTGCAAATGATTCAATTTAACCCGAGCTTCTTGTAATGAGTCTCCATACACCTACTTAGAGTTGTAAATGAGTTGAGCCAATTCTGTATTCGGCTCGACTCATCTCGTTAAAAGCTCAGCTCGACTCATTTATTTAGTTAAATGAGCCAAGCCCAAGCTCACAAAAGAGAGACTTGGTTTATTTTTTGGCTTTGTCTCATAAGTTCAGCTCAGCTCGGCTAGTTAAAAGCTTGGCACGGCTCGTTTCCTTAGTTGAATGAGCCAAGTCTAAGCCTTATTTTAGACTCATTTAGTTAAAGGAGCTGAGCCCGAGCTTAGGGTATTCGGCTTGGCTTGACTCTTTTACAACCCTACATCTACTGCATAGCAATCCTAAAAGTGATACTCATGGGAATTGTGGAACACACCTCTTATGTAAGTTGAAGGTCAATTAGAACTTTTACTGGCGTTGGTGAGCAGCTATCAAGAAATAAAAATGTTTCCTAGAATTTAAGGCTACACCATACTATCTTCCACTAAGAGGTGTTTAGAGCTTTGTGCTTAAGAAATTTATGAACCACTTTGTTTGTGTTATTATCATCATTGTGTAGCAAAGAAAGGGAAGGTTGAATGGTGAGCTTCATAACTCATCTTACATTCAAAGAATAGTTGTTGGTTAAATTAATGTCCCAAAGAGAAGGTTATTTAATAAATAAGATTTCAATCGCAACGATGCATTCCCATTGTTGAGATTTTCAAAATATGCAGATGTGCCTAAACTTCCATCATCTTTTTAGAACAATTAGTGGACCAAGTAACCAGAGCACTGCTTACTTGGCAACACATATCTTGAACACAAGAAATTTCTCCACTCTAGGACCATTTGAATCCATAAACTCCGCTAAGTCTTATTTAGGCTCCTTGTCAAATTCCTCTCCTTCCTTAGAATAATCCTTTCATTTTGAGACAAACTAGTGTCACCTTCATCAGCAACATGGGAATCATTTGTCAAAGTAGCCAATCCCTTTCAAGTTCCTCTATCTCAAGAGTTTTAGTCTTGCACTAATTTTAATTCACTCATCTATAACAATGTTTTCCCTTTCCATAGTTTCAACAACATGTTCCCCATCATAATCCTTAGTGGCATGATTAACCATTTATAACATTTGTTTATGATATGGTTCTTTTGAAAGAAACCCAATTATCAACTCTCTTATTTGATTCCTACAATTAGAGACATAAAACTAAGGTGAAGAGCCCAATAGTAAGCTTAATAGTCACCTCTTGCTCTAACCCTATTATCCTCTATAGATAAGGGACACTTTTTTTTGGAAAGGGATTGTAAATTTTACTACCCCAATCAATACTATTTATACCCCTACTCTTTCTTTTCTTGACCCCCTTTATTTCTTTTCATCTAATTCCAAGCACATCATTTGGCCACCAAGCACTTTTATTTATTTAACAAAAATGACCTGCTTGATTCTAAACAATAACATTGTCGTTTTCTATGGGGATATAGGGAAAAAGCCATGTCTCTATCACTACGATCTCATCCTCATCTATTTTCACCTCAAACAAAAAATGAAGAACCCATTTGAGAAGACCCACACCATACCATTATCATAGCTCACTTGCAGGCTAACATTGTCACTATGACATAAGCCTTATGAGAAATACTAAATGATGTTTTGATGACTCTTGCACAACCTTTGCCATATGTCCAAGATAACCCACCACATAGGTCAGGTTATGAGCCTATTCTAGAAGATGATATCCACATCAACTTAGACAAACCTCATTTATACCCCCAAAGGACAACGTGACCTGAGGCACTAGATGACCCCTATAATAACCTATTTCTCAAAAACTTTGATTCATTCAATATCTTTTTTATTTCAAAATAAAATTATATTATTTACATTCTAACATCCTTATGTTTATAACAAAAAAATCTTCAAGTACATGAGACTCCTAAAATATCTTCCTAATATGGTTTTTTCCTCAACTAGTATTATTCGACCTTAGAATGGTAATGTAATACCCCATTGTAGAAGCCCTAATTATAAATTAGTAATTGATAGGGAAGTCCACAAGTGCATAAATTTGTTGTAGATATCATGGTCGATCCCATAAATATTAGGGGTTATTTACTAAAATTTACATTTTTAACTAACTAAACCAATGAGTAAAGTAAAAGAGAATAAAATTTATAATATTAAATAATAAAAATAAAATAAATAGCTAATTAGGTGGAATTTCATATAATGAAGGGTTAGGATTAGGTTTTCACCACAACTTCGGTACTCAAGAATGAATTATTTAGCTCTTAATGTTGGTTTAAACTAAAAGGGGTGAATTAAGCTAAATTAATCTAAAGCCTCTTTCAAGTTATAAAGACCGTGCCTATTTAATATCAATTACCTACTTTTATGGAATTAAGATCAAATTAAACTCATCAAACTTCTTGCTAATCTAATAGAATATGAAGGAATCTAACCTACTTTTGTGGTTCGAATTCCTTGCTTAATTTTAGATGTTTGGTATTAGTTTTTACCTTTTATTTCTTCAATTAATTACCTATAATTATTGATTCGGTGATCAAGCAAGCCAACAAAATTCAATTACAAGAAATTAAGTTTAAAGATTCAAACATCCACCAATAACGTATGTTGATTCATCATCAATTACTAAAACGTTGGGCTCTTTTCCAGTTCTAGATGAAGAATCTACACACACATGATTGGGAAAAATGAGCTCATCAAATAAATATGGAATGCAATCATAGGAAGAAATTAGTTAAGGATAATAAAGAAATAACTAGTGTTTTGATTAAAATCTTTAGCTGCAATCCAATCTTGCATTAACAATCTTTCGTTTTCCTTTAATACTTGACTTATAGATCTAGATATTAATGTGTGTGTTTGTGTGTGTGCGTGCGTGCTCATAAATTTTGTAAACGAACTACAGGTGTGGTGTCTTACTTAATTTGTGCTTGATTGGATAGTCTTTGGCATTTTGGTTGTAACTTTTTGTCCGACCTCAGATTGAAGTGATTCAAGTTGCATCGGAAAACTAGTGAATAGATTTATGATGTTTATGGTTTGAGTCTTATTAGATTCAGATTGTATAATGGTTTACATTTTATTTCTTTATACATATACATCTATTTTCTTTTTGAATAATGCATTCTATATCTTGTTGTGGCTCAAACTCTTATTTAGCTTCCAACGATCATCAAATCTTTAAATTTTGAGCCAATATATACATATAAGGATACAAACCAAATCAATATCCTCAATCTAAATACAAAATAAGCATGAAACACCTATAAAGTATGCTTGAAACACACTATGATAATACATATTTTATGTTTTTATCAACTCCCCAAGATTAGACTTTTGCTTTTCCTCAAGCTAATAAGCAATAAGAACCATAGGATGAGGGAACGATAATGGAGTAAGGATCACCCCTTTATTAATACTATAACCAATATCCAACATATCACAAGATAAACATGTTTCATCATAGCTTAACAGAGTAAATTCCACGGCTTTCAATAAAATCATATTTAGAAATTTATTTGCAATTACAAGTGTCACAAGTCAAGGATAACCTTTCTATCCTATATTCAAGCCAAAGTAATATAAACAAAATTCATGTAACTAGCTTTAATTTGGTAGTAGTAAACTTGAGATATTTAGGTAGTTAAATTGGTATACCTCGCTTTAGGGCATGCTGATTCTCAATTTCTCATGTGTTTTAGGGTAGAATTATATTGCTCAAAATTCTTAAGAATGATGTATTCAATTCATAGGCTTTCTTCTCATCTAAATTATCCATCACTTTGAAAACTAATGCATGCTAAAAATGTTATTTGACTATAATGGGGCTAGGGTCAAAAGGGTAAGATAGATATTTGGGAATGAAGCTAAAAGCCTATTACTGGTGCAACAATAAATGTAAAACACAATATTTCAAAGGAAGATCAACAACATCCAGACAATTCTATCAAATACCTTCTTCTAACTACAGCTTTGATATGCTAAAACACATTTTATGATTGCCCACAATTACATGCACCAGAAAGGTAATACTTTATTTGTAATATTTCTTCTTCGTCTCTTTCTTTCTTCTCCCTTTTTTTAATGAGAAGAAAAAAATAATGAGGAAACCAAACATATCCTTTCACACCCCCAAAATTACACAACATTACTCACATAACCCATTATATCATAAATTATTCCCCTAGCTTAGGCATGGGTAAGGATTATATTCGAAATTAGAGGTTACATATGTTGGTTGAATCAACAAAAATTAGTCTGATAAGCTTAAAAGGGATCATCAAAAGGAAAAATAGAGTATGGTAGGGTTGTTTAGCTAATGTGGAGTATGAATAAAAAAACATGTGCCTCAATCACTTATTTTGTATGCAAAAGTTATATGTGGCCTTAAAGAGATTCAAATGAAAATTCTAGTCTCCTACACTATTGAAGAATATCACACAAGGAAAGAAAAAAAAATCATGATTTGATTAGTAATGCATCTAATTTTAGGCTTAAGCTCTCACAGGGTTTAAACGTTTACCAAATTTAATTTCTTTTTGTCTCAATATTTTAAAGGTTACGATGTTAGCTATATAAATGCTAACTTCTACAAGCTAATATAACATTCAAGTTTATTTCTCCCCGTATTGCTAATTTACAATCAAAGCCTTTGAGAATCGGTTAAAATGTGGGTTAAAAATTTTTTCTAGTCTTAACTAATGAGCATCTATCTAGTTCAATGATCGATAAAGGCTATGGATTCATATCATCATTAGGAAATCATTTCCCAATATACATATATATATATATATATATATAATTTATTTTTTAGTGTTTCAAAAAAGAAAAAAACAAAAACAAAAATAGGCAATCATATACAATCATCAATATATAATGAACCTCCAACCCCAAGCTTAAGATCTACATTATCCCCAATGTAGTATGATATAAATAAGTGTAAGGGTGCATGGAACATACTAATTCATGTGGGCATTGTGGAATAGTTGCCACTTATGAAATGACTACATCATGTGGTTTATAGAATCTAAAAGTTGACCTTGATGTTGTTATTATTGCTCGATGGTACCTTGAATGGTGGTTGTTGGTGTGATGTAGGAAGAGGACGAAATAAGTAGGGTGCAATGGTGTGTAGGCTTAGGTGATAGAGATGGGTGGATGAGGAGGGTGGTGCTATGCGGCGGTGGATTTTATGGATGTTGTGTAGGTGGGGGTTGAATGGTGTGAAAGAGGGGGTTTGGTAAAGACAAAAATGGGGGATGGATTTTTATTTTATTTTATTTTATTTTGTGTTCAAAATGATTAGGGGCATACTTGTAACCTCATCTTTAGGAACATCTTCTAAATATCCCATCAACACACCGTTTGTGTGGGAATGGTTCATCCTAAAAGTAATACTTTAAGTGTATAAAAAACTTCTTAAATTCATAACTCAGATCTGGGGGAAAGACTCCACACACTATGACGTTGACACATTCTGCATATTATGGTGGATCCAACCTTTTTATGGATAGAAAATGTTTAACTTGGAAGGAGTCATCAATTGGTAGTTCATCCTCCTCCATATCATGTGACTCTTATTTCATCCTTTATAAATGGTTTGCCACAAGATTTTCTATCCCTTTTGTGTCTTTAATGTCTAGATCAAACTCTTTTAGTAATATTATCCATAGAATCAACGTAGTATTAGCATCTTTCTTGCTCAAAAGATATTTGATGGTGGAGTAGTCGATATAACTGATGACTTTGGACCCCGCTAAGTAAGACTGAAACTTGTGAAAGGAAAAATAATTGTTAATAGCTCCTTTTTTGTGGTAGCATATTTAACTTGGGCCTTATGAAAAATACGACTAGCATAATAAATTGCATGAACTATCTTGTTTTTCATTTTGTCCTAGCTCAACGCCAACCGCATAATCACTTGCATCAATCATAATTTCAAATGGAAAATTCTAATTTAGTGGTTCCATAATAGGACCTATTATCAGTTCTTCATTCAACCTATGAAAAGCATCAAGGCATTCATAAGTGAAATCAAAGAGAACATTTTTAAGAAAGAGGTTATTTAAGGGTTTTGAGATTTTTAAAAAGTCAGTGAAATGCTTTTAGAAATTAATATATCCTAAGACACTTCTTACTCCCCTGACTAATATTGATGGAGGTAATTTTTCAATGACTTCTACTTTTATTTGTGTCCTAGAACTATTCCATCCTTTACCATAAAGTGGAATTTCTCCTAATTTAAGACTAAATTAACCTCTTCACAATGTTGAAAAACTAAAGACAAGTCAGCTAAACAACCATTAAAACTAGTGCCATATACAAAAAATTCATCCATAAACACATCCATATTATCCTCTATAAATTCAAAGAAGAAAGTTATCATACATTGTTAAAAAGTGGAAGAGGTATTATAAAGAATAAAGTATTTAAGCCTATAAGAAAATGTCCTATAGTGATACGTAAAAGTATTTTTTTTCATGAATTGGGATTTTAAGAATCCCTAATAACCCTCTAAATAATAAAAATAAGAGTGCCTAGCCAAAATTTCCAACATTTATTCTATAAAGGAAAGAGGAAAATGATCTTTTTGGGTTGCCTTATTCAACTTTCTATATTTAATGCAGATCCTCTAACATGTAAATGTCCTAGTAGCAATAAGTTTATTATTCTCATTCTTAACTACGGCTGCATCCCCTTTTGGGAAACCCATATATTGGGCTAACCCATTCACTATATGAAATATGATAAATTATGCCAACATCTAGTAGCTTAAGTACACCTTTTTTAACTGATTCCTTCTTATTAGGATTTAATATATGTTGGTGCTCAATGGAAGATTTATGATACTCTTCCATGAGATATACAAACAAATTTGTGGGTTGATTCCTTTAATGTCATCCATGGTGAATATAATGACCTTGTAATGCTTCCTAACTGTACTTAACAACTTATCTGTTTCATTTTTTATTTCGACATTAATTAACAATCACATGATAAATAAACTTAGGGCTAAGGAATTCATACCTTAAAGAGGATGGGAGTGGTTTTATTTCTACCTTTGGTGCTTCATCTTCTTCACAAGTAGAACTTTCTGGCACTAACTTCAAACTTTCAAGCTTTACATTTTGAAGTCAATTAGATGAGGTTGATTCCAAAGATTGAGCACATACGGTTACCTCGGGATCTTCATCATTTATTGAGTTGTCACTTACTAAACACTTATCACGTTGATCAACTGAGTAATAGTTTTCCAATTTCTCATATGTACACTTGTTAATCACATCAACCCTATAACAGAATTTATTAGTTAGAGGGAGTTTCATAGCTTTGCTTAAGTCAAATTCTACCTTTTCCCCTCCACTATTTAGGGAGAGCCTTACATTTTTAACATTGATTTAACATCCATAGTAGAAAGGAAGGGTCTTCCTAATATAATTGGAATGTTAGAATCATCCTGTATTTCTAAAATAATGAAGTCAAGTGGATTAAATAACTTAGCAACCTCAATAAGAACATTTTTAAGTATACCTACCAAATAATTTAATGATTGATCCACTAGTTAAAGTGATATCGCGGTTAGCTTTAAATCACCTATTCTAAGCTTCTTGAAAGTACACATTGGTATCAAGCTTTTGCTTGCACCCAAATCACACAAAGCACAATTAAAAGAGACATTACTAATAACATAAGGAATAGAAAATGAACTGGAGGTAACTTATTTTGAATTATAGCACTACACTCCTTAGTAAGGGTCACAATCTCATATTCTTCCAAATTTCTTTTATTAGAGATGGTTTTTGTTAAGATCTTGGCATAAGAATGCATTTGAAAAAATGCCTTAGTGAATGGGATATTAATATGTACTTTTTTCAAATCTCCAAAAATTTTCCAAATTGGTTTTTTAACTTAGCCTTGAATAACCTTTGGAGAAAGGGTAGATGAGGCTTGTAAGTAGTAGGAGGTATATCTTCTTCCTATTCTCATCTACTTTATTTTCACCTTTTTCTTCATAATGACCATGCACCCCATCATTTTCCTTCAACTTAGGTCCCTCGTATTGTTTTCTACTCCTAAGGAATATAGCATTTACATGACCTTTGGGATTCGTCTTGAGTTATCCAGATAGCATACCAAAGGCTTAGAAGAAGAGCTATCATTTTGTTCCAGTTGAGTGATTTGTGCCTCTAACATCTTGTTATGCATAAATAGGGAATCCATCTTAGCGACCAATTGTTTTACTACCTCATTTATAGTTTATTGTTGTTGCTTAAACTCTTCGTTAAATTTCAATTGAGTCATCACAAATTTTCCATCATATTTACGAAATTAGGCCTTTGAGGTGGAGGATTTGGTTGAGGGTCATGAAAACCAGAAGGGCTAAAAATAGATATAGGCATGGGATTTAGAGGTGGGATTCTATAATATAAATTTAGATGATTCATACACCCTATATTATAGGTGTTGGAGAATGGATCTCCCTTATAATTAAAATTATCAATATAGTTAAATTTTTTAATACTAGAAGTATCATGGGAAAGGGTTTTTTATAATTTACATTATAGTATAGAGTGACCCACATAACCACAAAATTCACATGCAATTGTTGAAGTAGATGCCATAAAATAGATACTGAAGCTTTTAACATTTTTAAACAAAGCATCAAATTTAGATAATTTATGATCTAAGGCATCGATGTCATACCTTCCACCTTTTGATTTTTGAACTCACTATTATTTTGTTCATCAAAGCTCCTCCCGCATTAGCATCAACATTCATTCGAGTAATTGAAACTTGATGATGAGAAAGTACAACAAATGGAGGATGAATTTTTTAGGGGTTGGATGAACCAAGATAACTTTTGAATCATCAAAATGGAAGAATTATGGTTTCATAGAACCCCTTCCTTGTGTAGTTTAATCCCCTTGAAATTTTCCAACAGACTCTATCAAGGTGGGTTCTTGATTTAAAATCAAGAAAACAGTTTGCTATGACTGTCGTTTATGGCTTGTACTCTGTTAGTGGTCATAAGGAACTCTATAAATCCATTATGTCATTGGCTAGCAACTTGACTGGACCATGGGTAGTATGTGGGGACTTTAACTACCCCTTAACTCCATAGATAGAATTAGTTCTTGACGGGTATCCAATTATGAAACTATTAACTTTAAGGAATGTTGTCTATTTTCTAATTAGTAGATATTCAATTTGATGGTTTCTTCTTCACATTTGATACATGCAATGTTCAATGTAAATTAGATCAGGCCCTTTTTGATATAGTAGGATTTGCATCAGACCTGAATCTTACAACATTTTTCTTAGTGCTAGGTAGTTCATCTAACCAATCACCTTGTTTAATTTCAATGGGCAATAATAGGCCCCAAAGGAATTCATTTTAGTTTTTTAATATGAGGTGTGATCACCCCAAATTTATGGGGATTATGAGTAAAATTTGGAAATTATCTGTTTGTGGCACATATCATTTCATCCTTTATAACAAACTAAAGGATCTTAAAGGTGAGTTGAAATCTTTTAACCACCATAACTTTGTGCACATTATTGCTCAGGCTAAAATTTCTAAAGTGTAACTCAAAGGGGCCTAGGAAAAAATGATGGTGGGTAGTTTTGTGTAGGTGTGGGATATGGTGAGGGACCTCAGGAGAAAGCATTGTTTCTGAGGTGAGTAGTGACTAGCTTTTTTGCCTAGAAAAAAAAACCAAGTTTCTCTTCAACATGGATTTGAATTCCAAATTCTTCTTCGACACGATTAAAACTAAAAAGCAAAATCTAGAATATTGATTATGCAAAAATCCGATGGTGCTTTGACCCATCTAGATGAGGAAATGGAAATGGAATTCCTTAATTTTTTTATAGGGACTAATGGGTTTAGTAATGTCTCATGAATCTCTCGACACTCAGGTGGTGCTATCTGGTCCAATCCTAAATGTTTACTAGTGTTCTAGACTACTCAAGCCTCTCACTAATGTAGAGATCCAAAACACCATCTTCTCCTTTGATAACTTCAAAGCTTTGGGCCCTGAAGGATACTTGGCTAGAATCTTCAAAGCCTCTTAGGATGTGGTTAGATTAGATTTTTTTGCACCATTTCAGGAATTTGTTAGAGAAGGGCAAACTACTCAAAAGGATAAACCATGCTACTTGGTCCTCATTCGAAAAATAGCTCAAGCAACATGTGTGTCCGACTTTAGACCTACTTCTTGTTGCTCGACTATATATAAAGTCATCACAAAAATCCTTACCAACATTATTACAGGAATTATAGATAGTATCATTAGTGTTAAAAATGGTGTGTTTATATGGGGTCATCTTATGTAAGAAATTATTCTCTTAGTTCAAAAACTCTTGAAGGATTATTCTCGCAAATTCATGTATCCAAAATATATGATTAAAGTGGACATTTGTAAAGCCTACGACTCTCTATCTTGAGTGTTTCTTAGGGATGTCTTATTGGCTTTTAATTTTTCAGAGAGGCTTGTGGTCTTAGTAAAGGAGTGTGTCTCCACCACGAGTTTCTCCCTCAAACTAAATAGCAACATGTTTGGATTCTTTAAAGGGGCATAAGGTCTATGATAGGGGGATCTGATCTCAACATTTTTATTCATCTTGTGTATGGAATATTTTAGTCGGTAGCTAAAATTGCTTTCATAGAACAAAGAGTTCTCTTTCTACTCTTGTTATAAACCATCGAGTTTGGTCCATTTAGCCTTTATTGATGATATTATCCTATTTTATTGAGGGGATGTTCCATCGGTTAAGACCCTCTTGATGGGACTTGACAATTTTAGTGAAATCTTGGGCTTACGGGCAATCCTCTGAAATCCTAAATCTTTTTGGTTGGGGTTAATGAAAATACCTAGCAGGAAATTCTAGATTTCTCTATGATAATGCAAGGTACCTTCCCTTTTCGCTACTTGGGTGTGCCCCTCAACCCTAGCAAATTATGATATATTGATTATGAGATCCTCATTAATACTATCTATGAACACTTACAAGTGTGCAAGTTAAATACTTTATCGTATGCTGGCCGCCTGAAACTTCTCAATTTAGTTATTCAGAGAGTGATGAGATTCTGGCTGTCTATTTGTATGATCCCTAAGACTTTTTCCAAAAGAATTGTTAGCTTCTATAGAAGATATTTGTGGCAAGACAAAGCTCCACCAGTGGTGCGGAAAACTATTTACTTGTAGGGAAAGGGTGGTGGTTTGGGTATTCATGATCTTTTGACATGGAATTTTTCTCTCCTATACAAGCATATTTAGTGTCTGTAAGAGGAGAAATTGAGATTATGGAATAGGTGGATTCATAACCACTACTTGCATAACACTACTTTGGACACCTTTATATTGTCACATGATACCTCCTAGTTAATGAGGAGGCTGAGTTAAATCCATCAATTATTATTTCTAGACCTAGGATCATGGAATAGGGAGGTAGATACCTTGAAATCATGGTAGTCAGCTAAGGGCTTCTCCACTAAGGATGCATATGATTTCTTTTGAGCCAAAGCAAAGAAATGGAAACCTTTTGGAGTGGTCTGGAAATGCAACAAGACAAGTAGATACTCCTTTTTCTATGGCACATACTAAAGCGATGGTTATTCACATAAGATAGATTCACATTCTTGGATGGCCCCAAAGAATGACTTTTTGCTGATTGAATCTTGAAAACCTCGATCATCTATTTTTTTCTTGTCCAATCCTCAAAAATATTTGGTAAAATATTCGTGCATGGTTGGGCATTACTCATGGCTACATGAATCTTTATAGTACTATTCGAGTAGCTAGTAGGTGGAGACGGTAAAATTGTAAGATTATTAAAATAAGATCACTAGTAATAGGAGCTTTATTTTATCTCCTTTGGAAGGCACAAAATGCGATCGATATTGATGACCAAGAGTTTGAATCGAATAGTATTATTTTATAAGTCAAAAAATATGTCTACAGTGACCTATATTTTGAAAAGGCACACGTAAACTATTAGGTTTTTTTAACATATCAGTATTGTAACTGATAGTGTTATTGAGTTACCAGACTATGGTATGCCAATGCCTTACTTGAGCTTCCGGGTATGCCCGAAGTATTTGTATGTTTTTTGATATATTTTACATATTTTACCTGAACATTCATCTGAGTGTCATAAGTAAACCCGTTGTGGAAGGTGTAAATAAGAAGCCACTTCTCTAATCTATGTGAGGGCACATCGTCAAGAATTCCTTTAGTGGTCTAAAGCTTCATGGAATGATTTTCCTTCCTTTTATACAAATCTTGTGATCTATTTCCTCATTTGTACTATTTTACTTAGGGACAAGTATTTTCTAAGAATGCACTAGAAAATTGATCCCAAGTGATGATAGACCAGCTGAAAATAAATATAACCAAACCCTAGCCTTGTTCTTTAGAGAGAATAGGCATAGTCTATGTTGAGTAGCATCCCTTGTCACTCCATTAAGCTTCAAGATATTGTAATACTCTAAGAAAATTAATAGATGGAGGTTCAGATCTTCAGTAAGACCTCCTCCAAACTAATTCTCTATTGAACCATCAAGAGTACTAATGGTTTTAGCTCAAAGTTATTAGCTTTAATAGTGGGTCTTGTAATGCTTGAGTGCATGCCTTGACCTTTTGAGGAGGAAAAATCCTTAAGAATCTAATTACGATCACCCATTGTAGCTTGTTCTATGTTACTTCCTTATATACCTTCTTATGTCTACAATAGTTAATGGTAGTTTAGGATTGTTCTTGTCATATACTTTCAGTTGATGCCCTTGCATAAAATAAAGTTAGTAGCAAAAAAAAACCATAAAAAAAAAGAAAATTCAAGCCTAGCCTAGTCACATAAATAATCAATATTAACATCATAGTCCCCAGCAACAAGACTAAAAACTTGATAGGGAGGTCTAAAAGCACATGGATTCATTGTTCCTATGAAGGTTGATCCCATAGATAGTTAGGGTTAATTACCAAAATCTACATATTTGGCTAGTTAAACCAATAAATAACTAATCTAGTGGAATTCAATATAATGAAGGCCTATGATTGGATTTTCACCACAACTTCAATAATCAATGATGAACTATTTCAGTTCTTGGTGTTGGTTTAATTTAAAAAGGGTGAATTAGGTTAAATTAATCTTAACCTTTTAAGTTCTAAAGATTATCCCTAATTAAGCTCAATTACCTAATTTCGTGGAATTAAGATTATATTAAACTCATCATGCTTCTTGCTAATCTAATAGAATCTCCTAGGAATCTAGCCTAATTTCATGGTTTGAATTACCTCCTTAATTTTTAAAGATTTGATATTAGTTTTCAAATTTTGATCCTTTCATTAACTACCTATGATTGTTATTTTGGTGATTATGCTAGTCGTCAAAGTTCAATTACAAGAAATCAAATTTAAAAATTCAAACTTTCACTAAGAATGTAAATTAATTTATCATCAATTACCAGAAAAGTTAGCTTATTTCCCAATCCTAGATAAAAAATCTACTCACACATGTTTAAATATAATGAATACATCAAATAAATATGCAACTTAATCATTGGAAGAGATTAATTAAAGAGAAGAGCAAAATCTTTAAGGTAGAGAATTACAATTTAATATTTCATAAGAAATCCTTCATTTTTCTCTAATACTTTAGTTTTAGAACTAGATACTAATTGGCAGGTAGAGGTGGCAAAAGTTGACCTAACCCACATAAAAATCAACCCGACATAAACCAATAAATTTATCAACCCGGTCCAACCCAAAATCAACCCAAAACTAACCCAACCTGACACTAATCCTAATATAAGTTACCGAACCTTACCCAACCCTAACCCATAATCCGCTATCAACCCGACCTGCCATCAACCTAGCTCACTATACACCTAACCTGGCTTAAAAAAATTTAAATTCAAGATTAACCAATTATGATAATAAAAAATAAACATATCTTATTATTTATTTAGAGATTTTAAAAATATATTATTATTATTATTATTATTATTATTTAAATATTACTTATTTTTCTTTCTTTTATTGTGAATTTACTTATTCACCAATAATATTATAATTTTACCCATTTTTCATGTGAAAAAAAGCATTACAAGTTCATAATAATAAACAAATAGAAATTAATAACAAATTATTAATCATATAGTCATATGAAGTTAAACTTAATTCTTGTTTATGAGGTTAATGAGTTGTATTCATTTTGGTTATCAATGTCCGATTTGACCTAAGTATAAAGTGATTCGATCTAGAATTAGCTCAATGTTAACCCAACCTAACCCATCAAAACTTAAAAAGACCTAATTTATCAATTTGACCCAAAATAAACCCATCAAATTGACTCAAACATAAAATGACTCGAATATGAGGCTGCTCAGTCTAAACCTGACCCGATAGGGATGTAAATGGAGTGGGTTCAAGACGAATATGCCCATGCCCATACTCTTATCTGATAAGAAAATATGTACCTAAATTTATACTCATACCTAAAATGGGCATCCACTAACACATCTATATCGCATCTATTAGATGTCTGTTACCCGACGAATAATTAGTTTAGCCGTTAATGGATATTATCTAACAGATAAAACCATTACCTAATGGATAAATTTATTTATAGTTAAACCAAATGATAATTTTAACCTTAATTTATATTATATTTATTTTAAAATTAAGGGCAAAAGGTTATTATATAGCTTGTAAATAGGAAAGGATATGGATACAAGTATAGGTACGGATACTGATATGGATCTCCCATACTTTTATCTATACCTGAACCCGATGGATATTTTTTTTTCTATCGTCCATATCTGTTTAAGTATCCGATGGATAAAATTTGTTAGGTTTCAGGTAAAATAAGCCCCATTTACATCTCTATACCCAACCCAACAAGCTAATTCAAATAATCTGAATTTGACCTACTTGAAATTGAACTATCTCAACCCAAACCTTACTTGACCTGATAAATTAACATGACACAACTCAAATCTAAAATGACCTAAACTCGACCTAAACAATAAGGCAACCTGCAATTACCTAAACCCAAAATGACCTAACCCGACCTAGGACCTATCTGTAAAGGAAAATGGCCTACAAATAAGCCGACCCTAAAATGACCCAAACCACTATAACCAGGCCCAAACCCAGCCTGCCCAGCCCAATTGCTGCCTATATTGGTGGGTAGGAGAAAAAAAAAGGATCCTTTAAACCTTAACCTAAAATGCATACATATATATCTACACACATACATACATACATACATAAATATATATAAGCCTTAAAAATCTGGAAAGAAATAAAGAAGCTTTGTAAAATTTTGAATTAAATTATAGGTGTGACATGTGCTGTCTTGCTTAATATGTATTTATTTGTATATTCTTTGGTGTTTTAGCCATAACGTTTTCATCTAACCATTGATTGATGTGATTCAAGTTGCTTTGGAAAACTATTGAAGATGCCTACAACTTTTGTATTTTGTGTTTTTTAGATTCATATTGCATCACGGTTGAATTTATAGTTCTTTATATAGTTGTATTCATTTTATTCTTAAACCATGCATTTTAAATCTCATTATGGCTCCAAACTCTTATTTAACTTCCAATGATCATCGATTCTTTAAATCTTGAGCCATTAACCACACATAAGATTACAAATCAAAGCATTATCCTTGATCTAAACATGGAATATGCCTCAAAAACTCATAAATCATGCTTGAAATACACTAAGATAATGCTTATTTTATATGTTTATCAATAATTATATGTAATTAGGTACAATAATTATTATAGGTCATTTTGTATTAAATTTATTATTATGTATATTATTATGATTATATATATATATATATATATATATATTTAGTTAGGATAAAATTTGAATAGAATTTGGGTTATTAGTTTTAGCTATAGTTGGGACCCTGACTCATATATTTTATTATTAAGGAACTAGCAATTGAATTTTTTCCCCTAGTGTAGCTTTCCTAAAAGGCACCCTAACTACTAATACAAGAGCATATTTGGATTCTCACGATGATAAAGATTTAACATACTTGATTATGGAGCTAATTACATTCTTTGTTTTTGATAAAAATGTTTTTGAACCTGATGAGTGCACTTTGAGTGCTTCTTACAAGTATATAGCATATTTTCAAGGAGAAGATCATTTCATTTCAACATGTCAATGTACTTAATACTTTGTTTGCTACAAGTTTTTACAAGTCAAAGGAAATTATTATGTATGAAACTCAAACTTATAATTCAATAGAACTAGTTATCATGAGTCATAAATTAAGAATCTTGTTCGTTTATTCCATGTGTAATACGAATGCCTTGTAATGAATTTCATTGACTCATGTATTATATAGGTTCATGTTAAATTGCTACATCTAGTTGGACTTAGTGTACTAGTTAGTAATATCTATAATAGTTATGTGCTTGAAATGAGTTGTAACATGTATATGATAATGATTAACTTAGTGTGCTAATTAGCATTAGTTGTGACAGACCCTTTTAGATACCTATATAGGCATGTGGTTGAGACATTATGCACATATTGGCTATATTATTGAAATCATAATACAAATGAATTACTTGGTTATCTCTCCTTGTGAGTGAATATTACTCGCTAAGATTTCTTTGTGTGTTCTTAGATATGAACCTTTAAATGTGTTCTATGTGAGACATTCAAAGTTAGCTTTCTTATTGAGTTCTTCCTTAAATCTTCCTTGAATATTCATGAGCGAGCATCAAATCTTCAAGCACAAAATCAAATTCTCTTATCAACTCATTTAAATCTTCAACTCTTACGAAGATGATCTTTTGTACTTTTGTGTAATTTTAATTTAGGTAAATCCAATCACTCATGAGATAGTTTAATTTATGTGTGAGCATGATAAGCTGGTTATATATACAATCATGATAGGGTTTTTATTATATAAATGTTATAAAATATATAATACATGCTCTTAAACAATTAGTACGTAAAGTTGACTTACCATAATTATAAGCGATATGCATGTGTAGTTTATTAAACAGTAACGTACATATGTCCAGGTTTTTCCTAGGGGCTTAGACCTTGCCAAGATATTAAGTTTATACTTTATTCATCATTCCATGATTATCATTGCATGTGTACCTAGTGTTGATATAAATAGCATGAAACTATGTATGCATGACTAGGGTTAAAACACGATATTTACTATACATATGTTCTAGAGTGGAAATGCTTCCTTATAATCACTATGATGATAATTACTATAGTAAATGTTATATCATGCTAAAAATATGTATGTATCTATTTCATGGAATATATGACATATTAGAGATATAACACCCTCCAATTTACAAACCAAAAACTTTTGTTTAAAGAGTTAATTATGAAAGCAAAATTAGAAAAACATGGGGTCTTACTTCCACACTTGGTACAAGTTTGGTTTCTTCTACCATTATCCTACAAAGTGCTTAGGCTAAAGCTATTAGTCCACTTAATTTTAATAAAAATATCAAAAAAATATGAGTATAGGGAACTAAAGCAAATTAAAATCATTTCAAATATAGCCATATGTCAGTGGTTATAAAGCTTAGTGGAAGGAAATTACATAAAATCTTAAGAGTATAAGAAACATCCAGATCAAAAGACACCACACAAAACACTGAATAACCCTACTCTTAACCCAAGTACTAGCCTTCAACTGATATTGTAAGGTAACATATAAAGACTATTGTCTATTGAATAAGTAGGAACTCATGAAAAGGAATCATTCAGCACAATAATACTGAGTAATCCATTTAAAAAAAACTAATATGAAAAGGTCATATGGAACACATAAATTGAATTGTAATAACACATGGTATAAACCATTAAAATATACACATGATGATTCAAAATACGATATTTTTATAAGATAGAAAATTATTAATAAGGCCAAACACCTCACATACTTGTTCATTTAGAATATAATAAAACATACCAACCAAGCTTACAAGTGATACTCTCTGGACTAATAATTAGAACCAATCTTACCACAATAACCATAACCTTATAAAACATCCTATACATTACAAGCATATCATTAATATTAGCCATAAACAAAACCAATTAGTGATTATAATCATTTCCATTTTTATTCACACTAAGTTCAGGAAACCCACTATTCTCTATCTGGTGGAACATATAGGAGCAACTCTTAGGGAAAAACGTACCTTATCCACTATTATTTTCTAATTGAACAGACATAATACCTCTTAGAGTAATACACTTCTAACCAATATTCTTAAACTGGTAGAATGGTCTAAAGAACCTTTTAGGAAATACAAACTTTAGCCACTATTATCAGTTGATGGAATAAGCACAACAACTTGATCCTGACTTGTGTGGTATTTCACTTTAAGAAATTAATATCTTATTCATTATTGCTTATCTCAAGATTATATTATTATTTACATTAAGCTTGGGAGCTCCCATATTCTTAAATTAGTGGAATGGTTTGAAGTACCTATAAGGGACAACATAATTGAGCCACTATTATTGTTTTGTGGAATGGACTCAACACTTCTCCAAGAAAAATACATTAAAAAACTATTCTAAAATCTATGTAATGTTTTGAAGCTCCTTTTAGGGAAAAACCACCTAAGCTACTATCATCCTTTGGTGGAATGGAACTTATACCTCAACCCTAGCTCACGTAATCTTTCTTTTTAAGTGATTAGTATCTTATTTATAGTGGTAATTCTCGAAGTACTCATACATACACATATGTAGACATGCATGACACATAATTAGGGCTATTAAAAGATGAGCCAAGTTTAGATAGGGTAGGCTTAGGCCCAGCTTATTTAATAAACAAGCCTAAAAATAATGCATGAGCTTATATTGTTTATAAACGAGCCAATCTTTTAACGAGTCAAGCTGAGCTTTTAGTGAGCCAAATCACAAGGTTTTATTGTAATTAAGATGATATCACAAGCTTTTGCACTATAAATAAACTTAAGCCTAAATTTATTATGCTCAAGCTTGGCTTGTGTAATAATCAAGCCAAATTTGAGCCTAATTTTTAAGCTCATTTAGCTAAATAAGTGAGACAAGCCCAATAAACCTCATGCACCAGCTTGGTTATTTAACAGCCCTACACATAATATATCTTAATATAATCATTTGAAACACATAAAACACAACCAACATGAATTACCATTAAACTTATCTAAGGAAAATGCCACACTTCTCCTATGAAACCTTAATTCTATAAGTTACTCATAGATTCTCCTTTGGAACTCATTCTTATCACCAAATTCTATACCCATACTTAAAATATTATTATTGACAACATACCAAAATATTGATATTTAACTCCAATGCCTTACACATGTGATAATATACTACCTTTATGGTTAGGATTTAAATTTCCCACAAAATTGTAATTTAAGAAATCAACCATAATTTCTCCTCTAAAAATAATATATCCACCAACTCAATATACATTCCTAAAATATTATTATTAACATCATATTCAAAAATTGAGGTCCAACTCCAATGTATTAGATATGTTATAATAGCTTATCTTTAGGGTTACTATTTACATTCCTTAAAAAAACCTTAATTTCATGATTTAATCATAATTTTTTCTGTAAGACTCATGTGACTCTTAAATATAAAATGCATCTCTAAAATACCAATATGACCAACATATCCATAAATTAATATCAAACTCAAAAATTCCCACATATGATAATAATTTTGCACTTAGGGTTATTTTGCGCACTCAAAGCTACCATTCTCATTTATTAGGCTTAGACCATTCATATTTGCTCCAAAATTTCCATGTAATATACTTAACTTATTTCAACCCACCTATCACATTAAACTACCTAATATTTTTAAGCTATATTGGCCAAAATGCTCTTAAGGTAACTAAAATACTCTTTTTTCTACTAAAATCTTACGAGTTCCAATATAAATGATTTTTAAACCTCTAATACGTTCTATCATCATAAAAATGCATAGCCAAAATTTTACATGGATTCAAAACCGTGCCATGCATCCTTACTCATAGTATGGCATGTATTAACGTGCATTTCTAAATCTTCAAAAGATGTTCTTTCATACTTAACAATAATTAAGGTATACTTATCGGAGTAAATATCATGATATGCTTAAAATGAACAAATTGCCCCTAGGGCCTATAATAATAATATTCAAGCTAAAAATATGCCTTAACATGCTCAACTTATCATACTGAACATACATAATATATCTAATTTCTCCTAGCATAAAACCCATTTTTATATATTTCGTACATCATAATTTATATAAAATTAAACACGCTCTATTGTACCAATTTTCATCCTAAAACTCTTAAGTAGATAATTATAACATGAAAAGAATACTTAATATAATTTATACATCAAAAATCCAAATGTGTTATCATGCAATGCATGATTTTTAGCAAAAACACAAATTATGCGTAACCTACTAAAACTCATCAAGCTCCGCTAATCAAACTTTTATACATGAAAATAATACTAGATTAATCAATTTAATATTTAATCAATAAAATTATATAGCTTATTAAAATATTTATTAAATAGGAAATTTACTAAATTACCCTCAGTAAAAAATGGGAAAATTTTAAAAGCTCCTCACAGTGCATGGGGTATTAGTTAGCTAGGTGGAGGTGATGGTCAGTGGTGGATGGAAACAACGGTGGCTACTTGTTATGAGACTACTAGATAGGGAAAAGAGGAGGAAGAGGCTAGTGGTTGGTGGCTAGAGTTGCTGGTTTGGCTAGGGATGAAGTGGAAAGGGTGGTGATAGGATGTGTTGTAAGGAGAATGATGAAGCTAGTGGTGCTAGGACAATGATAGGGAGGCACTGTAAAGGAGACATAGGAAGGTGAGGTGGTGGTAGTTAGCTTCCTTGCTCGATTGAGGACAGACATTAGTTAGGGAAGGTTGGTTGTAGTAAGGGGAAGGTAATCTTGAGGGATGGAGAGGTGGCTGTGTTATTTTGGTGGTGTGATGTTGTTGCATAGAAAGGTGAAGGGTGACATAGAGGGGTGGCCGAGGTAGGGTAATGGAGAAGGAGAAGGGAGAAGGAAGGTATGGGATTAAGGGGAATTAGTTGGCTATAGGAGGATTTGGTAGGTGACAAAGGTGGTTGTGGTAGCGACAAAAATTGTGGAGACATGGGGGTGGTAGTGAGAAGGTGGCTTATGGGATATGAGGCATAAAAAGTTGAAGACACATGGGTTATAGGGAAGCATTGGCTAGAGGGTAAGTCATATTATGTTGGGAGGGTCGATGGTGAATACTGGTGGTGAGGAAAAAAAAACAGAGGTGGGGTGAGGTAAAGGTAAGGTTAATGATGGTTGATGGTGCACAAGGTAGAGAACTATAAGGAAGGGAGGAAGAAAGAAAGAAGAATAAAAGAAAGAGAGGTGAATGATTAGGGTTTGGGGTTACGTAAACAAGGCTATGATAGGGATCTAGCATTTAATGATTTGTTTGTACCTGATTGGCCAATCTAATTGCTCTAAATTTCGGATCTTATTAAACTAGCTGCTATTAGGGAATCAACCCCAAATACTGCACTCAAGACCTCTGAACTTTGTCATTGGACAGTCCATACACTCAAAGCTCCTATTCCTGAGCTGACCATAGTTGTGGCACTAAATCAAATATCTTATACAATCTTAGCCTACGTGATATCTTTTGCAACAATAGTAGTAGTAGTGCTAGATTGGTCTTTGATTACCTCCACTATAGGAACCACTTTGACCACTCTTGTGTTGATCAACAATCCAATGGCGAACACTCAAAGACTGTGTAGACTCTTTCCCTTTTGAATCTTGCACATTAGGTTTCCTCTTACCCAAAAATAAAAATCTACTCCCAGACCAAAGTGGCAGCAACATAGGCTTGCTCACATAGTGTAGCTAAGTTATTATAGATAAATATGTCCATCATCTTCCATTTACTGAAGTGAATTCTTTTCTTAAACTAGAAAACAATCATAGCCTTGCTAGTAGCTATATATAGAGGAAATATCAACAATTCTATAAACCATGCATAATACTCCTATAACAATAAACTTCCTTCATTCTATTGGATAATCTCCTTAATCTTGTCATTCTTGAGACTGTTGATTTAGAAATGTGTATGAAGTGCTATCTTGAAATCTCCCTAAGGCATCGACTATCTTCTCTAAACATGAAAACCTACTGACCAGGCATTTGCTGGTCCCTAGAGAAAATATGCAGTTGTGCTTGCCTTTCACTTTTTTGGCTAGTAAACTACCTTGAAATCCCTATCAAAATCCTACACCAATGTTCTAGGACAATGGGTTCTTCTTCTCTAGTGTATCTTGGTTCCTTCTCTAAACAAAAAAACCTACCCACCTAACATTTGTTGGTCTTTGAAGAAAATACATGGCTATGCTTTCCTTTTGTACTTCTAGATAGTTAACTATCTTAAAAGCTTTATCGAAACCCCATATCTAATCTTCTAGGACAATCAGGCCTTTTTATCTATTATAGGTCGGCGGTTGATGATTAGAAACTCTCTAAAGCCAATCTTCTCCAATATCCTCTTATGGGTGACACCAAGGTGGTGGCGATAAAGGCTAAGATAGATGCAAACACTAGATAAACTCTATGAAAGCCTTATATGATCTTTCCAAATAGCTGACACATCCATTAAATGGCATGTTCAACTAGATGGAAAATAGAAAATGCATTAGAAAAGGTCCTATCTTACTAGCACATAAGCATGAATCAAAGGTCATTTAGCTTGACTATAATTGAGTAATGACAAGACTAATATGAATTTTAAAGCATCAATATAAAGAAAAATACATTTTCTAGTTAAAATATTTAGTATCACATGAACTAAATCCTTGAACAGAACATGATTCTCAATAACTAAAATATATGATACCAACTTATAACACACTCATTTCTATAGCAGGAAAATATTGTTTAACAAATTAATTTTAGAAACTAAAATAATAAAAATGTAGGGTTTTACCTCACATTTGATACAATTTTGGTTTCCTCTACTATTCTTATAATGGGGGTTTAAGAATAAAATCATTAATTTTCTTAAATTAACAACACAATTATAAGACTCATATTAGTAAAACAAGAAGTTGATCAATTATTCTAAATAAAAAAATGTTGGAGGTTATAAAACTCAAGTAAGAAGAAAATATAGGAGCTTATAAAAGTCTAAGAACAACTGGAATAAAGATACTTAAAAAAACACTAGATAATTCTAACTCTTAACCCAAACTACTAGGCTTTGGCTAATATAGCAAGCTAACTTGGAAGCACCATTTTCCGTTGAATTATTTAATTCTTCATTAAGTTCTATTATAATCGTATCCTTTATATGGTGAGATGAAGATGTATTATTTCTAGCACCAGAATATTAGGAAATAGAAGCCATAATAGGTATAACCCTTATAGCCACTATTGGGGTCTTATTTACCAATTCTCTACCACTAGCAACATCTAACATATTACGGTCCTTGGGCATTATTCCCTCATAGAAATACTATATTAATTATTGATTGTTGATTTGATGGCCATAATAACTATCATACAGTTTTAAATCTTTTCCAATATTTATGTAAAGACTTTCTCCTATCATACCTAATACCACATATATATTTTCTAATATTTGTGACCCTTGATGTTGGAAAATGAATTTTTAGAAATAACTTTTGCATATCAACCTAAGTATTACCAAATCTAGTTAGCAAATCATATAACCGTTCCTTAGCAGCATGAGCTAAATAGAAAGGGAAATATTTTAATATAAGTTTATCTATGTTTTCTCTTACTAGTTTCCCACCATAATATGCTATATAAAATTCCTTCAGAAATTTATTTACAATAGTAATGCAACTTGGTCCCAAAGAGCTAATGTTCTAAAAACCTCTAAAAATAGAAAGTGTAAGTATCACTCCAAGTATAATCTCACACCAATCTTGTCCTTTAGGATAATTAATATAAAGGATATTAGAGTTAAAAGTAGAGGTTGCAAGCTCCTTCAAAATTTGGTTGGTGATCGATTATTCAATAATTTTCCCTAAATCATCATTGATGCTCTCTTTAAATAATGATTAGCTATTACTTAGAGGTAAATTAATAGCACAAATGTGTTCTAGTTGCCTTCAAGTTCTACTCAACACATGAGAGGAAGAATTATGATCCATTAATTGAATGAGTTTATGTTTGTTTTTGTTAGCAAACAAGGATTCCTATTGGACATGCACAAGAAGATAAAAGTGAGTTTTAATTAGAAGAAAAGATAAAAATAAATAAAAAATGATAATATAAATAAGAACTAAAGTTTCCGGTCCATGTTAAACCCTAAACACACAAGAAAATAGTAAGTACCGAGTAGGGGTTGATCAAACAAAGACTGTATAATTTCATAGATTTATGTTATCAAGAAAATTTCCCTAGTTATCACATTAGGAAGAACTAATCGCTAATAATGGAAAGAATAAAAATTAATAATTAAAAAATAACTAAATAATAATAATGGGATAATGAGGGTTAGAGGATATATTTATCATAGAAATATCAACTGATCAGTGAATAAAATGGTCATGTAGTATTTTTGATGTTAATAATTAACTCAAGAAGCATAAGCACACTTCTTAGCATCTCCCTTATGCAAATAAGCTAAGGTATTCTTATGATTTATATCCTAAACAATAAATAACTTAGGATAAGATCTCTAGATTTATATAATGGTAATATTAACGATTAGAGAATAGCTAACTAGAACCATAGTTACAGTCAGCTTAAATTATGTAGTTATAGAAATCAATAAACATAGATTAAATCAATAACCTATTTTTTGCATTCGAATATATATGTTAACAATTATGGATTAACTATAATATCCTAGAATCTAAGTAATACTCAAATTAACCACATGGATAAGCTAGATGATAAAGTCCTAATCTTGGATTTGTGATTGATAAACTCGGTTTATTAATCTAACAAAAAATACACATAATAATTAAGTTTAATTAACATTTCACAATTAATTATCTCATAACCTTAAATTATTCTCCTAACCCATACTAATCTAGCCTAATATATTAATAAAAGAAGAAAGTGTAGAGCCTAAACACATAAAAATCATAAATTTACTTAAGATAGGTAAATAAAATAATAAATATTAAATTAAAAGGCATAAAATCATTGAATTAAACTAATAATGAAAATTGCATTAAAATAATAAAAAAGTATGAAATAAGTAAATGAGACAAAGGAAAGAAAGAACTTAAAATATTTTAGAATCGCAAACACCATGTGATCTCCCATACTCACGGTACATCAATTAAATAACTAAATCTAACAAAAGAACCATTTTCCATTGGTTTATAAATGATGAAAATAAAGTTGAAGTTCTAACAAGGGTTATCTTTTATGGTCTATTTGACCTAATATATGTTATATATATAGATAGAAGGTTATATGAAGTAGATCTAAAATTTGGAAAATATACAGTCCGTATTATTAAGTACAGGGAACCCTTAATTTTTCTCTAACACTATTTGTGAGGTTGTAATTAAAGGAGCATGTGAGAGGAATACCAAGGAAATATGAACCATATTTAGAGAAATATATACTATATTTCCCTAAATATAGAGTCTTAGTATTTCTGGTTCTTAAACACTTGGTCCCAATATTTCTTGCTCAAAAATACTATATGCCAATATTTCTTGCTCATAAATACTAGGCATGAGTATTTCTTGTTCCATCATCGTACTATCTTGATTTTTTTATACATGACTTCTTTTTTAGGATATTTTATGATGGTTCATCCAAATTTCGATAACTTCAAGCTTTGTTCCTCATACAATTCTTTTTTTTTTCCCTTAGTTATTTGCCCAAATTGACTAGATTTTATATATTCCTACAAAACCAAGCAAATAGAGAAAACTTGAGAAAAGTGGTTAAATTATCAAAATAAATAAATAAAATTGGGTGATGCTATGTCAATTGATTTCATAAAATATACACCTGTCAAAAACCCCCATGCTTGAACTGTTGCTTGGCCTTAAGTCACATAAAAAAAAGTATGAGAATTCCCAAATATCAAGTAACATATAATCCCCCCTTCGGATAGTCAAAAAGAGATATCAATAATTGACATAGAGAATGCACATGTTTCATTGGGATTGAAAATAATAAAAAGTGAACATGTATAAAATCATTTTCAAATTCATTTGAGGTTATATACATCACAACCAATTCACCATCCAACAAATATTTTTTTGTTATCAATGAGAACAAATATGAAGAATTAGGCCAATAGGTTCTTATTTTAGGCATGTGTGAGCACTCTACTATCATTTATCTTGGTTTTTTTTATGTACTGTCGAAAATTCTACAGATGATAATGATCAACCATAGGCTTTTCACTCTTCTCTATTTGCCACTCCTTATAAGTCGAAGCATGAAAAAAAATCAAGTGTCCTTTAATGTGGTTGTAATAGAGCTATAGTAGTCAAAGGTAAGATAAATTATAGTATTGTGGCACAATTTCTACTACTTGTGAAGCATACAACTTTCAAAATTACAACTCTTTATCATTTTTAACTTCACCTTTTCTTCAATGAATTTTCTACTTCCAATCATCACCTCCTATACTACCAACATCCTGGAATGTTATTTTTCATTTTTATTTTTAACTTGAGCCATGTTTTACTAGGGAGGTGTGCTTTATGCTCCATCCTATCCAACACAAGGATTTAATGGTTACATAATCCATCCTTTTTCCACATCATTACTTCAAGTGTTTTCCCCACTTTTTTGTGTTTTTCTCCATTATTTTTTTTAAAGAATATGACTCCCTACTCACTAAAAAAACACGAAAAACACCCATATGCTTAAAGTCTGAACCAAATTAGTATCTTATTATAGAATTGTTCTCCATTATCCATTGACTAATGGATAAGATATCATATGGATAATCAGCTATGAATGTAAGTTAAATATCGAGAGAATAGGCTTCAAAGCTCAATGTTGTTATGTGAAGGGAAGATTATAATAGCTAGGCTATTTGCATAAGTTTTTAACAAGAATAACTTTGTGCATCTATCATCTTAATGCATGAAGTAGTTTCATATAGATTTGAACATAATAAGACCAAGTTCTAGTTTCACACACTATTAGATAATAAAACACAAGAATGAAAAGTATATCAGATAAAATTTTTATCTATAATTTAGGCTCAAAAGCTCACCAATTTTTTTTTCTATTATGCATACTTTTTTTTTTCATTTCCATGATGGCTATCAAATTTTTATGTGCAACTTCTTCGATAGTGAGATGCAACCAAAACATTAAAAATCCTTTTTCTATTTTTCTAGAAGAATGATGTAAAAGAAATTTAGTCCCGATTACTTATGTGCATGAATTCTTTCAATTAGAGATTTCTTTTGTTGTTTATTCCCAAGGTGTCATCTCTTAGCTTTTTGATTCCTTCATTTTTTTCCTACAAAAACAAATTATGTAACTAAAAAAATACAAAAATATAAACTACACTAAAAAAGAAATGTTTAAAAAGAAATAATAGAAAGTAATATAATAAAAGAAAATAAAATGATAAAAATTAATAAAATAAATACAGCACATTTCCTATGATTGGGGTAGGCAGTCCTCAATGACTAAACCATAGATATATAAAGTGAGGGAAGGGGTGGTTCTTAGTAGTGATGAGGATGAGGGGGACTACAAGGGTCAAAGTTAAAATCATACCTCAAAATCATCCACTCACTATTCTTCATATGAAGCTCTGAGTTGATATCCATTGATTTTTAATATTTTACATGCCTTATTACTTTTGAGATGTTATTGTATTTTTATATTCTGAGATAGGAGAAAATATTCAAGAATTGACATTCATAATTATGAAACCATTTATTCTTCATTTGGAAAAAATCTCCCACAAAATTGAAGACAAACAAATGGTTACGTTGCTAGAAATGTACCAAACAAGCTACTAGGCGTCTATGTGCAAGGCATACATAGAATGCATGGCCACGAGCATGGGGAGCAAATGTGTGGCTTCGATATTTGCTAGAGCATAAAGTTACCATAATATCTTTTAGTTTCGTATATTTTGAATTATGATTTTTAGCTAGATGGTAGATTGGCTATATAAGCCATTAAAGTCGTGATTAGAAGTAGATGTTAACAATCAAATATTCAAGTTAATGGAAAATTTGTGAGCAATTAAACTTGAAAATTTTAATCTCTTTATCTTTGTGAATTAGAGATTAAGTCCTATTCTTTCTACTCTCGATAATCCATCTTTTTTTAGCCATCATTACCATCCAAAATCGCCCAAAATTAAAGCATGATTGAAGCCCTAAACCAATTTTAGCATTCAAAACCCTAACCCTACCATTCGAACCATAAAATAACCCTAACCTTAAAATTCAAAGTTAAACCCTAACCTTAACCCTAATCGACAAACTTATATTCCATTAAACCCTAACCTTCAAATCATCATCTTCATCAATATATCATTGTTGAATCAATATCATATTCATCTCATCACATTCAAACCATCATCATCATTCATCCACCATCAACAAAACATAATCATCTTATTTGAATCAACATCATCTTTAGTTTGAATATCCTTATCATCTATCCATCATCTTCAAAGCTTCTTCTAATTAATATCAACATAACTGAGCTATAGTATCATAAATTTGAGAATCTCATCCCCCTATACATACTTATTTTGGTATCAAAGCCTTAGGTTGGAGCTATTGCAATCAATATTCAATATTTGTTTCATGTTTATTCAATAAGGTGGTTCATCTTAAAGATTCTCCAAGAATTCATCAAATAGACTTAAAAATATTCGAGCACTTAGGGGAGTGTTTGGGAAGACATCATTTGGTTGGTGAAGAGGGAGGATGGAGAACCAAGAGAAGACTTGAGAGATATTCTCAAGACCTTCATGGGTGAGATCAAGGAGGTAAAATTACATGTGGGGAGAATAGAAGCTTCCCATGCTCAAGAGTCACATGTGCAGCCATAAAACCAAAGGGAAAAAGTAGATGAAGGCAACATGAGAAGGGCATAAAACAGAGTCAAGAAGGGCAAATAGAGTGTGGGAAATTATTTAAGACCATGTGACACCTTGATAAAAACTTATGATGATGTGGAAAATGGAAGCTGCTTTGATTTACTTCAATTTAAAGGTAATCTCAATTCAGAATCTTTTCTTGAGTGGTTGAAAATTATTGAGTCTATTTTTGAGTATAAAGAGATTGATGATGAGAAGAGTTTCCAAATAGCAATATTGATATTTAAGAAGTTTGCTAGGGTTTGGTATAATAATTTCAAGAGGAGAACGGAGAGAGAAGGAAAATAAAAAATAAGGTCATGGGAAAAATTAAAAAAAAGTTATTAAAGAAGAAATTTTTACCTAGAGAATATGAGGAAGATAATTTTATAAAAATGATCATGTTTAGGCAAGGGTTGCTTAGAGTTGATTAATATATTTGAGAGTTTAAAAGGTTAGCTCTAATATGTGATGTCCAAGAATGAGAATAATAAAGGAATGCATGATTCATCGGGGGTTTAAATATAAATATTTGAGAGAAGGTGGAGTTGTATCCTTATGAAGTGTTTGAAGACCTAGCCAAGTAAGAAATAAAGTTTGAGAAATAGTTGAAGAGAACAAAACCACTAAACAAGCCACCTAATGTTCCATATGGTTTGACTTTCAAGGGTGTGTCGAAGCCACTAATCAAGACAATGTTAGAAAGTTCACTTATGAAGAAATGGGCAAGGATCAAGTGGTTGATAAGGTGAACAAGTAGTGCTTCAAGTGTAGAGGTTATGGCCACTTTTCTCAAGATTGTCCAAACTAAAGGGCATTAATTTTGAAGGATATAACAAGTATGGAGGCTTGTGAAGAGAATGAAGACATTAGTAAAAAACTTGAAGAAGAAAGTGATAACCTAAAGGATAATTTAGAAAAAGGCCAAATGGATTGCTATGTGTTGCAAAGGGTGCTCCAAGTACAACAAAAACCATTACTTGCTCAAAGGGAGAATATTTTCAAGGCCATGTGTAGAGTCGGTGATAAAGTATGTGAATTTATCATTGATAGTGACTCATTCACTAATGTTGCTAGTGAGAAGATGGTGGACAAGCTTGGTTTAGAGACCCAGGTTCATCAAAGACCATATTCACTCCAATGACTCAAAAAAGAAAAATATGTAAGGGTAACAAAATAAACTCTTATCTCTTTAAAGATTGAAAATTATTTTGATGATGTTTTATGTGATATTATACCTATAGATTCTTGTCACATTTTGTCGGGTAGGCTTTGGCAATTTGATAGGAAGTTTGTGCATGATGGGTTCCTTAATGAGTATCTAGTGTGTAAGGGTTAAAAGAAATTTATGCTAAAACCTAATCTAGATGGGGAGGATTTAGTTTTGGGAAATGAAAAGGGGGAAAGAACTGATATCATGTAGTAAAATAAAGAAAGAAGATATCGAGTGTAGGAGGGGAAGAAGGAAGAGTAGAATGGAGTTGTTGATCCTTAAGGAGTGGGAGATGAATGAAGTGATCAAATATGAGAATATATGCTATGCATTAGTGGTAAAGGAGGTCCAATGAGGGAATAATGCTAGTATGGATCCAAGATTGCAACAAGTGTTGAAAGAGCATGCCGATGTTTTTTTGGATGAGTTGCCAAGTGGGATACCTCCTTTGAGAGGTACCGAGCATGCTATTGGATGATATGTTAGATGATTTACATGGTGCAAAGGTTCTCTTGAAGATTGATTTTAGGAGCGGCTATCATCAAATGCGAATAATGGAAGGGCACAAGTGGAAGACAACTTTCAAGACTAAGTATGGGTTATGTGAGTGGTTGGTCATGCCATTTGGGCTATGTAATGCACCAAGTTCCTTCATGAGATTGATGATCGAGGTACTTAGACCCTTTGTTGGAGTCTTTTTTTTTTGTTTACCTTGATGATATCTTGGTATATAACAAGAGTGAGTTCGAGCACATAAAACACTTAAAGAGGATATTTGATAAGCTTAGAGAGGTGAAGCTCTATAGTAAGATGGAGAAATGTGATTTTATGAATGATGCAAATCTTTTGGGGTTTGAGATGTTGAAGAGTCAATATATTGTGGATGATGATTTTGCTATGATCTTCGAAGGTTGCAAGAAACAAGGAAGTTATGGAGCTTATGTTGCTCAAGATGGGTTCTTATTCAAAGACAATAAATTATGTGTTCCCAAAACCTCAGTTTGAGAATTACTAATCAAAGAGGTGCATGAAGGAGGAATTACAGGACACTTTATAGTTGACAAGATTTTAGAGTTGCTGCAAGAACATTTCTATTAGTTGAGAATGCAAAAGGGAGTACAAATTATGGTTGTTGGGTGTGCTATGTGCCGAAGGAGTAAGATTTTCTTCCACAAAGGTTATATGTACCTTTACCTATGCATATTCAACCATGGGAAGGTATTAGTATGGATTTTATTTTGGGATTGCCTAGGAAACAAAGAGGTAAGGACTCTATTATGGTTATGGTGGATTGATTTTCCAAGATAGCTCATTTTATTCCATGTCAAAAAATTGATGATGCTACTCATGTTGTGGATTTGTATTTCAACGAGATTGTGAGATTGAATGGAATTATGAGAAGTATTATTTTGGATAGAGATGTGAAGTTCTTCAGTTATATTTGGAAGACATTATGGCACAATGTAGGAGCGAAGCTTCTAACTAGCACATTGCATCATCCTCATATGGATGGACAAACCAAAGTTACTAATAGAACTTTGGGTACTTTGCTAAGGGGATTGTTGATTAAGAGTGCTAAGGATTGGGGTGTCAAGTTAGAACATGCCAAATTTTCTTACAATCGAATTCCTTGTACTACAACATGTTCTAGTCCATTCAAAATAGTATATGGTACTAATCAATATATGAAAATTGATATGGTCCCATTGAAGAAGGGTGAAGTGAAGAGTTATGATGCACAAGAGAGAGTTGATTTCTTTCAAAAACTTCACTAACAAATCAAGCACAATATTAAGAAGGTGAATAAATTATACAAGACAAGAGAAAACAAGCATAGGAGTTATCATGTTTTTTAATAGGGAGATTTGGTATGGTTACACTTGAGGAAGGAGATATTTTCTAACCTAAGGTAACACAAGCTTATGCCAAGGGCATGTGATCTTTTCAAAGTACTTCAAAAGTTTGGGGAAAGTGCTTATGAGTTTGATTTGTCAGATTCATATGGTGGGCTATCAAGGACATTATTATGGCTATAAAAATTTGAGGGCAAACTCAAATCAACAAGGGGAGAATGATGCAAGAGAAAAAACTCAAGAATTGGCATTCATAATTATGGAAAAACTTATTCTTCATTTGGAAAGGATCTCCACAAAATTGAAGACAAATGGATGGTTACGTTGCTAGAAATATACCAAACAAGATACTAGGTGTCTATGTTCATGTTTATGGCACGCATGGAATGCATGGCCACGTGTATGCGGAGGAAATGTGAAGTTTGGTCATGTGCAATTATTAATTTATCTAATTAATTGATTAAGTAGTAGGGTTGGATATTAGCTAGAGCAAAAAGTTAGTGTAAAGTAGCATAAAGTAACATAATATCTTTTAGTTTAGTATCTTTTAAATTATGCATTTTAGCTAGATGGTAGATTGGCCATATCAACCATCAAATTCATGATTAGAAGTATAAGTTGACAAATAAATATTGAAGTTGAATGCAATTTATATTCTATGCGAGTTCAATTCAAGTTAACCAAATTTGTGTGAATGATTAAACTTAAAAATCTTAATCTCTTTGTCTGTGTGAATTAGAAATTAAGTCCTATCCTTTCTACACTCCATAATCCACATTCTTGTATCCATCATTTTCATCCAAACATCACCCAAAATTGAAGCAGGATTGAAACCCTAAACAAATTTCAGCATTCAAAAACCTAACCCTAACATTCAAACCATAAAATAACCCTAACCCTAAAATTCAAAGTTAAACCCTAACCTTAACCCTAACCCAAACCCACAAACTCATATTCCATTAGACCCTAATTTTCAAATCATAATCTTCATCAACATATCATTGTTGAATTAATATCATATTCATCTCATCACGTTCAAACCACCAGCATCATTCATCCACCATCACCGAATCATAATCATCTCATTCGATTCATCATCATATTTAGTTTACCTTATTCGAACACCCTTATCATCTTTCCATCATATTCAAAGATTCTTCTAATTAATATCAACATAACCAAGGCATAATATCATAAATTTAAGAATCCCATCCTCCCACACACACCATATTATTTTGGAACTCTCATAAGCTTCTCTTCATGTGAAGTTGTAAGGTCATTAACATTGATGATAGGAAGAGTTTGATTATCCCTTAATAACACATATTTTAGATTATTAGGTAAGGGTTTTGACTCTATTTCTAGAGCCTTTTCTATAGAGGTTCGGGTTTTTCTCCTTATAATAGGAAATTAAGTATGCTCTAGTATGTTATTAGGATAAAATCTAAAAGTAAATACACATTCCTCTATTTTGGTATCTAGTTTAAAGTTTCATTTTAACTCCTTCTAAGATTCTATTTCCATCAGGTTTTTGAGAACAACTTTTACGATTTCATCACTTGTTAAAACAACAACTTATTTAGAGAAAGTGTTCATTACATCCACCATAGAAATAAATTCACAATGAGTAGGATATCTCATGGAGTCATCAATATTAAAATGGATTGTTTCCCCATCAAATTCCATAGTAAGAGTCCCATTATACACATCAATTTTAGTTCTAGAGATTTTAGAAATGGTATTCTTGACATAATAGAAGATGGGTTGAGTGATCCATCATCTAGCATGCCCCAAACATAAATATGTAGAAAAATTAAGTTCATTCAATTGAACTAGAATATCATTTATAACCTTATTAGGATATCTATTATATCTATCCATTAACTAGCTCACAACATGGGTCTCTTTAAGGGGTTCTAAACTCATGGCATTAAAAATAGATAAAGACATAACAATTATTGGGAATCCTAAGTCTACCATATATTTTTCATACCTCATGTTTTCAAATTTACAAGGAATTATTGAAATGCTAGGATCCTTACACTTAAGTGAGAGTTTTCTTTGTAAAGTTATTGACACAATTTCCCCCATGATTAATTTTTTATCCCCTCTCCATTTTTTCTTATTAGTGCACAAATATTTTAAAAACATTGCATACCTAGGCACTTGCTTTATTGAATCTATCAAAGGAATGTGTACCTACACCTTCATAAAATTTCTAGCACCTCCTTTTCATGATCTTGCTTCTTAACCATATCTAACCATCTAGGAAAAGGAGAAATAGGTTTATACGGGTTAGTAAAACTTATTTTAGTTACTTTATTTGGTTTTCCATTGATCTTTTCTTCAACATTTGTTGATTCTTTCTCTTCTTGGTTAGTCTCTTGGTCATCTTTAATTTTCTTAGGACCATCTAATCAGTTTCCATTCCTAGTGGTGATAACACTTACATTTTCTCTTAAATTCCTTTTTGTTTGGTTGGGTAACTTTGAGGAACTTTGTGATTGCAATTTACCAACAAAATTTGCTAACTGACGTACCTCTAGATATATATTTAAAGTGTTAGTGGCTATATATTTAACTATATCCTCTACTGACGTACCTCTAGATTGTTGTGGTATTGTTGATTGAAGAGGTTGAATGAATGATGGTTTTGTTTCATTCTAAGGAATAAGATAGAATCTAGGTGTTGAATATATCCTTTTCGATTTTTATATGATGGTGGTCTTTCATTATATCTATACTTTAGGTTAGGATGTTCCCTCTATCTTGGATCATAAGTTAGGGAATATGGATCATGCTGTTGGTTTCTTTAAGACCCATATATCGTATTAATTCATTGCTTTGGTATAGGTTATCATAACAAAATAAAAATAATGGGTGACCATTATATTCGATGATTGGTTGATTTTCCTTTGCTAAATATACCCTTTAACTTTTATTATATAATTATTTATTCAGTTATTTTTTTTAAAATTTTTAGTTTTTATTCTTTTCATTATAAATGGTTAGTTTTTTCTAGTTTGTTAAGTGGAGAAATTTACTTAATAATATCAATTTATGAATTAAACTATAGTCTTTTTGGGATTGAACCCTACTGATTACTTATAATTTGCTTATATGTTTAGGGTTTAATTTGGAGTGTTTATGATAACACATCACTAATTTTTTAGGTGTTGTCTACGAGAATCCTTTACAAAAAGTTATGTCTTCTATTAAACCTTTTGATCGATATGATCTTGGTACTATTTACCCTAATAGGGGAGATAATTTAATTAGTATCTTTCAACTTCAAGTTGCTAATGCCAACCATTGTGCATCCATTCAGCAAGGGTCATAGACATGCTAGCTCTTATAACACAAACACTCGAGAAACTGCCCCATATTATTAGTCAACATTCTCATGCCACACTTCAATAGCCTTCTCCTAAATAAAATTTGGTTAAAGTTCTAGATCTTCTAGAGAGGGAGATAAGGGCTAGTGTAACACCCCAAAAATTTACCACTAAAAAAATTTTAATTTTTAATAGTTACACATGGAAGCTAAGATAGTAAATTTTGGAGTGCTATTGCCATACTTAGTACCAGACTGGTTTCTTCTATAGTTTTATTACCAAGTGCTGAGGCTAAAATTTTACTTTACTAAACATTACCATGTTCCATTAATTCACCTTTCAAATAAATCCCAATAATTATAGTTACAAAAGTGTCAGTGAAAGGGAAATAGAAAAAGATTATAAGGAAATGCAGAAACTTCTTGCTCAAGTTATTGGATAAAATCCCAAATAATCTTACACTCTTAACCTAAAGGATGACCTTAAATAGACTTGTGAACTAACTTACAAAGACCAATACCCATTGAATAAGTAGGGCCCAAAAAATGAACCCTTCAGTACAATGGTATTAGGTAACCGATTATATAAAAATAATATGCAAGGCCTGAATGGAATACATCAGATGCATCACAACAGTACATGAACATTTAATTGTGTAAATATTAATTGAATGTGATAATAATTCATATAACAAGATGCATCAAGATCATATGCCACAAATACTCATTCATTTTGGAAATAACTAAAACTTACTAATGGAACATCCAAGCGTTGCACTTTGTAGTATAATTAGAAAGCCACATCATTCTCAACAATAGGAAAAATTCTCTTAATCAACCTACAACTTCTCAATTCACAGATAAGCTCATCAACATAAACAATAAACATCATCATAGGTAAGCATAAAGGCTACTACCAAACCACAAATAGGTGCAAAGGCTGCTAGTGAATCATAGGTAGGCATAAAGTCTGCTACCAAAACATCCTAATAATCCTTTCCATTCAATTATTAAATATTTCCATTTTTATTTACTTGAATGGGGATCAACTAATTCGGAGACACTAAGGTACCCTGACTATACTAGCGCATCAGGGCATTATAGTATCCTACAAACTATCAACCCAAAGACATAAAGTTAACCTAGTTGCACTAGTACACAAAGGTATATAGTACCTACTGACATGGAAACCTAATCCATAAGTCTGCACACCCCCTATTTAGGTTTGTAGAGCTAAATAGAGTAAGATGTAGGGCCTAGTTGGGGCTCTAAGGTACAACAACAAAATTCGTAGATAATCGTGGGCTAAATCAAGTCTTTTGGGTAGCGACCCCTAAAGAGCCACCATTCTTGATCTCGTGGTCTTCACTTTAAGTACTAGTATTTTATGACGCTGACCACAAAAGCACATATTAATCACATGTAATCGATTTTTCATACTTAATCATTTTTATTTGATTCCAACATTATGAGGTAACCAAGGTCATGGTAATTATCAATGTCAACATTAGAATTTTACTAAGGCCATCATAGGCTTAAATACTCACACTTAGGCACTTTAGATTAGAATAACCAAACTACCCTAAGACTAAAGCAACCACTTTACCATCCATTTCCATTACTAATTCCATTTATTTTATCAAATTTCAATAAAAACGAAAATACACCATAATTAAATTATTGATCATGTAACTAAGTTACCCGACATACCAAATGACCATTATGCCCTTATACACCATTATGCACGTAAAATCCTACCATGCACTTTTAAAACAATCAAACACATATTCTCATGCTTAATAAACTAATAATACACATCCTACATGTTTATAAGAATAATCATCACAGTATACCCTGAATTAACAAAGTACCCCTAAACCATACAAAAATAATAAACATGCTGAAATAGGTATATCTAATACAACAAAACCCCTATACTCATGTTTAATAATGAATAACACATCTCATGCATATTTATTGGAATATTTATCATGGTACAATCCAAATTACTAGAATGCCCTTAAACCTTAAAATTAATGATAATCATGCTAAAACATGGGTTAATAAGACAAAAAACCCCTATTCTTATACTTAGCATAAAACAATACTTATCTTGTATGTTTATTTTGAACAATTACCATAGTACTTGTAAAATTACCAAAATTCCCCTATGCTATAAAAAATTTTTACTCATGCTCAAACATGTGTCTCTAAGATAACCAACCCCAATTTCCATTCTTAGCAATATTTATGACAGATTAGGCATCTTAGTTAAGTTAAATATCATTATCTAACTAAATAACCAAATTTCCCCTAGGATAATGGTAGTAATAATTTTGCTATAAGTGTATGTATATATACTTAACCTAAAATTTTTACATACACATATCATACAACATCACTTCCTGACATTATACCCCTTTTTATCACACTTCCACACATAATATTTTATACAGGATAACTAGCCTTCTTTTTCATTTTCTAAGATATCATTTATAATCATAGAATTATTTTTTATGAGTCATATTTAACATAAATCACATGTCATAACCCTAATGTGCTAACATATGATATCTAAAATTTTTTGTGGGTATCAAGGTTACTTGATTTCTAGCACACTAACTTTGTGGATAACCTACTAAAAATAGTTAGGATTCATTAATAAATTTTTTATACCAAAAAATAATATCACAAAAACCATATTAATATTTAATAAATAAAATAATAATTTTTATTAAAAATATTTATTAAGTATAAAATTACTAGACTGCCCCTATACATTAAATATTACCAAGTTTAACTACCAAGTTAGATAATGTATCACCAAATGTTCCCCTCTTAAGGATTAACTAAAAAATATTTAGTGAAAATTTTGTACCTAACCAAATACCAATCATAAATTTCTCTAAGAAAGTATGTGTAAGAAAGAATAGATGTGAAAGAGATGAATAAGGAGATGTGGTTGACATCTGGAAGGATATAAGCACTCTAAATACTGATATATAAGATGGACAAGGAGGTGTATACTATATTTTAGGACCATGAGGGCCTAAGGCTTGTGGTAGAACCAAGTTCCCAATAAAATTAAAATAGTAGATTTGACAAATACATACCAAAAGTGGCTAGCCTCTTACACATTAATGACGTGGAAAGGTACCAAATTTTTTTCCCAAGGCCTTTTCCTACATGAGATGACATGAAGCTCAAAAACCTTAACAAGTGGTGTGTCTATCATGATGATTATGCACACTCTATAGAAGAGTGTAAGTCATGAAGGGATATGGCAGAAGAACTAGTGTGTAAGGTATACTTAAAGCATTATGACGATACACCCTTAGCCAAATAAGAAAGTGTGACACTTTAACCATTCCCTCCACTTCTCAAAAATATCCACACTATTACAGGAGGATATTCTTTAGTGAAAGAATGTAATGTGACCCTGAAAGCATACAAAAGAAAGGCTGACTTCCATGGAAGAAATGACAGAGCAATAATGGATGAATGAGAAGTTAGTTTCACAATGAATGATGAGGTGTTGAGTATGGTGGATCATCATAATGACCCTTTTGCTATTAAAGTACAAAGTGTAAATTGTTTGATGAAAAGGATCCTCATGGACCCAGAAAGCTCTATTGATGTTATCTTTGAAGAATCTTACAAACAATTAGAATTGTTAGAAAGATGCTTCATAAATTAGATTTCATCTTTAGTTTGATTCACGGATAACATCATAAAATCAAAGGAAATGGTTTATTTCACTTTAACCATTACTTAGCATAGGGATTTGAAGACCATCAAAAAAATATTTGTAGTTATTCCTTGCTTGTTTGCATATAACATCATATTAGGGAGACCTTCCTATAATAAGCTCAAAGCTCATATTTTTATGCCTAGACTCTTAAAAAGGTTTTTGATTAATGTGTATGGGGAGAATTCCTAGGTGAATGGAGAATAATGTGATCATATTATGCAATAGAGGTACATGTTTTTCCTTAACTACCATTATTTGACCATGGAATGCTGACCCAAAGAATGAGCTTTAACCTAAAAGGCTTCCAAGCATACTCATCTTTGCCTTGAACTAGTGCTGAATAGGTAACCCATATTGTTCCCTTGTGAGCCTAGTCCTCAACTTAATATAGGGAAGTTTGTTATCCTTGACCACACATTATTTTACCCTCTTTCTCTTTCCTCACTCTACCCCTATATATTTGTGGTCTTAAATCTATTTTGAGGATCAATAATCATAATACAACTCTCACTTTTGTTTTCACCTCTCTCCTCTAATTTTCTTTCTTAGTATTCTATAACTTCCAACTACAAATCCAAAATCCTATGAGCCCTTCGATTCATATAGCATAAATAACAACATTTCCAAAATTAATACAACTAAATCTTTAACAAACATAGGAGTTATGTCTATTCACTCCCAACTTTACAACCTTTTCCTTTATATAGTTTGTCTCATCATCAAAATCCAACAAAACTATTAAATGTTATCTAAATCATTTCCTAGTTTCTCTAATCCCAAAAGTATAACATTCCCTAACAAAAATGTCTAATATTCAAGCATAAATATCTTTGATGTATTTGATGCCTACAAATTTTTTCTCACAATTATGAATGCTTTATGTTGATAATTGTTGTTGTTGGGGTCCCCCAAATGTTATTAGGAAGAGTCTAGTGGCCTTACACCTTGTTTGGAAACCAAAAAAAGGAAGGAGGGTTGGGGTTGTCTCATATTGAATGGTGAAATGTTTCCATACTAAAAATGTTACTTTAGAATATTGAGAAGAAAAAGGATGTGCTTTGGGTGAGGTGGATTCATATTTATTTCCTCAAGTATCAAACATTATGGAAATCTCTAATTAGAAGAACAATTACTCAGTTTTATATATGTTAATAAAGCCAAGACCTAGCATCCACACAATATTTGATGAAAGGGTTTGCATTAATAGTGTTTAAAACTTTAGTAATTTCTATGATATATTGTCATCTAAAGAAGAGGAGGTGAGTTTGCATGATGTTGTTTGGAATCCAATGGCACTTCCTCGCCATAAATTTTATGTATGGCTGGTGGTGTAGAACTCTTTATTCATAGAAGATTGGATGAAAAAGAAGGATTTTGATGTGAATAAGGATTGTGTCTTATGTCAGGTTAATAAAGAATTAGTTTACCATCTCTTTCTCTTGTTTGATTTTTCCAGCCAGATTTAGAAATCATCGTTGTATGGTATAAGATGCATAGACACTTCTAATACTTTACTTAGTGTTCTTCATTAGATGTAGCGATGATGAAGGGCGTAGGGATTAGGAGGCTGATCATTTGTTATCTATTTTCTAAAGCCACATATCACGTATGGAAGAAGTGAAATGCTAGAATATTGTATGCCAAGTAGATAACACAATGCTAGGTTTTAAGTGAAATAGTTAGGGAGTTAGCTACTAAGATTGCTACTTACCACAAATGTAAGTCCTATAAAGCTTTCGTTACTCATGTTAAGGCCTTATGGTAGTGAAGTTTGTATTGAGTATCTTATTGGGTTTGCACCATCATGATTTACTGACAAATAAATCTAATAACTACTTACCAATATGTGTATATATATAGTCATTATACTCAAGATCTAAATAGCTATATAATCGTCAAGAAATCACTAAGCATTAGGAGTGTATTCTAATAGGGTAACTACCCTATTAGAAAGAGATAAATGAGGGAACTAACAACACATCACATAAAAGGTTAAGATAAAATTATGAAACAATGTGAAAATAACACAATAGCAGGATACAATGTTAAACCCCAACCTTTTAGTGCTATCACATCCCAAATGAATAATGCTCAAGATCTTGTCCTCCTATTTATCCATAATATTTGTAGAGACACTGGATCTTCCAAACCCTTTGATCATTGTAATTAGTATACCCTCTTACAAATACCCAAGATTAAGTTCCTTTCTTTTTTACCATAACTAATGCAAATATTAATAGGTGTTAATGCCTTTAAAAGACATTCATCTCTTTCCTATATTACTTTCTTCCATCCATTTGAAATATATAAAGTCCCACTTCCCAAAGATTTAATTTTTGAAAAAAATATTAGTGTTGATTTATGAGTATTGAAAAATCTTCTCTCACCCCCTCCGTTTCTCTCATGTGTCTCTCCTGAATCCTTCATTTCTCTATTCCTGATCTCTTTCTTCTTTGTTGATCAACATAAGCACCACCACTCTGCCACACTGTGAATCCATAATTAACGACTCCTTCCTTTGTCAAACAACCAGATCAATGATAACAACACCAATAGTAGGATACCATCTTCAAGGAAAACAACAAAGACAATAATGGATAGAACACAACAACATTACATCACCCACTCAATCCACCACCAATGACGCTGAACACAAATCTATGCCAATAAGTCCATATTCTTTCTCTTCTACCATGGATGAAATTCCCCTAGCTTGTAATGATAAATTTTATTTGGTATAAATTACCCTAAACCCTAACTTATATTTTGATAAATATTGAATGAATTAGCTCTTCTTAATCCAAATTTATTGATGGATGATATATATATGTGCTATATGAGTGATATAGATGGGTTCATTACTAATAGCATGGTGGATTTATGGAATTTGGATTTTTAACCTGGTTATGTCAGGATTTCTTAGATTTATATGGTTAAGTTATTTTATATAAATTAAACATAAAATAAATGTAATACGACATTACACTAGCCTAACTTAAAATTATGTTATTATATGTAATTAAATATAGAAATTTTTTTAGGGTTTGGTGTCTCATTGTTGTGTATATTATTATTATTATTATTATTATTATTATTATTATTATTATTATTATTATTATTATTATTATTTTTAAATAATTTTAACTAGTAGAATAAAAATAAAAAATAACAATAACAATAAAAAAAAACAACAACAACAATAATAATATATGAAATTGGTTTATCCTTTGGAATTTGATAACGTCTTAAAATTATTTATTTATTAATTTTAGCCTAAATCCTTTACCCCTAATTTGAGACTTGAATAAGGTAACCCAAACTAAACAAACTCGCATGATACATCCTCCTCCTTTCCTTGTACACTGTGCTCCTATCCAAACATGCTTACCATTGCTAGTTTTTCCATCTGCCTGGCAAAAAATGCCTATGCTAGCTCTAACTTCCTCAACCAAACACACCTTCAACCCCTTATATGCCTTTGTTCCTTCACCACTAGACCCTCCCTAGTTTATTTCTTCTCTACCCTCCCTAGTTGACTTTTACTTCTTTTTCATGTTTTCTTTTTACAACCCATGCTCAACTAATTTTCTTTTCCCTAAATTGTAAAATCCCATACTTAAATCTTTTAAAATTTGTTTAAAATTATATTGATAAAATATAAATTAGTTTTAGCTTTGAAAACAAATTGAAATTATAATGAAAAAGTGAATTTAAGGTGTATAAGTTGTTAGGTTGTCAAAATTTATTAACTAGCATGCTAAGGAACTAACAATTTTATTATGTGATAAACTAGTTTATTGGTTTGCACAAACCCATTAGGTGATATTTTTAATAATTTCATATCCTTTTCTAATTTTGTCTTTGAAACTCTTTTTAAATGTTTATAAAAAATTCTAATTAGAATATATTTGTGTTTTAGGATTATTTTTATATTATTTATACCATTCTATGAATTTTATTTAGCTAAAAATTTCCAAAATCACTTTTGAGGCATTTCTCATATTCACTCTTTTCCATCACTTTTCTCTCTTTTTTGGATGTTATGGCTACATGTTTGACTTCCTACACCCCTTTTCTTGAATTACCCTCCCTTCACCACATCCCCACCAGACTACACTCTACCCCTTACCCCATTATACATTTCTCTTACACGTGGTTGATCAAAATCAAATAAGCCAGTCTTTTTTCTCTCCCTCTTGTGGATATCGACTAGCTCTCTTCTTTACATTCTATTCTTGAGTCATTTTAATCCTTACTGATGTGTGTGGGAATATGGACTTATCATTTTTGTAAAAATAATGCTTGATTAGGTTGGAATTAATAAGAAGAAGGTTTGAAAGTGATGAATTAAGGATGTAGATATTTGAATATGGAAAGATAATTTCGAAGATGATTCAAATATGGTGTCAACGATTCGGTGGTGATGAGATGATGATTAAGGTAATTCTAATTTGATGGATGAATGATGAATATGATTTGAAAATGATGAGATTAAGACCAATATGATTTATAAATGATGAGATGATGATGAGGATGATTTGATAATTAGGGTTTGAATATGGATGGTTTCGTGGGTTAGGGTTAGAGTTAGTGTTTAGTTTCAAAAATTATGGTTAGGGATGGGGTTTGGTTTGAATTTGAGGGTTAGGGTTTCGAATTAGGGATTTGATTTTGGGATGTGTTTGGATAATGGATATGGATAGAAGGGTATGGGTTATGGAGATTAGGGAAGATAGTACTTAATCTCTAATTCAGACAGATGAAGAGATTAAGGGTTTTAAGATTAATCATTCACGTAGATTTGATTAAACTTGAGATGAACTTACATAAAATTCAATACTTGCAAATTGCATTCAACTTCAACTCTTGATGTATCTCCAATCGTGGGTTCTATGGCTTTATATAGCTAAGACTACCGATTACAAGGCATTAACTAAAAGGTATAATCCTTCAAATGATACCAAGCTAATAGATACTAGAATATAGAATATTCTAAAAGATATTAGAATATAGAATATTTTTCAATAAGGTAGATTTCTGCTACTTTATTCTCTATCTAATGTCTAACTCTACTACTTAATTAATTAATTAATTAACTAAATCAAATAATATGCACATTAAAGCTATATATTACTTCCCCCATGCACGTAGCTATGCACTCCATACATGCCATGCACATTCATGTATACTTCTAGTAGCTTGTATGGTACATTTCATTTATACTAGTAACGTAACTATCATTTTATCTTTAATTTTGTGGGAGATCCTTTCTAAATGTATAATAATTGGTTCCATAATGATTAATGCCAATTCTTGAGTTTTTGCTTTTGCATCACTTACCTTTTGCCCTTTCTCATTCTTTTCCTCTTCTTTTTGAAAAATTCCTAAGAGTTGATCTTTCTTCACTTTTTTCCCTTTTGTTACTCTATGGAAATAATATAGAGGTCGCCTCTTATTTTCTCATCCTTTGGTCTAATACTTATCTCCTCATACTCCTACTAATCTTAGTTTTAGTTGTCCCTTACTTCTCTTAAGCAAGGAAGGATTAAGGTTTGATAAAGGTTGAAGATCTTGGTATTTCTCTATCCAATTTGAATTTTGAGAAAAACATTATGTTATGCCATTTTTCTTGTCCTTATTCTAATATCATATTATTATGTCTTGAAAAGGTGTTTTGATTTTTTTTTTCTCTTAGTATATTGAGATCTTGGTAGAGACTATCAAGTTAGGAGTGTTTGTGTGCTAAAATTTTTTCTTAGAGGTAAGGCTTTCTTATCTCTAATATGAGTGAGGTATTATTTTATTTATTATGGTTTATGATTTTGGTATGAATTGTGATGTGTATGTATCATGTTGAGTTCTTACATTTGACCATGTTGCCATATTTTGATATATGAAGTTTTGGTGCATGTTTGAGTATTTTTATTATTATCCATGAGTTTTGTGAAATTTATGTATGCACTTGTTAAATAATGATTTCTAACAAGATTTATGTGAAATCATAAGTGGATTATATCTTTATATAAGTTTAAGAACATAACATCACGATAGGATTCTTTTAGAAAAAGATTAGCAATTTGATTATGTGTGGTTCGTTCGTTTGGGTGTTGTTTTTCCCAAACCATTGGACTAATTTGCTAAAATTGATCAACTGGTTGTGTAGATAGCTACTTTTTTTAGTATCCAATATTAGTTGTTCTCCTAAATAGGCAATTGGTTTGATGAACCAGTCGACTTGTCTATGTGAATAATCAATCGATTTGCCTTACCCATTAACTTGTTGCTTTGTGACTAGAGTGGTTTGGCCTCTTCTTAAACCCATTGACTGGTTGGGATAAACCCAATGAATAGTTTATTGGTTTAACCAACAAGTTGACAGGTTTCTTATTTATTCATTTTGTCAAAAGTCTTGTGTAACCCGACTAATTGGCTATCCAAGTGATTGATCAACTTATCTGTATAAGTTTATCATGGTTTATTGTTTATTGATGTTCTTTCTTTAGGACTTCTATAATAAAGTTTCCATGAAATTGAAAATTTTTAATCATGATTTCAACCATGATTAACCTAATTTTAATGTGGATAAAATTTTTAATATTATGGTGCCTTATGTGGTTGAGTTGGTGTTATCTTAAACACCTAATTTTTTGGCTTATGTGCCTTGGTTAGTATTTAGAGTCAACTCTTAAAACACATAATTGGTTTAATCATTATAATCAAATATAGAATATTTGATGCCTTTCTAGTATGCATACTTAAGGTTTCGTTATCTTTTTTTCCTTCTCTTCTAAAAGACTAAGTATGGTTGATGTCGAAGATCCTTGAGAAATGCCCTTTGGCACTAGAGAGATGTAGTGGTGGGAGTTGCAACTTTACGTTCATCCTATTACTGGTACATAGGCAATAGTTTAGTTCCTTGGAAGTGTATTTCAAGTAATGCAAATCTAAAATTTAGCATATGCCCCCTCAACTAAGAGGCCAATTATGGTAGATAAGGAAGATCCATAAGAAAAGCCCCTTAGCACAATTTTGATGAGGTGCTGAAAGAGGTATTCCTACACTAGTCTCATTATGAAGTATTAAGATTATGTGTTCTACTTTTATATAGAATTTTATGGAGACTTGTGCATGTATGGATATATTTAGCTTAAGGCCTTGCCATAATTTATATGTTATCCATGATCTTATGTGTGTTTTTTTCCTAAGCATATCGTATACCGTGTTATAGTATGCATTCAATGTGTAATATGAACCTTTACTATGTTTTAAGTAGTTCTTTTACCACTACTTTACCATACTAATACTATATTTGTATAGTTACTATGATGATCTGATTTTAGTGTTAGACAGTAGAGGACAATCTACTAGGTTATGATTTCTAGCTAGATTATAGTAAGGATGATGATGCGGGCTAGTAAGTTACTATTTTTTTTAGAAATGAGAGTTACATTTTTTTTTGTCAAGAGTTAGGATAACTGGCTAGATGTGTTTTGCCCACTATGTTGGGATATTTTTGTTATTGTGATGATTTAAAATCTTAGTTTTTTTTGTGTGTTTGTAGTCTGTAAACCTTATTCTTATCTCTATATCACTAGCATTGTTATCATTACTATATCTTTTTGGAACATGAATTCATTGTCTTTTGTTTTATTTTCATACATTTGAAATGTGTTAGGTGATGAGCACACTTTTCTAATGATTGATGCCGCAGTTTCATCCCTTGATTTTGTTTTAACAATGGTTTCATGTGATCTTCAAAACAAAATCTTTTGCTTCAAAGTTTGGGGGTGTTAGATGTTGAACTTTGTAACCCTTTTTCTTATCTATTTATCATCATCATTGTTATAATTACTATATTTTATTAGAACATGCACTCTTTGTCCTCATTTCCATTTTTCCTTGTATCTCATATGAGTTTGGTGATGATCACACTACTCTCATAATTGATGTGGCAGTAACATCACTTGATTTTTTTTGAATAATGCTTCCTTATTTTCTTCAAAATGAAATTTTTTGGTTCCAAATTAGAGGGTGTTACAAACTGGTATTAGAGCCAATGTTTTAAAATCCTGATGCTACTTTGTGGAAATGAGTTTGCTATGGCCTAGTTTGAGCTTGCAAAACCCAGTGTAATATGGGAGTGAGCATTGTTTTGGGTTGCTATTTGGCCTTAAATTTTCTAGTTGGACTAACTTGTGGCTGTTTGTGCATTGTGATACCTCCATGTGAACTAACTTCATAGTTGGTTAAGCCTTTTCTAACATGGTTAAGCATTTTAGGATTTCAATGCCCAGAAATTGGCAACTAGAGCACTCCATAGAGACGATTTAGCTATTTAAGAAACGAAAAATTTAGTGTGAGGCGCTCCTTTGCCACCACTATCGCCTCCGCTTCTAATGCCACTTCTAAGGGATTGGCTTTGCATGGTTGGTCATCACCTGTATCGATCTTTGAGGGTCAAGAAGACCCCTATATTTTGAAACACTAGGTGAGTGACTTTGAAAAGATCTATATGGCTAGAGGTTTCTCAAAGGATAAGCACATAGACATAGGAGTTTTCTACTTGTGGGGATGTTTTGACTGGTGGTCGAGAGGTCATCGGTTGAAAGGAGCTATTGTGGATTAGTGGGAAACTTTTGAAGGGATGTTGAGGGCATGCTAGTTTTGTAGAAGTTTTAATTATAGATAGAATGGGTGTTATCGCCCCTTATAACATGATTCTAGTTCCCTCACTTTTCTCATATCAAGTGCTAAGGTTCAAGAAATTCACAACCAAAATAAACCATTAAAAATAAGAGGTAATATATAAATAAAAGTTGTGGATAATATCCTCTATAAAACATTGGAAATCAAAAACACTAAGGGATAAAAGAGTTTGAAGGAAAAACCGATTACATCAAAATAGGTACCCAAAGGTAATACACAGTTTTCCTTAACTCTTAGACCTAAAATCCCACAATGAAAATGGGATCTCCTCCCATGGACTCTCTTTCTTCGCACTATAATATACCTAGAGCCATTCTATACCCTTCATGTAGTCATATGCAAAAGTAGTATGATTATAAATTCCTCGTAATGAGTAAATCATAACACCTCGTAAGAGGTAGCATACCCACATTATATATAGCCATACAAAAATCTAAATATCATAATTGAGCATACAGTATGTACCATAACCACATACAATAGTTATGAGATAATATAGATAACATCTAGTCTCAATCTCAATAGTAAAACATATAAGTTTATTTTCTATCATATTAAGGTATAATTAAAATATCCGATTAATCAAATAAATTCTAAATACCAAGGTAGGGAGCTAAGAAAATTACGTAATCAACATATCCAAATCAAGTCCGAATACCATGGTAGGGCACTAAGGCAACTATTGAATGAACTCCCAAAAATTAATTCTAAATACTAAGGTAGGGCGTTGAGGCAACTACTGAACTAACAAATCTAAATCAATTTTTTTAACATAATAGTTAGTAACATTCATAATTACTTAAGGGGTATATAATCAACTCAATGACATAGAGGTACACCTGGTCATAAAAAATAGTATCCTCCAACCTCGATTATCTAATCTTTAAATATTGATAACCACTAAAGGACTAGTAGGTCACCCATATAGTAGACCATGACCTTTTTTTTTGGTAAGTAATACGAGTTTCTTTAATTACCAAAGAAGGATAAGTACATCAAACATACAGTAAAACCTATTCACAATGAAGAACTAAACAAAACCATCTAATGAATCCAATAAGACAACCCATTTAGCCTTATTTTTGATGGAGGAAATCTTGATGAAGATTTGAAGAATAATCTCACCAGCCACTTTTTTGATCAAGGGACCTTTAGATTGAAAAATAGATAAGTTTATAGCCTACCAAATCTTATAGATAATAGTAGCAATCATCATACACATAATATCTTGTTCACCTCTTCTGAATTGTTTCCTTTGGATACTCTAGCTTTGGAATTGGTCCTAAGAATTGAGAGGAGGAGAAATGCTAAGACATTTACACATAATTCTCCAGAGCTCCTAAGCAAAAGGATAGATCATAAAAAGATGATTAAAATCTTCAAGTTCCCTAGCACAAATACCATAATAAGTATTATTTGTGACACCCCATTTACCTAGCTTGTCTCTAGTAAGTAATGCATTTCTACATAGCAACCAAGAGATGAATTTATGTCCAGGAGGACTAGGATGCTTCCAAACCATATTATGCCAAGGTTTAATTTCACCATATAGCCTAATAATATCATACACTCTGCTAATATTATACAACCCATCAGTGAAAACACAGCTATGTTGGAATAAATGAAGAAAAGGATCTCTAAGAAACATGATTCATCTAAAAATCTAGGATTGGTTAGAATGGCATTGTAGATCAATCAAATGAGCCACTTTGATATAGTAGCCATGTGACCATTTGATCCAAAGAATTTCTTTATTGCACACCACCTGCCAGAACCTCTTTCCCATAGTAGTAATGTTCTAGTGTAATATATTTTTTAGGCTTAAACCTCCTTCTTTAAAGGGGAGACAGACCCGCTGCCAAGAGACTAGGGATATATTTGATCCTGAATTAAGACCAAACCATAAGAAGGTCCTGCAAATTCTATCAACATAAGCAATAACATTTTTGGGGAGAATGAATACTTGAGTCCAAATATTCTAAATGCCAAACAAGACTGATTTGATTAGCTGTACTCTACCTGAATAACTCAGGTGTTTGTTTGTTCAAAAGAAGATTCTAGCAGATAGAGAATCGAGCAGAGGCTAAAAATGAGAGATACCCAACTAAGCAGAATCAAGGGGTACACCTAGGTATCTAATAGGGAAAGACCCTTCCTCACACTTCAAGATATCCAAAATTTGAGTTTTCACTGACAAGGATACCCTTGATATATAAACTGAGATTTTAGTTGGATTTGCTTTCAAAACAGTACAAAGAGAAAAATCTTCTAGCTTCTATTTAATAAAAGATGGTGATTAAATATCACCTTTGGTAAAAAGCATCAATTCATCATCAAAGCACAGGTCAATAATCTTAAATTTGCTACAGCCATGGTGTCTCAGGAACTTACTATCATGCCATAACTATTGCAGATCCCTATGATAATATTCCATAGCAATGACAAAGAGATAGGGAGATAAAGGGTCTCCCTGCCTGAGACCTCTCTTGCAGTCAAATGGATAGGTGAGGGAACCATTCACGTTAAAAGAAACTCTAACAGAATTCACACATGCTAAAACCAATTCAGTGAAATGATAAGGAAAACCAAAGGTCAGGAGAGCATGACGCAAGAAGGACCATTTCGGAGAGTCATAAGCTTTCTGGATATCCACTTTAATCATCATACTAGGAGAAACAGGCTTACGTTGGTAGTGCTTAAGTAGTTCAGTAGCCATAAGCACATTATCTCCTAGATTTTAACCTTTAACAAAAGCAACTTGAGAGGCCCCAACAATAAAATGCAGCACCTTTAGAATTCTATTAGCTAAGACTTTGGATATTTTTTTTTTATACAAGACATTACAGCAAGCTATAGGTCTAAAATCCTTAACCTTTGAGGCACCACTATTTTTGGGGATAAGAGTGATGGGTGTATTATTAAATTGCTTGAGAAGCCTCTTAGAGTACCAGAAATCATTAAAAGCATCAACTATATCATTACCAAGAATAGGCCAGGTTTGTTTGAAAAAGAAAGGATTATATCCATCAAGACCTGGGGTTTTCAAGTTTCCCATAGAAAAAGGGGAAGATTTAACCTCTTCAATAGTAGGTCGAGCAAGAAGAATTTGCCTTTATTTTGAAGATAATATAGGGCCCTAGTTATATGCTATAGGATTAATTGGTTTGAGCTCAGCAGAAGAAGATCCAAGTAGATTCTTATAAAAATTCACTATCTCAGCCTTAATATCATCATCCTGCATAAGGACTTGGTCATAATCATTAACCAGTTGAGAAATCCTAATATGAGATCTCCTCCCCTTAAGGCTAGCATAGAAAAATTTATTATTATGGTCACCTAGTTTAACAAATTGAATATGAGCCTTTTGTTGAAAGAATCTCTCCTCATCTCTAGCCTTCTTCTCCCAATCTAGTCTGGCCACTTTTTCATTGTTAATATAGACTTGATCAAATTGATGATGGGAAAAGTCAATAATGTTTCCCTACCAAAGCTTATAGGTAACAGTAAGCTTTTGAGTAACATTTCCACATTGAATGACATTGAATTTTTTAAGTTTAACCTTCAACATTTTGAGTTTTCTCATACGCAGGTAGGCCTTTGAACTCTCCAATTTTACCTGCCAAACCCTTCTAACCAGGTCAAAGAGACCCTCCTTCTCAACCCAGAAGTTGAAAATTTTAAAAGGTTTAATTCCACCTAGTTAGATCACCTATAAAGAGACAATCAGGGCATAGTGATTAGAAACAGGATGATGGAATGTATTAATAGTAGTAGCAGGGAAGATATCCATCCATTCACTATTACCAACACCCCTATCTAGCCAACTGTATATCCTAGAACTAATATCTTGTATGTTGGTCCAAGTAAACCAAGTCCCAAAAGAAGGCAGGTCTCCAAGACCACAATCTTGTAGGCAATGGGAAAATTCAAAAAACATCCTAGGCCTCAATATCACCATAAATATTTTCCTGGGAAGAGGCCACTACATTAAAGTCTCCAATGGCAATCTAGGGAAAATACTGTGTATCTATCTTTGTCATACAATCCCATAACTCCCTTCTAAGGACCCCAATGTTATATGTATAAACCACAGTGATCCCAAAAAAATTATGAAACTTCACACAGGTAGCCAAGCAATGAATACCCTGAGCATTTTTATCAACAACTTGGATGTTATACATAGATTCATCCCATAATAACCAAACTCTACCATTTGGATGATGATCATAATTAATAACCCAATTCCAATGTAACCCAAGTTTCTGAATAATGGAATCAACTTTTTCCTTCTTTACTCTAGTTTCTAACATACCTAACAAGCCAATTCTATGAAGAGATACACGGTTTCTCACAACCCTGTGTTTGAGGGTTTTATTAAACCCTCTAATATTCCAAATGGCAAAGGTCATAAGGGAGAGGAACTCTCACCCCTCCCCCTATCCACATTACCTGACTTTAGTTTTTCCTTAAGGTATCCTAGCCCTAAAGGGCATAAATTATAAATTTCTATTCAAGAAATGCTTCCTCCAAAAGAAGAAATATCCTTGCCCTTCATTAAGTCCATCTATCCATTTTGAGGTATGGGGACCGCTCCAGACTCTTGTATAGCAGCATGTTCTAAAGAGGGTTCTTAGTCATTAATAGGTCTAGAGGAAGGGTTAATAGGGATAGGCTTCTCAGAAATATAATCCACTAGAGGCTTAGATTCGTGAGAAGAAACAGGTTTAGGTCTCCAATACTAAGTTTTTTTGGTCCTCTGTCCATTCCTACCATGACATTATCTTGACTAATGCCCCATTACATCACACAAAGAGTAAAATTTAGGTTTCCATTCATAGGTAACATTCTGTTTCAATTCCTTTCCTCTAGGTGATGCAATAGTAATTTGGTCAGGTAAAGGGATACTAATATCCATTTCAATCAAAACTCTTGGGAAAGAAATTCTTCCTCTCTGTGCTGTGACAGTATCAGGACATATAGGAAGATCCAAGAGGCTAGCCATTCTCCTCAAATTATCATTCAACCACAAGTGTAAAGGTAAGCTAGGAAATAAGACCCACAAAGGCATGGTTCTCCAGTCCTTGGCTGACATAGAGACCTCAGGAGTCCACTTCCTCAGCAGTATAGGTCTAACTCCAAAGATTCAATAGGGTTGATTAAGGATTTGGTACATGTCCTCCTATGATGCAAGTTTGTAAACAACAAATCCTTTATCATGGGTAAATATATCAGGTAATACAGGGAGGAAATGCCACATTTCCTTCACAAATTGGGTCATTTGATAATGGATCGGTTGAATCCCGGCCACCATCACTACCAAATCATTCTCCTATTTTTTAGCCTCCTTTGAAATTTCATCTTCCTGAATCATGGCTTTTTGAGATCCATCAATAACTAAGGGTGGAATGAACTGTAATGTCATACCCCATTTAGGCCTCCAATTACTGATCAAAATATCCTTCCATGATCGATTCTCTGAACAATCTTTAATAGTATCATGATTACCATTCTAAACATAAGGATCATCTAGATTAGGTCTAGAAACTTTCAATGGCTGATTCACAATTAGAGAAGTTGGTCTAGGTTTCGATACCGGTGAAGGACTATGAGATTGGATCTTAAAGGGCATAGGATCCCCTAACTTGGTATCATCAACAAAACCATCCCCTCTAGAAACCACAGAATTTGATCAAGTTACCTCTTTTGAAGTGTGGGCTACCCTACACTTGGCAGCTTTCTTCTTCCCCATGAAACTCAAAGAGGGAAAATGATCAGAAAGGATTGGGTGCATGGGGTGCGTACGAACGAAGCATACGCATTGTTATCATTTTTGTAGACTATGACCTTACTAGGGTAGAATGATACACAAGTGAATCAACTCAAATGAGGGCTAATACCTCATATCTAGGGAAGCTAATCCTAGAGAAAAAATATTTTCAACTCAAGGTCTTTCATTTTGAGTAATAATATTTTATGATGTAATCATAAATATCATGTATTACATAACAATTCCTATTTCCATGCTTAACCTTTTTCCCTTTTTGTTTTCATTTATTAAGGTAAACCCTAAGGTCATAAATCTATTTCTAGTCAAGTAAACACTAAGTTCAACCTATTAAAAGTTAAATGCCATTTAAGTGTACAAAAGATATAATAGGTTAAAATTTACTAGAATGCCTTTAAAACCATGATTTCACCATTTTATTCCTTTTCATACCAAATATTATTAATATGATAATTTTTTCATGAAAGGTATAAAAGGTAACATTTTACATTATTTAGCACATAGGAAATCTTTGCAATATAGCAATTGATTGTATTTTTTATATTTCATGCATTTAATGGGTTATACCCACAAAATCCTAATATTACATATTACATGAAACATGTACATACATATTTAAATCATAATACAACATTTAAAAAGGTAATTATCATCATAGTACATGTAGGTGAATATCTTTAACCCTAGGTCATATGAATAGAAGTCATCATAAGCTAACCCTAATTATGTGTATATGATTCTACGTGAATCATAGTAACCCTAACTACCATGCATTAGTAATCATAAGATATTTATCATGGAATTCAAAACATAACTTGACAAGAATGTAAACCCTAACAAAACGCTAGATATGCATCTATAAATCATATTACTCATGGATATAACTTAACTTACAACCATTGTACGTACCATTTACTTAATATGTAATCATTTTACCATGCATGTTATAATACTTAAAAAAATATAAAAACCCTAGAATTTTTCTAGGTCTAAAAGATCTTAGCATGCTCGCACATAATTTCTACCATTGTATGAGTGATAGAATTCACATAAATCCAATATTATATAAAAAGTACAAAAACCATGTTCTCTAAGATTCTCAAGGATTACCTATGAAATTAACACCCAATAACATGTAGTAGATTATAGTATAACACAATAATAAAACAAAATTAGCAACACAACTCAAGGATAACTAATTGACTAAAGCAAAGCAGCAAGGAAACTAACTAACACACATGAAACAAAGGGAGGAAGAATGGAGGAAGTTGCCAAGAAGGAGTAAGAAATGAAAAAATTAGCTGATGCTAGTGGATAGGAACAACAGAAATGGAAAGTGGAGGGGTATGTTTCGTAGAGAAAGGTGGGACAAGGGGATTAGGATCAACATAAATGGTTGAATCCAAAGGGAAATTGTTCGGTGCTTTTACTGAAAGAGGGGTCGAGGTTTTGGTGTGGTTAGCTGCAAGTTGTTGGGGGTGTTTTTGGTAACTTTGTGTGAAAATTGGACAAGGGATTTGGTGGGGAGGATGTATCAATAAGGTGAGTTTTGGTGTAAGTGGTCGAAGCTAAGAGGAGGGGATCGGTGATTTTGGCTAAAGGTGATGGTAAGGGATCGATAAGTTTGGGCAAAGGAGTTGGGTTGTTTTTAGGGATGTTATGTGTTTGGATGTATGGTGGTTTTGGAAAAAAAGTTTTTGGTGAAAAATTATGTGAAGAGACATAGAAAGAAACTGAGAGTTAGGGAGTTTTTCTTCTTATGGGAGCTTAATAGAAGGAGAGGAGAATGGAGGAATGCTTCAAGGTTAATGCATAACACAAAATGGGGAGGTTTAAGGGTTTATATGGATGGTGGAATAAGGGAAAATATGGAGCAAAACAAGGGGAGAGTATGGAGTAGAGTAAGGTGTGGAGTAAATTGTGCTAGGAAGGGGATAGGGGTTGTGACCTATAAATCTAGCATAGGTTAGGGTAAGTTTTTAGTTAAAGAACATGTGTAAATTATTTTATTACCAAAATTAGGGTTATTGGACATAAAGAATATCAATTAAGGTCTAACTTATAATTCAAATTTGATAATCCACTATCTGATAAATTTTAACCTAATTAAAATTTATATCTAATATATTATAATAATACTACATATCTCAATAATCTATTTAATACAAACACCCTAATTTATATCAATAATTAGGGTTTTTGAAAATGAATTATTACATTACTACCCTCTTAAAAGAGTCTTCATCCCCAAAGTTTAAATAAAATAAAATTAACTGGATATAACCTTGAGTGGTAATCAAACAAAGCTTCTATGAGCTAGGGGTCACTACCCCCATAAAAGAACTAAACCTTAATTGAGGATAAAACTAAAATATAGACGTGTTAGACGAACCTCAATAAATCACACTATATGTACAATTAATAAAGAACTATAAACTACGATGGTGTCCACAAATCCACGAGCTTGTGTATCATCGATCACATTCAAACTATTGGCCATCAAACCTCCTCGGGTACATCTAATACCCAAAGTCTGACTTGCACTACACTGCAGGTAGGGATGAGAAGCAGGTCCCTCAGCCTTAGTACTCACACTTAGGATACTACTAGTAGGTGTCTGAGTTACTAGGGAAGACCGATGCTAATAGATGGTGTAATGCCCCATCTTTTTGTAAATTTTTTTGAATGAGAAGTTATGGTATTTATTAAATTTTGATAAAATTTGATTTTAATTTTGACCTATAATTGAGTTAGAGTGAATGTTAGATTTGAATAAGATTTAGAAAAGGAATAAAATGAGTTTTTAGCTGGACCAATTAACCTGTTCTATGAACCGATCTACTATTTTCTTTTTTCACCTAAAGGGTTTTTCTAGACCAAATTGATCAACCGATTTAGGAACTTATCGATAGGTTTATTGAGATAAGTACCATTTCAAAACTAATTCTTTTGGTAAACCTTCTTATACTAAAATGAATCCTTAATAATCCCATTCCAAGTTGTTATTTAAAGAATATTAACTTTTCTTATCATGCATTCAGCCCAAGGTTTTGCCCTGAACTAATTTGAGGGTTCAATTTAGATAATTGAGGGAGATGATGTAATACCCTATTTCCAAAAACCCATAATTAATAATAGCAATTATGTGTATTAGTTATAACAATTATTTTAGGATATTTAATAATACATATATTTGTTAATATGTGTAATATTATTAAAACTTATAAGTTATACAATTTAATTAGGTTGAAATATACTAGAGGGTGCATTTTAATATTTAAACCTAGGTAGGGTCGTAAATGGTATTCATTTCATCAAATAAGCCTAGCCTAGTAACCTTAAATTATACAATATATTTTTACCCTAAATATTTACTATTCCTAATCTATGCTAGATTTCCCCTAACCATCACCCTACCCTCCTTACCCCTACATGTTACCTACGAATTGTCACCTCATCACTCTACACAATACCTTCCCTCTCCCCTTTGTTTTTCTCTCATGATTTTGATCCTCATTTCATTACATAAGACCTTCACCTTATACCTTCCTATACCATCGAAATGAAATGATTACATATATGATAAAAATAAAGTGAAATATTTCCTACTTGCTCATGAAAAATTTCTCATAATGATTATGGTTGGTATGAACAATGAGTAAAATGAGGAAACTAGGGTTTTGATGGGTATTTCGATAATTTTTACCTAATATATCATTTACAAATAAATGAATGCTAGGATGGCCTTACCCTTTTCATATGTTGACCTTACCATTAACATGGCTTGATATAGACCTATGGCCTTAGATTTTATCTAACTAATTGGAAATAAAAAATAAAAACATTTAAGTATGGAAAATGAAATTTTTTGTGTTGTATGTGACTTATGTGATCACCTCATAAGAAATTAATACTTAATATGAAAGGCCATGATTTTGGAATGGTTTCTCTCTAAGGGTCACTACCTTAAATGTTAGGAATCAGTCGTCATTTTTTGTTCACTGGTGTGCCGTTGTACCTCTGTTTAAGGCCTTACTCTACTCTATAGGTGATATAAAAGCCCTATAGGTGGTATTGATACTTAAGGACTAGGTGAAAATTGTTGGAAGGATATTGTGTTGCCTTCAGCGCTAGTATAACTAGGTTTACCCCTATATCTTTGGGTTTGAGGTAGGGTATTGTGTGGCTTTCGGGTGCCGATATGACTAGGTGTACCATTGTGCCAATGGGTTGATTTATATCCCTCTTGAGTACGGAAGTAAAAATGGAAATGTTTGTTATGGTATAAAATGAAAATAATGGATCACTGGATAGGTAGTTTTCGTAGTGCCCTACCTTGGCATTATGATGGATTGTTTGTTTGGCAATTACCTTATTGCCCTACCTTGGTTTATGATGGATTTGTTGGTTTGGTAGTTAACTTAGTGCCCTACACTAGTATTGTTTTAGACTGTTGTTTCGGTAGTTACCTTAGTGCCCTACTACTATGATTGAAACATATTTAACTAATTGTATATGACTTTACACTTTGAAATGATGAGAATTAGATGGGTATGTTTTACCATTGAGTTGAGACTTTGATCATGATATATGTTTCTCCATGAATATTGTGTATATGGTCCATTCCTTGTGTATAAGTATGATTTTTTGGTTTTGCATGACTATGTAAAATATGGGTATATTGGCTTTTTTGATGCATTTATGAATATGTAGAATGTGGGTATATTGACTCTTGTGAGGTATTTTGATTTATACAATATGAGAAATTCATACTAATACTAATTTTGCAAATGACTATGTGAAGGCCTTTGAGTCTAAGAGTATGGGAAAACCAGAGTTGTATCTTCTAGTACTATTTTTATTACAATTGGTTTTCCTTTTAACTCTTATGTCCTATACTATACTTTGTTTATGGTATTATACTATGACATTTATTCACAACTCTATTATGTATTTTTTCTATTTCTGCTGACTTATTCTAGATGAGTTTTGTCTTAACCTTAGAATTTGGCATAAGAAAGGCTATGAGCTAGACTTATGTTAAGTGTGATGGTAACACTCGGTGATTTAGTAATTAATGCTTCCACAAAAATAAAAAATTTCAGCTTGAAAAATGGGGATGTTATAGATGATGATCTTTACTTTATCTTTTTCGACCTCTCTCCTTTATACACTCTAGAATAGTTACTTTAATTTTGAGGCTTTCTTTCCCAGTAAGGAGATATATTCCATGTTAATCACTTATTTCCACTTTTGTATTTGATATTTTTTGGGCAAATTTGACCTGCATTCTCTATAAATTGCCATTTCAACATTAGAAGGGAGGTCAAGCCATCTTTGATGAAATTCACCTGTTCATCTCAAATACAAACAAGAGAAATTAAGGTTTTTTGGTCTAATCATAACCACACTCATTCCTTTATATATTTGTTGTTTGCAAATAGCCCTGATCACTCACTCCACTCTATTTTCTTTCATCCACCAAAATATTCCACCTCTCCAACCTCGTGTTCTTTTATCCCAAAATCGAGCTTAGTTTAAGTTCTTTTCTACTCTTCTTATCCTTTTCCCATCTCCTTTTTGTTTATCTTTAGGTAAAGAAGGGTTAGATTTAGGAGGAAGTTGATTGTCTCTAATTTGAGCACAAATTTCCTATATTTTTCTCTTAGTTTTGGTAAGTTTGTTTTCTACTAATCCGAATCCAGATTTATGAAATTATTCCTTAGATTTATGATGCTTTAGCTTCTATTTTTTTAAGGTTTAGAAATTAAAAATATTCTAAGTTGAGTTTTCTTATTTGTGAATTTTTTTTTCTTACATCAAGTATGTTATTCTTACTTCTAAAATATGAACTAGTTAACCATGTGATGTGGTGTATTCTTTAAATTTCTAATTTTATAAGTTTACATGATAATTTGGTTTTAGAATAATGTGCTTTTATTGACATATAAATCCTAAGAAAAAATCATGTGTTTAGGGAAATAAAGTCAATTTGATTAATTAAGATGCATGTTTCAACTTATGAGCTAACAAAGTAATAGTATGATTCCATGATATGTTTTGGTTCAAATGTTATAGGAATTACGAGAATGATTTGCGTGAAAATTGTTTGTTTTGTGCTGCTAGGGTAAATTGATCGATTGGTTATGTCAAAGTGATCAACTGGTCCTTAGAACAATCAACTAGTTAGCCTAAATGTATCAACCGATAGGTCTTTGGTGGCCTTCATTTACTCATTGTTTAAGCCCATCAACTAGTTTGGTAGAAAGGATTGACTTGTCCTATAATAGTCAACTATTTTGGCTAAATATATCAACTAGTTTGAGGGAACCTTGGGTTTGTTTGGGTCAAACAAATACTAGTTAGCCTAAAATGATGAAATAGTTGGCTCAAGCTATCAACTTGTTGGTAAAACCAATCAAGTGGTTAGGCAAATCAATCGATTTGTTAGCTAGATTGTGTGATTTGATCTTTTGACTTGTATGTACCATGAGATCATGTTGTATGTTGCTATATGATTGATTAAGGAGTGGAATAAATCTATTGTCATGGATTAATAACCTAATGGATGGATTAAAAGGATCATATAATATGGCATATATAATGGGTGTTGTGGAGGCCTTAATGGGTAAACCCAAATAAGTATTTGATGGCTTTAATGAGGTAATGAATTATACACTTTGGCCTAGAATGAATTAATATAAGGGATTTGGTTGATAATGATTAATCATTAATGGAAATCCCCCACAAGTTTGGGGAACGGTAATGGTTAAGATGGAATAAGTATGTGAATGCATTTTCGGTATATTGTATGGGCCTTGTATGATCACACAACCTTGAGAAAAACATACTAAAAACTTAAAGTGAAAGATGATTGAGATGTATTTGGGTCATGGTTACTTGATCTTCAATTAGCCATAGGGGGTCAGTCTTCTTATGGGGGGTCTTTATAGATCCTAGTGCCTTACGTACTCTAGACACTAAAAATGTACTAGGGGTATTGATACTAAAGGGTTTACTTAGGTGGTTTATGCCTTCACCATTGACTTATGTCCATTGGTGGTTATTTTTTTTTTTGCTCTTCGCACCAGACTTATTTTAATTGGTGGTTACTTGGCTTAAACTGGACTTTATGTCCTTTGTTTTGGATAAACTTTCATGGCATGTGAGATAATGGGGTGGTGCACAGTCCATCGCTCAATAATAACTAGGGAAATTATTTGTATAATAATTTAAATGAGCAATTAGATAAGATTTTAGAATCATAATGTGACTAAAGAGAAATATAAACATAAAAGGAAAAGAGTGGTAAAGGAGATAATGGTCTATATATGTATAAATTTCATGATAACTTTGGTATGTGGAAATATCGTATGGTGAAATAACGTGCCGATATAAATAAAGCGTTACTATCAGCTAGACATTATACTTTGTGGCTTAAATATTGTCAACTATGATGTTGTGCTACATTATCAAGAATGATGAGTCATGTATTGTATGAACTTCCAATGCCTGATGTGATTATGAGAGAACATATATCCTATTTATATGAAATATACATGAAATATGTTAGTATAATTTTCATATAATGCTGCAATTTTGTGTGTTGGTGACTCTATTAAGGAGGTAACTTGAATAACTCAGTATGAAGCATACTAATGTGCTCATTTTCTTGGCAGCTACTCATTCCCACAAGTAGAAGGCCATATGTAGGTTTTCAAGGATGGCAACTAGTTGGCCAACCTCGTATCGAGCATAGGTTTTGAGAGAGTGGACATCTAGAGACTTTTGAGTGGTCATAGATGGTCCAGAGTTTAGGGCTATAACCAACTTTTATTTTTGTAATTTGAGATCATGTACTTTGTCTTAATATTCCTTGCACATTTGAATATTTCTGTCCATCAAGGTCTTATGTTTGAAACCCTTTCTTTCGGTATTTATATAACGTGTTTTGGTGCACTCTACTTTAATTTTTGTTTGTTTAGTTCTCAGCCTTATATCTAGCAAGGGACAGGTGACGGGTACCTATCTTATGTTAATTGAGGCATTAGTACCCCATTTTTATTAAGTGTTTATTAGTTTTCTACTTTCATAAAGTTTTCAAAACAAAATTTTTAGTAGTATAAATAAGGGCGTTATAGGTGTTTCCATCATCCGACTTTATTTGGCGACGTTGAACTCCAACTCTATGAGAGTGACACTTAAAGCCACTATGACCCATCTTACCAAGCTTTCAACACTCTACTGTTCTACCATAGAAATCCTTTCCTAGGCGATTCCCTCTACAAATCTTATAGTGATAGTGCCTCAGGGGTCAATTACTTCTAAACTGTTTTTCAAACAACTGGAAGATTGGCTGCACTAGGTCAGCTCTATTGAACACTTGAATTAACTCTCTTGTCACTTCTATGATGCCAAAAACTCTCTGCTAGCCTCTTAGTTCCACTAAGGGCCTTCTTCTGCACCTGAATCCTTCATAAGGTAGAAGCCCTATCATACATCGTGAGTCAATCAATCATAATCTCTCCTACAAACAAATCTTGAGTGTGTATATCTAAACATTGTTCAAAGTGATGATCAACCATCTCCTCATTGCTATCTATCTCGGGCATAAAAGCAAGAAGCTTGGAGAGCATGCTAAAGTAATCCTCGACTGACATGCTGCCCTAATGAATGGTCAAAAACTTGACACACTTTGCACAACGTATGTGCAAAAGGTAGTAGTGTACTCTCAAATCTACAAAAAATCCTTCCTAAGTGTCTACTAGCACAACAACTCGATGCTGGTATCCCCTCCCTTTATCTGCCTTTCCTAGTAGGTAGAATGTACTGATGTCCACCTTCTTTCAAAATGGGCAATCATAAGCCTTGAAGATCTTCTCTAGCTCCCTAATCCGCCTTCTAATATTCTTAGCACCTTAATTCCCTCAAACACAAGTCGGTGATAAAACCTAATCTCTCTGAGCCAGTATTCAGCCAAAATAAGTGTTGGATGAAGTAGTTGAGGTTGTGGTTGTGGATTCATCTCTACCACTCTCTCAGCTACTACAATAATCAACTTTTCCATATACGTGAGGTTATTACTTTGAGCTATAGTGCTAAAGGAAATATAGTAATAGGGTTAAAACCCTAGCAAAAACAATGAAAGTCCACCTATAATAAGGTTAAGCATCCTATATCAATCAAAGGACAATAATAACATTAACACTTATCATGAAAGTTATACAAAATCATACACTCACATTAAAAGGAAGTAATGACATTCATAATAAATGGTTATAAAACATTCATGATCACAAATATTACAAAAATAGTAGTTAGAAACCTAATAAGTGAATGGCCACCTTATCTTTTAGGGTTATGTATACCACAAGGATAGATCACTACCATACTAAGCATCCACCTTACATCAACCATAAGCATGTGATGTCTAACAAAACACCTTGAAACCTATCCCAAATCAATCATCACCATCAAAACCCTAAAGGCTTAAATCAATAGTAGCATAAAATGCCCAACTATCATAGATCACCCACTGGAACCATTCTTCATGTTGGACCATCTACTCTATCTCTAAATCATAAGAAGGCCCATCCACTTCATCTATCTCACTTAGATAATCTAGAGCAATACACAGTGGTAGTCTCATCCTAACTCTCCATACATTATTAATCATGATCAACTCTATCACAAGTTGATCATAATATAGTAGGAAATGTTTTCCCTCTATAAACTTAGAATGCAGAACACTAGTAAAAAACAAGTCCCTATATACTTCCCTTACCATAATCCATGGCTCTATTAAAGGGTGGGTCCTCAACAAGTCAGTGATCAGGGCTATTTGCAAGCCACCTCACATGTACTTTGATATATCCATCAAGAAACATCCTAATACGCGATATGTGAAGTCTCGATGAAAGAATAGACATTCAAAGAAATCCTAAAAGGCAAAGCAACTCAACTTAAAATTTATCACCTAATCCATTTCTTGAAAACATAATTTAGTCAAACCTCCAATCAAGATCAAACTCATTCCCTCTATATTAAACTTCATCCACAAAAACACTAGGAATAAAACTCCATTTACATACCTAACTTAATGCTATAAAACATGAAACCAAATAGGTTCTACTGGACTCTAAATACTTAGATCAGTACAAAGATAAACTTCTAACTCACGATCCTTTTAGGTTAAAATAAGGTTTTAATATAGAAAATGGAAACTTTCAAAAATAAAAGAGAGGATTTTAAAACAAAGCGCTATGATGCCAACTTGTCACACTCCCAAATTTACAATTTATAAGTGTTGTTACTGCCACACTTAACATAAGTCTAGTTCCCTCACCTTTCTCATGCCATGTGCTGAAGCTTAAGCAAATCATAAAAAAAATAAAATAGTGGAAATGAGAGGTAATACATACATAAAAGCTATAGATAATATAATTTATATAACAATGGAAATTGAAAACATCAAGGGACATAAGAGTCCAAAGGAAACACTGATTATATCAAAATAGTTTCCCAAAAGTACAACACTAGTTTGTTGTAACTCTTATACCTAAAATCCCACTTTGAATATGGGAATTCCTCTAGAGGACTCTCTTCCTTGTTACCATAATAAGCTTGGAGCCACTCCATGTCCTTGATGTAGTCATTAGAAAAAGTAGTATTAATACAACTTATGAGTAAATCACAATGCTTCCCAAGAGGTAACATACCCACATTGCACATAGTAATACAAAAATCTAAAAATTTTGCTCGAGAATAAAGCATATACCATAACAAAATGTAATAGTTATGGGATAATATAGCTAACATAAACTCACAAGCTCAATATTAAAACATACTAATTTACTTCACTTCATCTCTGGGTATAATAAACATATCTAATTAATCAAATAAATTTAAAATACTAAGGTAGGGCATCAGTATAACTATCAAATCAACACATCCTTGTCAATTCTAAATACTAAGGTAGGACACTTAGGCCATTACAAAATCGACACCTCTAAATCAATTCCAAATACCAATGCAGTGAACTAAGGTAATGACCGAACCAACAAATCCAAATCAATTCTTTTTATTTTTCTTACACAATAGTTACTTCTATTTTTAATTACTCAAGGGTAATATAATCAACCAAGGGGAAATGAGATACAACCGGTCATACGGGTACCTAAAGGTGACTCAATAACCTTACTCTAAAGCCTAGGGACACATTAGTACACCTAGTCATACTAGTATACAAAAACACCACAATATCCTCCACTCTTGGTTACCTAATAGTAAAGTATCAATACCCCTAATAGGCCTTATAGGTCACCTATAGAGGATACTAGGGATTTACTAGGCATAACAACACACAAATGAATCAACTGAAATAAGGGTTAACACCTTATCTCGGGGTTACTAATCCTAGAGAGCAATCATTCCCAACTCGAGGTCTATCACTTTATGTTCTATTATTTTATGAGATGATGAAAAATATCACATACTACACATCAATTCTCACTTCCATATTTACCCATTTTCCCCTTTTGTTTTCAATTAATAAGGTAAACCCTAAGGTCTTCAATGTATGTTATGTTAATTCAACACTAAGATAAATTTATTAAAATTCTAAGGCCATCCAAATCCACAAAAGACATAATAGGTTAAAAATTAGTAAAATTCTCTTGAAATTATAATGTTGCCATTTTATTCCTTTTTGTACCAAACATTATTAATATTAGAAATTTATTATGAAAATGCTAAAAGGTAATATTTCACATTATTTAGCTTGTGAGGAATCGTTGTGATCTATAAATTGAATGTATTTATCATATCTTATAGAGCTTTAACTTTTGTGATTTTGATGTAATTCTAAGGATGGAAAAGCCTTCGAGATATCACACATTGATCAATTGCACATAACAACACATGGTTCTTAAGGTACCTAAGGGTTCTAGTGTCTCTTACTAGAGATGCAAGCCTACGACCTCTGTAAGGATGATGCAGATAGTTATGATTGGCACATTGGTGTAAAGAAGGTATCTGCTCTATTTATTTATTATTCAAGACCTAGGTGTCAAGAACCACTGATTGAGGATATCTTACATATACGAGATTTTGCAAATGTGATTTCTAATGAGATCTTAGGTATGATATTAGTGCCTAAGATAGAATTTATGATAAACTTTCTATCAGGGATAGGGCATGTGTTGAAGTCACTCTATCACTTGGTATTGACTTAGATGGCAGAGTTGCATACTTTCTTGAAGAACTTGTTGGAGAAGGGATATATCCAACATAATGTATCACCTTATGGAGCACCAATCCTTTTTATTAGGAAGAAGAATGGTGGGTTAAGGCTTTGCACTAAGGATTAAACTAGGTTACAATGAAGAACCTCTATCTTTTACCTCAGATTGATGAGCTTTTTGATTAGCTACATGAAGCTATAGTATTTTCAAAGATATATCTCACATGTATGCATCATTAATTGAGGATTGCCAAGAAAAAAAATACTAAAGATAACTTTAAAGATGAGGTATGGCCATTGTGAGTTCACTATGATGTCCTTTGGACTCAAGAATGCACTAGCGATGTTCATGGCTCTCATGGATTACATTTTTAAGCATCATCTGTATCATTTCATCTTCATCTTCATCAATAATATCATAATCTCATCTAGGGGGGAATACGATCAACATCTACGGTTGAAGCTGACACTTTTAAGGACACATCAATTGTATGCCAAAATCTTAAAGTGTGAGTTTTGGATGACTGAAATAGCCTTCCTACAAACTATCATCTCAAAGGATGGTGTGGTAGTGGATCCTCAAAGATCTAAGTAGATAAAATTGGTCACTACTAATTAATGTCAAGGAGTTATGTACTTTTCTCTAGTTAGCAGAATAATATAAACATTTCATCGAGGACTTTTCTAGAATTGCTCATCCTTTGATGACCTTGCTAAAAAAGATGATGCACTTTTATTAGAATTATAAGTGCACTGAGGCATTTGAGGAGCTCTAGAGGAGATTAACTTCAACTCTAGTTATTACCTTATCATTAGGTATAGAGGGATATGGCATATGATTCTCGTTAGTTGAAGGAGCATGTATAGAACTATTCAAATCATGACTTTGAGTAAGCTACATTAGCTTGATGATCTAGAGTCATCACCTCTATAGAGTGCAATGTAAGTTCTTCATGAATCATAAGAGACTTGATTACATCTTCACTCAATGAGAGCTAAATATGAGACAACGAAGGTCGATAGAGTTGGTTAAGGACTTTGATTTAGAGTTGACCTACCATGAGGGTAAGAATCATTTACACTCCTTGGGTTCTTTGGTGGCTTCAAACTAGGTTATGTAGGATCTTTGGGACATGGGTATAGAGATCATTGGGTTAGGGGATCTTAAAATGAGGGTGAGACCTCTCATGGTCATAATGACCATCTTTGACAAGATACGAGCTAGTTATCCAAAATTTATCATGCTTAAGTAGATCAGACAAGCTATAGAAAAGGATAAAGGAATAGGGTTTTAGATAATTGAGGATGACATTATCCATTTTTGTGATAGATTCTAGAGGAGGGTCATTATGTGCATTATTGTATCCATCTTTCGTTGTATAAGTTTAATAAGTATTTGAAGCATATGCATTGGTGGCCTTTTGTGAAATGAGAGGTTGCTAACTTTGTAGCTAGGTAATTAACTTGCCAAAAGGTAAAGATCAAGCATAAGTGTCAAATAGTGTTTGTTTAGTTATTTGACATAGAGATAGTGCACCATGCCGCTGTAGTTTGTTGTGGGATTACCAAGTAGTTTAGATTTGATATTGGTCATAGTTAAATTGTTGACCAAGATGGTAGTATTTACATTGATGAAGTTGAATTGGAGTATGTAGAAATTTATGAGTGTTTATAGGAATCACATGGTACAGTATTGATGCAGGAGCATCTAATGATTCTCATATTCTTATTGATTCTCATGGTAAGAAAGAATTAGCTTTCTTAATATTGAAGCTAATTATATTAAATGTTCTTGATAATATGTCTATTCTTGTTATAGAAAAAAATTTGAGATATTCTTGTAGTTATGTTACATATTTGCAAGGAAAAGATGTTAACACACCTTAAAGTGTACAAGCATTCAAAGCATGCAAGACTATGGCATACATGGGATGACACTACACCAAGATATGGTGATGATTATCATTAGTTATATTAAACTTGTTGTAAATCCTAAGTGTATTTTATGTAATCTAAGGTTTAATGTAATTTCATGTATGTACCATAGTTGATTGTGTGGCTTTGCAAGGTTAGTCATTAGTATCATTTAGATGATGATATTATGATTAAGCTTAGATATTATATGGGCTTAATTCAAGTGAGTTAAATGGGCTTGAATTAAGAAGGGAACTTGGCTGGTTTAAGGCTTGTATTCGATGGTCTCCCTCCCCTATATATATCTCCTTATACAAGCCTAATACATGATGAATAATATAATTTTTTGAACTCAGAATTTACCCAGCTCAGCCTACATTTATCATCCCTTTCAAGTCTCTTTCGATCAAGGAAAACTTGGGGTTTAACCTTCATCATTTGAGCCTTTGAATGATTGGTATCATTCAAAGTAACCAGCGACACTTTTCAACTTGAATCAAGTATAACCTGCACCAAAATTAGCTTTCTTCTTCAAGTTTCCATCGGCTGGATTCTACAACTCAAGGAATAAGTGATCCAACACTTCCCTCCCGTTTGATTCACATCAAGTACCATGGGGTATCTAAGGATAATATATCATATCAAGATTCTTGGTTCTTATAACAATTTTAACAGAAGTTCAAATTACTTTCAAGATACAACTAAAGATTAGTACTACTTTACATCTAGCTATAAATGATCATATTAAGCACACCATTTAGACTTTGGTGGTTATGCTTCAAGCGTCTGTCATTGAGTTTTAGGTCAGTTGGGAGGATTTTTTGAATTTGATAGAATTCTATCATAACAACAATCATAATAAGAACATAAAGAGGACACCTTTCAAGGCATTCTATGGACACAAATTTTGTATTCTTGTGTGCTGGAGTGAATCAAGCAAGATAATTTTATTAGGAATGCATATGGTAGAGGATAGTACTAGGTAAATTAGGCATACTAGAGATCGGTTGAAGGCTACTTAGTATTAGAAGAAAAGTTAAGTAGATCTATAGAGGAGTACAAATTTATATGAGGTGGGTGACTAGGCCCTCTATAAGATCTAACCTACCAAGGGAGTGATGAATTTTTGTTAGAAGGTTAATATTAGTTTGAGGTGTATTGGATGATATAGGTTTTGAATCGGGTTGGAGAGGTTATATACCAATTTTCCTTGCCTAATGAAATTTTTCAACATAACTTCTTTTACTTTTCTCAATTGAGGAAGTATGTGGTAAATTCATCACATCATCTAGTAAGAGACGATCAAATTTGACGGTGTGTTGACATATGAAAAGTAGCTGCGGAGGATCATGGATACAAATAGTCAAGAGATTCATTCAAAGTTTGTCTTGCTAGTGAAGATATTTTGGTCATGTTATAGAGTGGAAGAGGACACTTGTGAGCTTGAGGATGAGGTCTAGATGAAGTATATAAAGTTGTTTATTTAGGTGCATTGTGCAGGTAACACCACCTCTTTTAAGGGGAGAATACCCTTCTCTTGTGAACTAATACTAATAGTTATTTTTTTTTTATTGAAAGCTCAAGCTTTCCACATCTCCTAATCTTACAACAAATTTTCTTTTACAAATTTTAGGGAAGAAGTGTATTTTAAGGGAGTAGTGTTGTAATACCTATTCCAATCAACTTTCAAAATGTGTTTCAAATTATGTTTATACAAGATAAATTAGTTTTGGTTTTTTTAAAAATGGCTTGAAATTATAATAAAAATATGAACTTAAGACTTACAAGTCACTTGGCTTCCCAAACCGATCAATCCGTAGGTTGGGTAACTAATATTTTTAATCCATGAAAACTAGTTAACTTATTTGCCAAGCCTATTGATTAATTATCCTATGATTTTAGATTATTCTTTTACTTTAAATTCAAAAAACTTATAATTAGAATCTATTTACTCTAATAAGCATATTTTAGTGATTTAGGATTATTTGCACATTATCTAGATCATTATATGATTTTTATTTAGCTAAAAACTTCCTAAAAACACTTTTGAGGCATTTCTCACTTCATCTCTTTCCTCTCACTTTCCTCTCTCTTTTGGTAGCCATGGCTGTGTATTTGACTTCCAACACCATTTTCCATGAGTCACCCACCCTCTTCCATGTCCCCTCTAGTAACACCCCAAATTTTGAACAAAAAGATTTTAGTTTAACGACAATGCACAAGCATTTATAAAAGAAAAACTAGAGGATGTTACCCCCACATCAACTATGAGAGAGGTATGATCATTACTTAATGTATACCTAATGCAAGGTAAAATAGACCAATAATGAAAGAATGCGTGCTCTAATAATAGTGCAACATTCGTATGGTTACAATGATGAGAATAATAATATTGTAATACCCTATCCCAAAATCTTTCAAATTATATTTATAACTATGTTTATATAAAATAAATGAGTTTAGGTTTTGAAATGGACTTAAAATTCTAATAAAAATGTGAATTTTAGATGTAGCAATTGGTTGGTTTACATAACCGATCAACTGGTGCATTGAGAATATTAAGATGCTTGTTCTCGACAAACTAGTAGACAAGTTTGCCCAAACCAAACAACTAGTTTTCCTATCATTTTAGATCTTTTTCTGATTTTGATTTAAATTTCTCTCTACTAATTATAAAAACTACTTATTTAACATCAATTATGCTAATAATCATTTTAGCACTCTTATATTATTTTCATATTATTTAGATCATTAAATAATTTTAATCAGTAAAATTTTCCCCAAAAGACACTTTTGGATGGAAGCTTTACCTTTTCCTTCTCCCTTACCTCTCCCTCTCTCTTCTTAAGATGGGGATGTGAGATAAACTTTATGCACCATTCCTTGACTTTCCAATCAACTATGAAGTCCATTTTATGGCATTCAACCTTAACACACCATCAAGTAAGCCCTTACTTATTGGATTGCCTACACTCAGCCTCACCAGCCTCATCCCCACTTCCTTCTGAGAATGTAGGCTAAAATTGCCTCTATACTCCTCATTTCTAATCCATTCTCATTCCTCACTTGTGTTCTAACTCTCTTCTCCCCTCTCCTTATGGAAATTTACCCTAAGTGTTGTGCACCCTTTCATTTTTCCTTTACTTATCTCAATTGAGAAAAAATAGAGGCTCTCCTTGCTTTTCTCCTTTGATGTTCAAGAATTTTGCTCCTTTCCCTCCTTCTAATCTTAGTTTTATTTCTCTTCTGCTTTCCTTAAGCAAAGAAGAATTAAGGTCGAGAAGGTTGAAGATTTTAGCACCTCCCCTAACACCTTATTTTTGAGACAAAGGGTGGTGTTTTGTGTCCTTCTTCTTCTTCTTCTAATTTTTCTTAGTTTTTAATAAAGTTTTGAGAGAATATTTTAATGGTTTTTACTCTGATTATCTTAGGAATCAAGGTTCTACTAGATAAGTCATCTAGTAGGAGTTTCATCTTAGAATAATTACTTTAAAGTAAGCCATTATTATCTTTAGCATAAATAGGTTTCAGTGGTGTATTGGGGTTCTGATAAGTGTGACTTTTACATCTTATTCCTAAGGTTTATAAGAGTTTTTACCTTTAATTTCAGTCAGAATTCTCCCTTTTTGTTCTTGTTACTGCCTTTGTGTTGTGAAAATTGCAGGGTCTCAAGCAACAAAAATAATCATGAAGGATGAAGAACAAGAATAACCTTAAAGGGAGAAGAAAGGAGAAAAAAAGGAGCAAAGAGGAGCAAAAGTTAAAGTGGAAAAAGAAAGAATGCATATTTAAAGTATATGGGCCTGAAAGAAGTAAAATTTAGACCAAGAAAAGGTCTGAATTTGGAGAAGCTTTCAACATAAAAGTTTTAGATATTTTTAATAGCTTTCCAACGCATCCAAAATCAGCTTAATCGGAGTTAAGATGAACAAGTTATGGTCAAAATACGAATTATGGTCAAAGTTGACACGGGAAGCCCATCGTTACGGAAACCCTAGCGATCCACGAGGCGGTAGTGTAAAAAACTCTTATTCTAATAGCTCGAGGCAGCCTCCACTCCCTCTCTTTTCTCTCTTCCCTATCCTCTTCCCCAATTCATCAAGATCTCTCTTGTAAATTAGAGACGGAGATTCAAGAAGTTAATTTTTGCAAGAATTTGTGAACATGAAAGGTATTATCTAATGATATTTTCTTTATCTATGGAATCTCTTATTGTTTTTAATATTCTTGCTATGAATTTGATGGGCTAGATCTTGTGCTAAGGTGAAGGGGAATTTTCCCCGATCCTAATGTGTTGAATTATTGCATCCTTTTTTTATTCAATTCATAATGTATGTGTTGTGTTATTGATTGATTGTCGAATTTTTGAACCACGGCCGGGTTCTGATTTTCGGTGTGGGAAATACCGGTGAGATCGAGAGATAATCCAGTATTAGACCCAATAGCACAACGGGAGATTAAATTGTAGGTCGAGAGACGATCGATTTGACCTCTTCAACAATAAAGGAGGAAACTTTATAGACTTTAATGCATTACATTCTATTAGACTCTAAGCTAGAGATAGTTAGGGCCATAGATATGTAATAGGGTGGTTGTGGCTTGAGAAAGCACAACACTTTCTATCCTTGTTGGCATGATTGATTATGATTGTTGAATTATTTTGTGATGTGATCTTCAATTACATGTGAGGATCGGGGGCGATGAACCGAAACCTTAGCTCTTCTATTTATTTGAGTGACTTGAGTGCTATTTTCCTTTCTTTTTAGCTTATTTAGTTATTTTAGCTTACAATTTATTATTTCATATCATCTCGTAGTTTAGACATAGTTAAGTTCTATCATTGTCCTAGTGGTCATTCACCAATCCTTGTGGGATCGACCTTGACTACTACTCTGACCCCGTGCACTTGCGGGTAGGAACGTGTCAAGTTTTTGGCGCCGTTGCCGGGGATTGGCAGCGAGTGACATTAGGACTCAAAGAATTTATTGTGATCTAGACATTTATTTATTTTTTATCTTTTTACATTCTTTTTGTTGTGGTTGACTAATCTTGGGTGTAAGAGTTCTTGATTTAGTGCAGGTGCATTAGTGCATGACCCGCGCTAGTGGAGGTGATCTAGTGCCACTTGATCTCGAGATTGAGAAGACCATCTCACATTTACGCAGGTCACACACCACAAATATTGAAATGGAAACCAATACTCCACCCCATGATGGACAAATCCCACCACAAGAGCACATCTTACTCCAAGAACAAGCTCCTATCCAAGAGCAAGCTCCCATTCCTAGGTCACTTCGGGACTATGCTACACCAAGCCTTGATGGCTCAACCTCAAGCATACGAAGACCGGCCGTACAAGCTAATAATTTTGAGATCAAGCCTGCCATTATCCAGATGCTACAAACATCAGTTCAATTTGGAGGTAACCTTATTGAAGATCCCCACTCCCATATTGCTAACTTTGTAGAAATCTGTGACACTTTTAAGCTAAATGGTGTTTCTAATGATGTAATTAGGCTTAGATTGTTCCCTTTTTCGTTACGTGATAAGGCTAAGAGTTGGTTACACTCATTAGCCCCAGGGTCTATTACTACTTGGGACGATTTGATGAAGTCTTTCCTTTCTAGATATTTTCCACCATCAAAAACTGCAAAATTACGAAATGACATCACTACCTTTATGCAAAATGACCTTGAATCGCTTTATGATGCATGGGAAAGGTTTAAGGATTTGCTTAGGAAGTGTCCACATCATGGCCTGCCTATGTGGCTTCAAATGCAAACTTTTTATAATGGTATCTCTGCTACTAACCGTTCTATGATAGATGCAGCTGCAGGAGGTACCATTATGAACAAGACTCCAGAGCAGGTTTATGAGTTCATTGAGAAGCTAGCTTCGAATTCCCATCAATGGCACTCCGAACGTGCCCCGATACAAAGGACTCCAGGAATTCACTCATTAGATTCCATCACGGCATTAGAGGCTAAGATTGATTTGCTTGCTAAAAAATTTGACAAAATTGGTAGTACTTCTTGTATGCAGGTACAAGCTAATGCACCTATGTGTGAGTTATGTGCTGGATCACACTTAAGCACAGAATGTCAAGTTGGGAATCCCTTCCAACAATCTTATGATCAAGTGAACTACATGGGAAATAGTTATGGGAGACCGAACAATCCCTACTCCAATGTGTACAATCCTGGATGGAAAAACCATCCAAACTTTAGTTGGAGAAATGAAGTTCCTACAAAGCCTCCGGGATTCACACAACAACAACCAACACCTCCAGCTCCTTTACCGCCCCAACAACCTCAATCTTCTTCCCTTGAAGAGATGATGTCCAAGTTCATCACTCGCACCGAGAGCACCCTTCAAAAACATGATGCTCAAATTCAAGCTCATCTTCAGAAACAAGAAGCCCGCCTCCAAAATCATGATGCATCCATCAAGAACCTAGAGGCACAGATTGGACAACTTGCTAATGCCATTTCAGCGAGAGCACCTAACACTTTGCCTAGTAATACAATCATCAACCCCAAAGAGCAAATTAATGCAATAGCCTTGAGGAGTGGGAAACCACTACTTGAACCATACCCTCAAGAACCCAAGGAAGATAAAGAAAAAGCTCCTGAAGAGAAAGTGCCTGAATCACAACCTGAGACAATCCACACTTCACCTCAAGAGGTAAATGCATATGTTCCTCCTCCTCCGTTTCCAGGTAGGATTGTACAACGCAAGTTAGATGCTCAATTTGTAAAATTTCTTGATATACTTAAGAAAGTGCACATTAACTTGCCGTTGCTTGACATTGTGAGACAGATGCCCAGTTATGGGAAGTTTCTAAAGGACATAATCACTCACAAGAGGAAACTGGATGATTTTGAAACAGTAAGTTTGAATGAGGAATGCTCTGCAATCTTGCAGAACAAACTTCCTCCTAAGCTTAAGGATCCAGGAAGCTTCACTATCCCATGTGTAATTGGGGATTTAAAATTCGAGAAGGTATTATGTGATCTTGGTGCTAGCATTAATTTGATGCCCTTCTCTGTTTTCAAGCGTCTAGGTCTAGGGGAACCAAAACCCACCAATATGTCCCTTCAGTTGGCTGATCGATCTATCAAATATCCGAGGGGAATTATTGAAGATGTTTTAGTTAAAGTGGACAAATTTATCTTCCTTGTTGACTTTGTTGTGCTAGATATGGAGGAAGACCACAAAGTTCCCCTAATTCTTGGTAGGCCTTTCTTAGCAACAGGACGTACTCTTATAGATGTCCAAGAGGGTAAGCTCATTCTTCGTTTCCAAGGCGAAGAAGTCACTTTTAATGTATTTAAGAGCATGAAATACCCCTTAGATGATAACACTTGCTATTGTATTGATATCTTAGATAATGTAATTGATGATTGTTTTCAAGCAAGTGTTGTGCAGGATCCCCTGGAAAGGTGTTTGGTTCAACAAAGAGAGTGGGAGAATGAAGAGAAAGAAGAAGAGGTTGTCCGGTACTTGAATGCACATCCACCATATGGTCGTCACACTATGGTCCCCTTACAAGGGCTAGAGAGGGCCCAGATTCCAAAATTGAAGTCATCTATTGAGGAACCTCCCACACTAGATCTTAAGCCACTACCTCAGCATTTGAAATATGCATTTCTTGGTCATAATGATACACTTCCCATCATTATTTCTTCATCTTTGACTAATTTGCAGGAAGAAAAATTGATGAGAGTGCTTAAGGAACGACAGAAGGCTTTCGGATGGACCATTGCTGATATTAGAGGGATTAGCCCTTCCATGTGCATGCACAAAATTCTCATGGAAGACAACCACAAGAAAGTGATCCAACCTCAAAGGCGATTGAACCCAACAATGCAAGAGGTGGTGAAGAAGGAGGTAATTAAGCTATTAGATGCAGGTATGATCTATCCAATCTCTGATAGCTCTTGGGTTAGTCCTGTCCAAGTGGTTCCCAAGAAAGGGGGAATCACGGTAGTCAAGAATGATAATAACGAATTGGTGCCTACTAGAACTGTTACAGGTTGGCGTGTCTGCATTGATTTTAGAAAGTTGAATGATGCCACTAGAAAAGACCACTTCCCCCTTCCCTTCATTGACCAAATGCTTGAACACTTGGCGGGGCATGACTATTATTGCTTTCTTGATGGGTATTCTGGTTATATGCAAATACCTATTTCCCCTGAGGACCAAGAGAAGACAACCTTTACTTGTCCTTATGGCACCTTCGCATATAGACGGATGCCATTTGGTCTTTGTAATGCCCCCGCCACTTTTCAAAGATGTATGATGGCTTTATTTCATGATATGATTGAAAAATTTATGGAAATTTTTATGGATGATTTTTCGGTTTTTGGGTCGTCATTTGATGCATGCTTAAATAATCTTGAACTTGTTCTTAAGCGTTGTGAGGATACAAATTTGGTTTTAAATTGGGAAAAGTGTCATTTAATGGTCCAGGAAGGAATAGTTTTAGGGCATAAGATTTCATGCAAAGGGATAGAGGTAGACAAAGCTAAAATTGAAGTCATTGAGAAATTGCCACCCCCCACATGTGTTAAAGATATACGTAGTTTCCTTGGTCATGCAGGTTTCTATAGACGCTTCATTAAAGATTTTTCAAAAATTTCAAAGCCTCTTTGTGATCTGTTGGCTAAAGATGTGCCCTTTCACTTTTCTGATGCATGTCTGGCTGCCTTTAACACTTTAAAGGCAAAACTGGTAGATGCTCCGATTATTGTTACTCCTGACTGGAATTTACCTTTCGAGATTATGTGTGATGCTAGTGATGTTGCTATAGGAGCAGTCTTGGGGCAGCGTAAGGAAAAAAAATTTCATACTATTTATTATGCTAGCAAGACTTTGAATTCTGCACAAATGAATTATGTAACAACTGAAAAAGAATTGCTAGCTGTGGTTTTCTCCTTTGACAAGTTCCGTTCTTATCTATTGCTTAACAAGGTCATTGTCTATACTGACCATGCGGCCTTGAAGTATCTTTTTAGTAAGCAGGATGCAAAGCCCAGAATCATTCGGTGGATTTTATTGTTGCAAGAGTTCGACTTGGAAATCAGGGATAGGAAGGGAAGTGAGAATCAAGTAGCTGATCATCTTTCTCGTTTACCCTCTACCTACGTGATTAATCAGGAAGCTACACCTATTCAAGATGCATTTCCCGATGAAACACTCTACGCTATTACAAATCATCCTTGGTATGCTGATATTGCAAACTATCTTGTAAGTGGAATCTTACCCAATGATCTTTCCTTTCATCAAAGGAAGAAGTTCTTACATGATCTGAGGTATTACTTTTGGGATGATCCTTACCTCTATAGGATTTGTGCTGATCATGTCATTAGAAGATGCATCCCTGAGCATGAAATGCATTCTATACTATCTCATTGTCATAGTAAAGAGTGTGGTGGCCATTTTGGCCCCACCAAAACTGCTGCAAAAGTCTTGCAATGTGGATTCTATTGGCCTACCTTATTTCATGATGCATACTCCTTTGCTAAGACTTGTGATAGGTGTCAAAGAATGGGAAATATTTCTAGAAAACAAGAGATGCCCCTCACAAACATTCTTGTAGTGGAGTTATTTGATGTTTGGGGAATTGATTTTATGGGACCATTTCCTAAGTCTATGGTGAATGAATATATTCTTGTGGCAGTTGATTATGTATCTAAGTGGGTAGAGGCTATATCCACTCCCACAAATGATGCAAAAGTCGTCACTAAATTTTTGAAAAAGAATATCTTTTCAAGGTTTGGGACACCTAAGACTATCATTAGTGATGGGGGTTCTCATTTTTGCAATAGAGCATTTAATGCTCTTTTGAGTAAGTATGGAGTTAACCATAAGGTTTCTACCCCATACCATCCTCAAACTAGCGGCCAAGTGGAGGTGTCAAACCGTGAGCTTAAGAGAATTCTTGAGAAAACGGTTAGCTCTTCTAGAACGGATTGGTCCTTGAAACTTGACGATGCTCTATGGGCTTACCGAACAGCTTTTAAAACTCCTATTGGAATGTCCCCTTATAATCTAGTTTTTGGAAAATCTTGTCATCTCCCTGTAGAACTTGAGCATAAATCATTTTGGGCTACCCGTCTCCTTAACTTTGATATGCAAGCTGCAGGTGAGAAGAGGCTCCTTCAATTGAATGAACTCGATGAATTCCGGCTTAAGGCATATGAGAGTGCTAGGCTATACAAAGAGCGCACGAAAAGGATTCATGATCAATGCATCACCAAACGAGCATTTGAAGTGGGGCAACAAGTGCTTCTATTTAATTCTCGTTTGCGATTGTTCCCTGGAAAGCTTAGATCCCGATGGTCAGGACCATTCACAATCAGACAAGTATTTCCATCCGGAGCAGTCGAAATCTCTAGCCTCGATAAAGAGCCATTCAAAGTGAATGGGCAAAGGTTGAAGGTGTATGAAGGTGGTGAGGTTGCAGCCCTCAAAACCACCATTCTTCTGGATGATCCTAAGTGAAGTGAGAAAGTCAAGCTAATGACTATAAACAAGCGCTTCTTGGGAGGCAACCCAATATTTTTTTTTTATTCTATTTAATTTTTTTTTTATTTTTCTTATTTTGGTTTTCTTGGTTTGTTTTCTCTTTGTTTCCTTATGGATTTTTTTTCCTCTTTTCTTTTGTGCTTCTTATTTCACATTGAGGACAATGTGATACATAAGCATGGGGGAGAAGATGGCCTATCCTTGTCATTTGGTTAGTATTCTATTCTTCCCTATTTTATTTTGATGAGGGTTGCTATTTTTTTTTTCCTTGGTCATTTCTTTCAGATTTTTATCTAAAAAAAAAATCAAAACAAATAAAGAAAAGAAAAGGAAATGACCCTTCATTTATGATATTAAAGAGTGTGTTTTGTCTTGCAATGGCATGAGTGTTTAGTTTGGTGTGATAAGACCCTTTAAATCATCTTTTGAAAATGGATTTCTATGTGCTTAAATGTTTTGGTTGCATTGTTATGAGAAAAGTATAATTGTGTTTGAGAACTTTAGGGTTATATATGCCTTAACATTCTTGTGGTATTGTAGTTTGACTTATGCTGATTTACTCTTTGCCAAAAGGTGTTAGATTTAGAGAATTTTGGACCTAGTGAGACTTTGAGCCTTTAGACTGATACATCACTACAGTCTCTTATTTTTTCTTTTGTGTGTGTCTCCCACCATGACTTGGGAAACTAGAACTTGTAATGGTTTTCTTCAAAGCCACATATGACTTAGACGTGCATTAAAATGATAGAGGCACTTGTTTTTTTTGGTCATAACCTACATTAGCCAAATAGCCTGACCTTCACATTTTATCCTTTGCTAACCCCGTTGTGCTTATGGCCATTTTCTTGATCTAAACACACATGTAACCCAATTTCCTTTATCCCTCCCTAAGTCTAGAATCAATGGTTGTTGCGCAATTTCAAAAAAAGAAGAAGAGAAAGTTGGGAGTATGATGTAATCTAAGCATGAGGGAGGTGTGAAAGAGTAAATGGTTGTGTATGATGAAGAGCAAATCGATATATCTCTCTCAAAAAAAAAAAAAAAAAAAGGAGAAGAAGAAGAAGAAGAATCAATAAGAAGTTTTGGGTGCTTGTGTTTCGTGATGAAAAGTTGGGATGGTAAAATATATGTTATTAAAAAAAAAATATCTCATTGGTACTAGACTTTTAAATCTACTTCCAAAAAAAAAAAAATTCCGTCCTAACCTTTTAACCTATGGCCCCATTACAACCCTAATAAGACCTCTTGATTGTTGTGTGTTCTAAGTCTTTCTAGTGGTGGAGAATCGAAAAGCATTCCAAGCATATGGATGATCTTGATCATGAGTGAGAGGACTAGAGCAGAACCTTTAAATAAAATAAAACACATGAGAGGTGTGTCCACAAGACCTAAAGTGAGAATTCTAATTTGAAACTTTGAGGGAAGAGTGAGTTGGTATATGGCTGCCTACTGTCCACAATTGGATGTCCTTTGTTGCATGGCATGTCCCTAGAGTTCGATAGCACGGTTACATTTCTCACATGTGGGGGCAACCTAAATATCTTTTGAAAAAGGATTTTGAGCTTTTAATTGTTATATTTTTGGGTCTTATTGCTCCTTACTTGACTCTTGTGCTATTAAAGGGCTAAACACACTTTTCTGAGAAAGGGATCCTACTACTTTTCTTTTAGCACATGGTGGGTTTCTTGTATTACTTTACTTGGGGACAAGCAAATGTTTAAGCATGGGGGAGTTGATAAGTGTGACTTTTACATCTTATTCCTAAGGTTTATAAGAGTTTTTACCTTTAATTTCAGTCAGAATTCTCCCTTTTTGTTCTTGTTACTGCCTTTGTGTTGTGAAAATTGCAGGGTCTCAAGCAACAAAAATAATCATGAAGGATGAAGAACAAGAATAACCTTAAAGGGAGAAGAAAGGAGAAAAAAAGGAGCAAAGAGGAGCAAAAGTTAAAGTGGAAAAAGAAAGAATGCATATTTAAAGTATATGGGCCTGAAAGAAGTGAAATTTAGACCAAGAAAAGGTCTGAATTTGGAGAAGCTTTCAACTTAAAAGTTTTAGATATTTCTAATAGCTTTCCAACGCATCCAAAATCAGCTTAATCGGAGTTAAGATGAAAAAGTTATGGTCAAAATACGAATTATGGTCAAAGCTGACACGGGAAGCCCATCGTTACGGAAACCCTAGCGATCCACGAGGCGGTAGTGTAAAAAACTCTTATTCTAATAGCTCGAGGCAGCCTCCACTCCCTCTCTTTTCTCTCTTCTCTATCCTCTTCCCAATTCATCAAGATCTCTTTTGTAAATTAGAGACGGAGATTCAAGAAGTTAATTTTTGCAAGAATTTGTGAACATCAAGGGTATTATCTAATGATATTTTCTTTATCTATGGAATCTCTTATTGTTTTTAATATTCTTGCTATGAATTTGATGGGCTAGATCTTGTGCTAAGGTGAAGGGGAATTTTCCCCGATCCTAATGTGTTGAATTATTGCATCCTTTTTTATTCAATTCATAATGTATGTGTTGTGTTATTGATTGATTGTCAAATTTTTGAACCACGGCCGGGTTCTGATTTTCGGTGTGGGAAATACCGGTGAGATCGAGAGATAATCCAGTATTAGACCCAATAGCACAACGGGAGATTAAATTGTAGGTCGAGAGACGATCGATTTGACCTCTTCAACAATAAAGGAGGAAACTTTATAGACTTTAATGCATTACATTCTATTAGACTCTAAGCTAGAGATAGTTAGGGCCATAGATATGTAATAGGGTGGTTGTGGCTTGAGAAAGCACAACACTTTCTATCCTTGTTGGCATGATTGATTATGATTGTTGAATTATTTTGTGATGTGATCTTCAATTACATGTGAGGATCGGGGGCGATGAACCGGAACCTTAGCTCTTCTATTTATTTGAGTGACTTGAGTGCTATTTTCCTTTCTTTTTAGCTTATTTAGTTATTTTAGCTTACAATTTATTATTTCATATCATCTCGTAGTTTAGACATAGTTAAGTTCTATCATTGTCCTAGTGGTCATTCACCAATCCTTGTGGGATCGACCTTGACTACTACTCTGACCCCGTGCACTTGCGGGTAGGAACGTGTCAGGTTCCATGTGTTTGGTGGTTATGTGAGTTTGATCTAATTATATTCCATGGTATGAGCATGTGGTAAAATTATTTTCAATTTATTCTTTTTGGAATTCTCTGATTTTAAATATAAAATGGGTCATTTGAGCACGATGTATTAAAATATGTACATTACCATATATCCATATGTTTCTATTTATTAAAATATGTAAATTACAATATATCCATATGATTACATGTGTAAAACATGTATTTTTATATGTGTTAGCATAGAAGAATGCTAGGATTAATATGGTAAATTGTGGTAAGATTCAGTGTGTGTTTTGCAAGTTTAAGTAGTGTTTTACCAAGACTAGTTGATTGGTTCCTTGAACCCATCAACTGGTTTTGCAAGCAATCAAATAGTTTGGACTTTTAGATAGGTTGGTATGAACCACTCGGTTGGTTTTGATGAATAGTCAATCAATTGATCAAACCCATTGTTTGGCGTCCCTGTAGACCAAATTGGTTGGTCTGTGCTTAGACCTATTGGCCCGTTGGACAAAAAAAAATCGACTAGTTACTATAACCAGTTGATTGGTTAGTCAAATCCATCTACTGGTTTCTCTACAGGCCACAATAGGTCAGTCTCTACTTAGACTCATTAACTAGCTGAACAAACTAGTACATCAGTTCCTATGAACAATCAATCGGTGGGGCCAACCAACTGATTGGTTCTCTAGTGTTTTTTAGTCCAGGTCTACTATGATCAAACCAGTTATTTAGTCTGAAGGATTGATCGACTGGTTTGACCTGAAACCGCCTGGCTTGTTGTAATTTGTCATGTTTCTCTTAGGTCTTTTATGTTGATACTTATATGTATTTGAAACAATTAAATTATGATTTCAATTATGATTAACCTGATTTAATATAAACGGCCATGATGGTATTTGAGACTTGATTTTTGTTAAATTTAATCTCATCTCTAAACACCCAATTTATGGATTTTATGCCTTATAGATGATTTTTGTGTCATCTTTAAACACCCAAATGGTGGATTTAATGGCTTGTGATATGTTTGTTGTTATCACTTGGAAACACTCAATTTAGTTAAATAATAGATTTTTATTATGTTTAGTGATATCATTTGAAAACACCCAATTTTGTTATGTGTGGACTTTGTTGTAATTTGTTGTGTTTCTCTTAGGCCTTTTATGTTGATATTTCCATATATTTATAACATATGAATTATCATTTCAATTATAATTGACCTAATTTATTATAAACCACAATGATGGAGTTTGAGACTTGATTTTGGTTAAATTTAGTCTCATCTCTAAACATCCAATTTGTGGCTTCAATGCCTTATGATGTTTTTGGTGTTATCAATTAGAAACATCCAATTTGGTTAAATAATGAATTTTAATTGTTTGGTGTTATCACTTGAAAACACCCAATTTGGTTATGTGTGGACTTTGTTGTGATTTGTGCTATCACTTATACAGAAATTGATGGTTTAAGATTTTGTTTGAGCCTTTTTCTCTATCTCTTTAGGTGGCTACCAATAGTTAGTGGGAAGGTTACCGTTTGTTATATTTTTCACTCAGTACCTATTTCTTTCTCTACAAGGTTACTGTAGGGGGTATATGCATATATATGAGGTATAGGATTATACTATGGCAAGCCAGCATGGCATCTGTGTCCAACTTTAATGGGTGAGGTATCCAAGTACAAGCCCCCTAATAATTTGTATTTTCCATTGCTTAGGTTTGTGTGTTATCCCAACTTTTAGCCCTTGCGGCAAAGACATTCAAGGTGCGGTGAGTGAGGTATCTCAGTACAAGACCCCTTGGTGTACTTCAAACACGAGTGGTGGGTGGGGTATCCCGATTTGTTGCAAATACACTAAATATGTGGTGGGTGTGGTATCCCTGAAGAAAGCCCTTCCAATTTATCTTGACCTTGTGTGATGGGTGTGGTACCCCATTGTGATTATTTTTGTTGCCATAACTTTTGTTCATGATGGAAAAATGGGTGTTGTCGAATGAACTATATTACTAACCAAAAATTAGGTGGTCACTAAAGGAAGATTCCTAATATCGTTTATATTATATGAATTGCATATAATACTAAATTTCTATACATCCATGATTTTCATGCAAGCATGCCATATTGTACTTGAATTGTATATTATGATATGACCATGCTATTATGTTACTTCAATGTGTTGTATGAGCCTTATAATGTTTTATGTAGTATGTTTTACTAGTACTTCACCATATTAATATTGCACTTGTGTGGTCATTGTGATGATCCCACTTTTGATCCAGGGAGGAGAGGACAATTTATAGGGTTATGAATCTCAATTAGAGTATGCTCAGGGTGATGACATGAGCCATTAAAAGGTCATTAATTGGGGTAGAAATTTTATGATTATGCCTAAGAGTTAGGCTAATCGGTTATTAATATTTTTCTCTTTATGTTGGGATGTTTTTATATTTTTAGTTATTTAAACTCTTAGCTCACATTCCTATATTTGATTTTGTAAAACTAACAAGTTCATTTTATCAATAATATTGTTCTAGTCTTTATTATATTGTACTGTTAGCTTAACGCTATGATCATGCATTCTTGTGTTTCTCATTCCACTTTTCCTTGTATCAGGCATGGGTTAGGTGATGATTATACCTCTCTCATCATTGTTGTGGCAATAACATTCCCTAGTTTATTTTTCAAATGCTTTCTCATTGGCTTAAAAATAAAATTTTCTAGTTCAAAAAATGGGGGTGTTACAAATACAGGTAGAAGAGAGATTTTACAAAATCTAAATAAAGGAATAAAACAAAGAGCATAACTAACTGAGAAGAATCGAAAGCATCCCAACAGAGTGGGACGCCACATCTGCCTAAGAAATAAACAATATGAAGTACCATGGGCTTGTACCGGGATACCTCACCCACTTAAACAGGGAGTCAATGCCATACCGCCCTTTCATAGTATAATCATATATGTCAAAGATATGCACATATCCCCTACTAACCAAAACCAAGTAGAAAATTTAATAGGTATAGAATGGAATGGTAAAACACAGGACAACACTCCAAATAACTCCCATCTATTTACTCCAAGATTTAGAAAAAAAGGGCTTAAACAAAATCTTAATTTTTTTATTATTAGTTACCAAGTGATATCAAAAATGACAATTTAATTCCAATAATAACTAATTAGGTGTTTCCAAGATATATCACCAAACTCATCACAAGGCATATAGGCCACAAATTGGGTGTTTAGAGGTGAAACCAACCTTAACCACCCAAGGCCCATAATTTAATCATTTTGATCTATATTAAATTTAGGCTAAGTATGATTGAACTCATGATCAAAATTATGTAATTATGTAGGTAAATTAATATAGAGGTCTCAAACAAAGAATATTAAGTATCAAGCAATATGGAAAAAAGAAGAAGAAAAAGAGTGGACTAGTTAATCGATCATAAAGACCTGTCAGCTTGTTTTGTCCTACTAGACCTAAGATGAACATAAAAATAGTGAAGTAGCTAATTTTTTGGCCCCAACGATCGAATTATCATAGGAATAAGTTGATAGGTATAAGTAGAGGCCATACTTCTCATGTCATAAAGCCGCTAGTCAATGAGTTTGGTAAATCAATTGATTACTCATAGGAATAAGTCAATGGGTTTGACAAAACCGATTGTTCAGTTTCACAAGACCAATTGATGGGTCTAAATAGAGACCTAAATAATCTATTAACTAGGCCACTAGTTGATGGGTTAGATAATTCAATTAACTACTCATGGGAACTAGTCAATGGGTTTCACCAAACCAGCTCATGGGTCTAGGGATAGACCTCACTAGTCTAGTTACAAGGCCATTAGTTGTTGGGTTTGGAAAAGCAATTGACAACTCATAGGAAACAATCAATTGGTTCATTAAACCAATCGATTATTATTGTAACCAGATAATGAAAATTTCTAAATTGAGTGACTTTCACACAACCAATAGACTGGTCCAAGAAATCGATCGACTGCTCTTAATGAAATAGCACCCAGAACTACTATGATGCCCTAAAATTTTGAAATGAACAATTTTGTTTGGAAGATAGTGTGGAAGCTTTTGTAAAAGAAAAATTGAGGAATGTTACAACCATAGGAGCCTTGAGAGAGGTGTGATCATCACCTAACTCATTCCTGATGTAAGGAAAAGTTGTGAAAGAATGCATGCTCAACTAGTAATAACATATTACTAATAGTCAAAAATAATGAGAATATCAATAATATAGATAGATGGGAGTATGAGAGTTTAAAAAATATAAATATAGGAATCCAAACCAAGAGTTTAAATATCAAGGAATAACCAAGACCTTCCAACCATAGTGGGTAAAAATACATCTAACTAGCATAACTCTTAATAAGAGGGGAAAGTAATGCTTGAGTCACTAAGTAATAGCGAGCTACTAGCCCACAATATCATTCTCAACATACTCTAGCTGAGAATCGCAACCCTACAAATCATTCTCTACTCACAAAACTAGAAGCCAAAATCATCACAGAGACTAAAAAAATATAGGATTAGTAAGGTGAAGTACCAAAAAAAAAACTACCTAAAACATGATAATGGCTCATGCAACACATTGAAGCTATATAGAAGAATGGTCATAAGCCCACTAACATCAAATAACACTCAATCTTATGGCAGCAATACAACAAGGTATGCTTATATAGAGTCATGGAAAAGTAATAATATAGTATGTGCATCATAACCACACAATGTAAACCATATTAGAAATCATCCTTTAGTGATCACATAAATTTCCAATCATCAAGATAACCCTTTTGACCACACCCAATTCCCTACCATGAAAAAAAATTCATGGCAGCATAGACACATAATGGGATACTACATCCACCATACGAGGTAAAAATATATTAAAGGGGATTTTCTCTAGGGATAACACACCCACCACACATCGACTACACCTATCTCGAGGGCTAACACACCATGGGATACCATACCTACCATATGTTATTGAAGTACATCAAGGGATCTTGTACTAAGATACATCACCCAATACACCTTGAATTCCTCACCACGAGAGCTAAAAGTTAGGATAGCATACTTGCATAAGCAATGGAGAATAAAAAGTGTTAAGGAACTTGTACTGGGATACCTCGCCCACACTAATTGAACACCAATGCCATATCAGTCAACCATGGTATAATCCTATACCCCAAATATGTGTGCATACCTCTATTACTTATGACAAATTGTAGAGAAAGAAATGGGTACTTATTGAGAACATAAAACATAGGTCATCCCACCCACTAACTTCAAGCTAGATACCCTAAAATTAGGAGAAAAATGCTCGAATAAAATCTTAATCCATGAATTTTTAATTACCAAGTGATATTACAAATAAAAATAATTCCATTATTATCAAAATTGGGTATTTTCAAGTGACAGCATCTAACATATCACAAGGCATATGAGCCACCAATTAGTTGTTTCAAGGTAACACCAAATTTAACAAAATCAAGGCCTAATTAACATCATTTTGATCCATATTAATTTTAGGATAAACATGGTTGTACTAATGATTAATTTTTTTTAATAGCATAAAAAAATTAATATAGATGTCCCAATGAAGGGATTTTAACTAACAAGTAAATCTAGTAAAAATAGGTTGACCAATTGATTAGTCCCTAGACTAATTGACTAGTCTAGTCATACTAGACCTACATAGAAAAATAAACCAATGAAATAATAGACTGGTTGGCTAAACTGATCGATTGTTCACAGGAAACCGGTAGATGGGTTTTGTAACACCTCAAATTCTTATGAAACTTTAATTTTGATTTATCCACATTTTAATGTAATCTAATTTCTAATATTTATATTTTTTTAATTATCTCATTATAGCCTAACATCAAACCCAAAAAATTTATAGATACATTGTTTTATAATTACTTGCCCAAAAACAATTAGCCCAAAAAATCTAAACCTAAATCCCACACAAAAAAAATTTCCTTTTCCTTTTTTCTTGTTCCTTCTTCTCCTTCTTCTTCCTAGATTGTACCAACCCCAACCCATCCCTCTTCTTCTCTTTTTTTCTATTTTCTTTCCCCTAGTGAGCTCAAACTTGTTCCCTTCATGTTCTTCCTTCTTATTTCTTTTCCCTTTTCTTTCTTCCTTTTCTTTTCTTTTTTCTTCATCTCTCGCTCGTCATCTACCTCGTGCCTCCACAAGTGAGAATAGTGGGTAGGAGCATCCTACCCTAGAGTTGTACTTGATTACCATTCCATCAGTTGAGAATAGTAGGATCTAGGAGCCCAACACGAAGAAAATCATGAATAGTTATCACTAAAATATTACTATATGGTTTAGTGAGTAATAAATAAATTGGTAAGATTAACCTATGTGCATATCATCTCGTATTATAAAATTCTAAATTTATGTGACCCTTCCTTACTATATTGTTACCTTACTTAGTACATAGTAAACGATTCATTCTTATTATTGATGTTTCTCATTCCTACGAGTAGAGGCTCTTTCTATGCATATGTAGGTAAATGAGGACTATCTAAATGACTATGCAGCTTATGATGCTTTGATTGGGGAATATTGATATCATCTTATGCTAGGATTAGGAGTCAAAGAGCTATGTTATCCTATTATTATTTTAAACTACTTTTCCATCTTTGTCATTTTCATCTAAAACATTTACTTTATGTATTTTGGTTCTATTTTCAAATTAAACTCAAAACTCCTTCTTATGTTATGCAATATTTTTTTTTGTACTTATCTTGCCTCGTACATTGATTTACTTTAGCTTTGTAATTGGTAAAAGGATGTTTCGTAGCCAAACTTATATCGATTATAGTAGTAAGACCCATTCATGATTGAATAACATTTTCTACCTTAATAAAAAAATTTAGTAGTATTTTTGGTGTGTTGTATGTTTCACCAAGCTGGTTGATGGGTGTGAGTAGAGACTAGACCACTCTAGTCACAAGGCAACAAGTCTATGGGTTTGGCAAACTAATTGACTTCTCATAGGAACTAGTTGCCTAGTTCCTCCAACCAATCTACTGATCTCACAACCAATTGATCAAAATTCCCAAACCAAGTGATTATTCAATCAACTAACAGATGATTTCAACTAACAAAGTTGATGGTCTAGGTAAAACAATACCCCATTTTTATGATGTACATACTAAAATTTCACCCAAGTCGCTATATTAATCCTAGCATGTTTCTGTGTCATCAAATAGATAAAGGGACATGCTGCACACATAGAATCATAAGGATAGATGATAATATTGGCATTAACAAAATCATGCTCAAAATTATCATAATCTTACATAAGAGTAGGGAATGCAAAACATGCTTAAATATAAAGAAGAAAATTCTATCACATGCTTGATTCCTACAATACAATAACCTATACTCAACATAGAAAGATTGAGAGCATGAAACCACCATAATCAACGAAAGACCTTACTCATATTAACGATAAGAATGCCCCTGCCTTCAAGTAATTATTCTACCACAAACTCCTAAATCAATGGTTTTTTTACCAAGACCTCGATTCTTAAGAGAATTAATAATCAAAACCATTAAAACTCTTTTTTCAAAAATTAATAAGAATGAAATCAGAAGAAGAAACAGAAGCATAATGATAGAATATAACCTTTTCTTAAAATTGAAACCTAAAACCAAAACCTAAGGTCTTCAACTTTTCTCAAAACTTCAATCCGTTCTTGCTTAATAGAAAAAGGTAGATCTAAAGCTAAGATTTGGAGAATAAAGAAGAGATAATAATTAATACCAAAAGATAGGAAACAAGAGCTAAGCCTCTATTTTTCCCAACAAAGAAGAGAAGGGAGTAGAGTGGAGAATTCCCAACACTTGAAAATTTTTCACAAAGAAAAAGGGAGAGAATTAGAAAATGCAGATGATAAAGTGTTAATTAAATCATAAATCAGATGTATAGGAGGGAATGCTAGTAATGATACCTAAGTGGTAGAGAGGGATGTTTAACTAAGGTTGAGAGTGGCCAACCCTAAGTATAAGGAAGGTAAGGTGAACTAGGAATAGACATAGCAAGGGTTTGGTAGGTTAGGGTAGAGATGTAGAAACTCAAACACACAACCATGGCTGACAGAAGAGAGAGGAAAATTAGGGAGAAAAGAGATTGTGAGATATGTCTCAAAAAGTGCTTTTGGAAAAATTTGTTAATATAAAAAACATAGAGTGATCTTAATAATGTGAAAATAGTCCTAAAGAACCAAAATATGCATATTAGTACAAAAATATTATAATTACAAGTTTTCATAAATATTAGAAAGAGATTCAAGTTAAAATAAAAAAAGGGTCTGAAATCATAAGACAACTAGTTGATTGGTTTGATCAAACTAGTCAATTGGTTTATTTGGAAACTCAAATGCCATTTTATAAGAATACCAATTGATTAGTTCGACAAATGGTTCAATCGGTGAGCTAGAGGTTTACAACATTATTAAAATTTCAAGCCCTTTCCAAAACTAAAATTCATTTATTTTATATCTCCATAATTTCAAATAAAATTTGATCCACATAAAAATTTTTTACCAACTTCTGCATATTAATCCTAACATTCTTCTATGTAATAAAACACATAAAAATATATGCTACAAAAACAAAACCACTAGAGTAAATGGTATAATTGGCACTTAACAAGATAATGCTCAAAACTACAAAAAGCATGTATAATAACAAAGAACTAGAAACATGATTAAACTTAAAAGATGGAAACTTTACCATGTGCTCAATCTAAGAACTCAGTTTTCTCATATGCGACATAGAAATACACCAAGAACATTAAACAACAACAGATGACAAAAGACCTCATTCATATTAGAAATATGATTACCCTACCTTCAAGAAAATGTTCTAACACAAAATATTCCTAACTTGATTATGATCTACCATGGCATCAATTCATAAATGAATCAAGAAAAAGAAAATTAAAACTCTTATCTCGAAACTTAATAAAAAAATCAAAATAAGAAAAATGTCATATGTTAACTTTTTCTCAAAACAGAAATTTTAGGAGAATAAAGTCAGGAGAAGGAAACAAGATGGAGTTAAAGCTTTGATTGAGAGAAGAAATAAGAGAAAAGAAGAGGATTAGAAAACAAGAGGCATGCCTCTAATTTCTAAGTAGAGAAGAAAATTGAAGAAAAGTGAAGAATACCCAACACTTAGGAATTTTTCACAAAGGAAAATGGGAGAGTGAGAAAGTTCCCATGATAAGAAATAAGTGTCGATCAACATCCACAAGTGGGGGAGAGGGGGGAGAGAGAGAGAGAGAGAGATCTTACTAGTGTTGAGTGTGGGTAACCAAGGTGTAAAGGAAACATATGATGAGATAAGAGAGGTAGAGTATAACCTTAGAGAGGCATGGTAGAGAGCTGGTAAATCATGGAAGAGGTGTAGTAGGTCAAACCTACAACCATAAAATAGTCGAAAGATAAGGAGAAGAGATAGAAGGTGAGAACAGCCTAAAAATTTCTTTTGGGGTATTTTTTAGCTTAATAAAAACATAAAATAATCTAAATAATGAAAAATAATCCCAAATCGCCTACATATGCATAGTAGAACATATATATTATAATTAAAAGTTTTCATAAACATTAAAATATATATTGGAATAAAAATAAAAAATAGATCTAAAATTCAGGATAACCAGCCAACTAATTTAAGTAAACTAGTCAACTAGTTTATTAGAAAATAAAATTTATCATTCTTGAGCATACCAGTTAATCAGTTAAGAGAAGAGATTGATTGATGTCCTTACAATTCACATTTTTATTCAAATTTTAAGTCCTTTCTAAAACCAAAACTTATTTATGAACTTAATTTTAAATATAACTTGAAGGACTTTAGGATGGGGTATTATAATATTGTATTTTTAAAACAGAATTTATCTCTAAATTCCATCAAAGAAAAAAAAAATCTTGTAACCCAAAAGTATGAAAACACCCTAACCATCAAGAAAAATAAAATAACAACCAAGATTTAGTACATAAGAGAAGGATATTGCCCCCTTAAAAGAGGTGATGTTACTTATGCAATGTGCCTAAACAAAAAGTCAGGTTACTTTCTCTTGATCTCATCATCAGACTTCCAAGTTGCTTCCTTTGCTCCATGGCATGACCACAAGATCTTCATTAGTGGGAAGAACTTGAATACGTCTCTCGAGTCTTAGCATCAAGGATTGTCAGTAGTCACTCCTTAAATGACAACTCATCATCATATCAACCATTTGAGAGACTACTATTTGAGAAGTAGAACTAGGGGATGTTACCACCACACTAACCATTTGAGAGGTGTGATCATCAACTAACCCATGCTTGATGTAAGGCAAAAAAGGACAACAAGAAAAAAGATGCATGCTCATAATAATAATACAATAGTACTAATGATAACAATATGAGAACAAAAATATAGGTAGGAAGATTATGAGATTTTACAAAATCTAAATATAAGAAGTCAAAGCCAAGAGTTTAAATAAGAAAAGGAAAAAAACTTCCAAATGTAGTAGGCAAAACACCTCTAGCTAGTTAACCTAAATCTAAACCATAAAAATAAATCTCCTACCCCAAGTAATGGCCATCTATTAGCCCACATCATTATATGTAGCATACTCTAACTGAGAATCATATCCCTACAAATCATCCTCGACTCCATGGACCTAAAGCTAAAGCATCACAATGACCACACAAGTGTAGTATTAGTACGGTGAAGTACTAGTAAAGTAAGGCTCATGCAGCACATTGAGGTCATATTGTCACATTAAATGCATTAAGGTTCATGGTAGTAATACAACAAAGTATGCTTGCATGAAAATCATTGAAGAATGGTAATACATTAAATGCATCACAATCACATAATGTAAACCATATTATAAATCATCCTTTAGTGATCATAGAAATTCTTTTGACCACACCTAGTTCTCCACCATAAGAAAAAGTCATGATAGTAAAAATATATAATGGGAAACCACACCCACCACATAGGGTTGGGACATATCAAAGGGGCTTTTCTACATGGATACCACACCCACCACACATCAAGTGTACCTACCATAAGGGCTAATATAAATTGGGATACCACACCCACCACACATGGTTGAAGTACATAATAGAGGCTTGGACTAGGATACCTCACCCACCACACCTTGAATTCCTCTGTCGTGAGGACCGAAAAGGTGGGGTACCACACAAACCTAAGAAATGGACAATATAGAGTGCTGGGAAGCCTATACTGAGATACCTCATCCACCCAACCTAGAAACTGATGCCATGTTGGCTTGCTAGAGTGTAATCATATACCTCGAACATATATGCATGCCCCCTACTAACCACAACCCAGTAGAGAAGGAAATAGGTTCTTAGTGTAAATACAAACCACAAGGCAGCCCATCCACTAACTCCTAGTTAGCTACCCCAAGAGTTGGATAAAAAATCTAGAGTGAAATCTTATTCCATATTTATTAGTTACGAAGTGGTATCACAAACAATATATTAATTCCATAAACAACCAATTGTTTGTTTCCAAGTGATAATACCAAACACATCACATGGCATAAAAGCCACCAATTGGGTGTTTCTAGTTGATAAAACCAAACACAAATAAGTTCCATTATTATCCAAATTGCGTGTTTCCAAGTGATAACACTAAACACAAATAAATTTCATTATTATTCAAATAGGGTGTTTCCAAGTGATAACACCAAACACATCACAAGGCGTAAAAGCCACCAATTTGTTATTTAGAGATGACACTAAACTTAACCAATTCAAGTCTAAAATATTATCATTATGATTCTTATTATTTCCAACGTTAAAATGGTTGTAATCATAATTTAAATGTTGTAATTATATGGAGGTATTAGCATAAAAGGACCAAAGGAAGAACAATAAGTAGCAACAAACCAGGTAGAATATAGCTGGAATAGTCAATCGGTCCCTATAACTAATCAATCGGTCTAGCTGTACTAGCCCAAAAAAAAATAACACTAGAAGACTAGCTAACTAGTTGGTCTCACCAATCAATTATTCATAGGAAATCAATCGATGGGTTTGGTCTAACCGATTGATTGGAATACGTAAAGACTAGAGTACTCTGGTCACAGGATCACTAATCGATAGGTTTAACAAACTGAGTGCTTGTAAAGATTAATCAATAGGTTCACAAAACAAGTCAAATGATATCACAACCAAGTAATCAAAATTACAAAACTATGTGACTGTTCAAACAATAACTCGATAGGTTAACAAATTGATCAATTGGTCTTGGTATAACAACACCCAAACTCACAATACATACCCCAAAGTTTATCCAACTTTACCATATTAATCCTAACAAGCTACCATTTTATAAAACACATAACTCATAGGGATATGAGGTAATGTAGGTATTTAAATGATATCATACCTAAATAGCCAAATCATACTTAAAATTAGAGAAACCAACGATGCTTAAATGTTAGGAAACTATATCACATGATCAAGTTCTGGAATACAATTAGCCCATGCTCAACACAAAAATGCACTAAGAATACGGAATCATAATAAGCAACAAACACATCATTCATTTTAAAGATAATAATTCCTAACCTTAAAGTAATTCTTCTAGTACCAAACTCCTAACTTGATGGCTATGTAACAAGACCTTGATTCCTGAGAGAATAAAAAGTCAAAACCATTAAAACTCTTTTTTTTTCATTCAAATCAAAGAAAATTAGCAGAAGAATAAGAAAAAAAAACATTTATAACTTTTCTAAAAAGCATATTTTTAAGGAAAATAAATTTAGAGTCTTCAACTTTTCTCAAACCTTAATCCTTCCTTACTCAAGAAAAATAAAGGAGAATAAAGTTAAGATCAAAAGAAGAAAAGAGAGACAATAACTCGACTATGGAAGGAGGAAAAAAAGAGCAACCTCTATTTTTTCTTAAAGGAGGGAAAAAAGAAGGAAAATGGAGAATACTCAATACTTAGCTACCAAGGGAAAGAAAGAAGAGAGAAAGAAAAATAGCTAAGAATTAAAAATGAATTAGGAATTGAGTTTGTAAATTATAGAGCAGGTGAAAATCCACAAGAGAGAGATAGAAGAGACTGGTATGGTTGAGTGTAGGAAACCAAGGTGTAAAGAAGACATGATGGAGTGAGGGAGGTTGATTGTAGTTAAGAAGGGAGAAATTTCAAAATTTTGTTAAGTTAGGAAAGATGTAGAAGAAGTTAAAAACACTAGTTAGCTACCAAAAGAGAGAAAAGAAATTGAGGGAGAAGAAAGAAGGTGAAATATGCCTCAAAAAGTAATTTTTGGAGAAATTTAATGATCTAAATAATGTAAAAATAATCCAAAATCTCAAAAATATGCTCATTAGCACAAATAGATTCTAATTAGAAGATTTCATAAACATTAGAAAGAGATTCTAATCAAAATCAGAAAATGATATGATATTTCATGATAGTCAATAAATTGGTTTGAGGAAACTAGCTGATTGATTCATCGAGAATACAACTGTTAATCTCTGATCATACTAGCTGATCAGTTAGATAAATTAGTCAATCGGAACACCGAAAATTCAAATTTTTATTAGAATTTCAAGCGTTTTTCAAAAATAAAATTAATTTATCTTATATAAACAGAAGTTTAAATACATTTTTAAGGATTTTAAGATAATGTAATATAAAACAAACGTTCATCGACACTCTATCTCACATCCACTTAGGAACCTCTAATGGCTAAACTAACCCTACTAGGTGCTTGTACTTATTCTTGACCTTCGAATAAGTTTTAAGCTTAGCTATGAAGTCTACAACCTCTAGCATCATACTAGGTGACTACTAGATCCACTTTATGTCCTTGTACAACTTATCCCCTCCTGGATAAAGGGAATAAGGCACACAATGACCTTTGTCTAAAGTCTTCTTCTAAAGCTCCCTACAACTCTACAAGAGCCACTAACTATCTTATACATGGATACTACCATCCTCAAATATCTCAAACTCCTCATCTCTACCCTATACTATAGCTTGCTTGTTCCATTTGAGCTTCAAGTCTCCTAGTTGACTAGCTTGAATCTCATTGAATGTGGTTGGCATGATTAAGAGAGCACTCATCCTTATGTTAAGGTCCCCAAACCCAATGATCTCAATCTCCATATCTTGAAGCCCCTACCAAATCCAATTTGAAGCAACCAAAGAACTTAAGGAGTGTGAATTCTTCCTACTTATAGTATTCACTATGACATTTTCCTTGCACCCATTATAGGCCAACTCCAAATCATAGCCGTTAACTGACTCTAGTAACCTTCATTGTCTCATTAACTCAAGTTGATTAAAGATTTACTTAAAGCTCTCATGGTTTATGTAGAAATTTCACTACACTCCGTGGAGGTAATATCTCCATATCTTCAAGGTGAAAACCATTATAGCTAGCTCAAGGTTATGAGTGAGGTAGTTATTCTCATGCTCCTTCTATTGGCTAGAAGAAATGCCATTACCCTCCCATGTTGCATTAACATACATCCAAAAACATGCTTGGATGCATTACTATACATCTTAAATCTCCATACCTGATAGTAAGGTACGAACTAGAGCTGAAGTCAACCTCCTTTTGATCACCTCAAAAGCCTCATTACACTTATTATCCCAAATAAAGTGTGTTGTCTTCTTTAATGAGGTGGTCAAAGGATGAGAAATCATAGAAAAATCCTAGATAAAATGATTGTAGTAGGTAGCTAAACTTAAGGAATTGTGTACCTCCTTAACATTCGTTGGTGCCAACCACTCTAATACTTCCCAAATATTCTAAGGTTCCAGTACCACACCATCCTTTGAGATGAAAAATCTAAGGAAAGCTACCTCATTTAGCCAAAACTCTCACTTTGAGATATTTACGTACAACTTATGTGTCCTTAATAGTGCCAAAGTCTACCTCAGATGTTGTTCATGCTCCTCATGAGTCCAGGAGTAAATCCAGATATCATCAATGAAGGCCATGAAAAATTGATCTCATGCTACTAGAAGATGTGGTTCATGATGGCTACACTATCCCGAGAAGGGGTTTTAATAACAGTTATTTATAGTTTTAATAACGATTTTCAACCATTATTGAACCACCCGTTATTAATTCTTTAATAACGGTTCATAACCGTCATCAAAGATATACAAAAATCCATAAATATGTACGTAAACTTCATATTTAATAACAATTTTCAAGTAAAAACCGTTGTTCAAAAAAATGTTTGAATAAAGGTTCCTCAGTAAAACCGTTGTTAAGAATAAGGTTTCAATAATGGTTTTCAAATAAAAACTGTTATGGAAAACTAGGTTTTAATAATGGTTAGTACAGAAACCGTTGTTAAAACATAATAGAATTAGGGTTTCAGTCATTGATTATGCATTTATTAAACTATGATATGTATGTATTAAATGAGCATAAATTTTAGATTTAATGCACATTTTTAATAACGATTCTTAATGAAAACAATTATTAAAACATATGTTTTAAAAACGGTTATCATCAGAACCGTTATTAAAACCTAAGTTTTAATAACAGTTTTCATCAGAACCGTTATTAAAACTCTATCATCCAATTAAGGTTTCTTATATTGATTGTGCATTCATTAAACCCTCATTAAACTACAATTTTTTTAATGTTTTTGATGTTTCGTTCCTACCCACATACACAGTTGTATGTTCAAATAATTACCAAATATGTATTGTAAAACAATATCAATTCATAAAAAATCTGCAATCATACCATAATTTCAATCAATATCTAATTGGTATACATGTATTAATACACCGGACATACTCAGGAATCAAAATTAGTAGGCATACCACAACTTGGTAGCTCTACAGCCCTAAGTAAAAAGTTCATAAATCTAGCTTAGAAGATCGAAAGACGTAGACAAAATATAAACCTGAACATGCATGTAGAATATATAGATCCCTACCTAATACCGAATGAATGAGTGCATGTGTATGGCCCATTGGTCTCTAACTTCATCAATTTCATCAACATTGTATTGTTGGTCTGGTGCATAGTCATCAGTGAAAAACCATAATGCCTAAGTTTTGATTAATATATAGTTAGCACTTAGGTCAAGTACCAAATATATATGTCATGATTCATTAATGGAAAAATATCAAAAAGAAAACATAGATGGCTTGGACCTATGTTGACCGATCTGTTCTAGACTATCAGATCCATTGCTCTACGTACATAGTATCCACAATCATTGATGTTTTCCTATTGTGGACATTATCAAGTGAATTTAGTTAGCTCTCTAACTATTAGATATTAATTTGAATTAAAATAAAATACAAAATAGTTTTATTCTTACTTACCATGATAGGCTCATATTGAAGAATCTTTGGGTTTGGGACACCATTCCAACCTCCCCTTTGATATGCGGTATGTAGTGTCCTAATAAATAGAGTTGGATACACAATATTATAAGTATATATACTACAAATATTGAAAGTAGAATATATGTATAAATAAGCAAATGAAGTAAAAAGTGGGAAGTACTAACATGTAAATAAATTCCTACCCGCAAGTGCACAGGGTCAGAGTAGTAGTCAAGGTCAATCCCACAGGGATTGGTGAATGACCACTAGGACAATGATAGAACTTAGCTATGTCTAGACTATGAGATGATATGAAATAATAAATTGTAAGCTAAAATAACTAACTAAGCTAAAAAGAAAGGGAAATAGCACTCAAGTGAGTCAAATAAATAGAAGAGCTAAGGTTCCTGTTCATCACCCCCGATCCTCATATGTAATTGAATATCACATCACAAAATAATTCAGCAATCATAATCAATCATGCCAACAAGGATAGAAAGTGTTGTGCTTTCTGAAGCCACAACCACCCTATTACATATCTATGGCCCTAACTATCTCTAGCTTAGAGTCTAATAGAATGTAATGCATTAAAGTCCATAAAGTTTCCTCCTTTATTGTTGTAAAGGTCAAATTGATCATTTCTCGACCTAAAATTTAATCTCCCATTGTGCTATTGGGTCTGGATTATCTCTTGATATCAGTGGTATTTCTCACACCAAAAATCAGAACCTGGCCGTGGTTCATAAATCTGTCAATCAATCAATAACACAACACATAGATTATGAATTGAATAAAAAAGGATGTAATAATTTAACACATTAGGATCCAGAAAAATTTCCCCTTCACCTTAGAACAAGATATATCCCATCAAATTCATAGCAAGAATATTAAAAACAACAAGAGATTCCATAGATAGAGAAAAGATCATTAGATAATACCCTTGATGTTCACAAATTCTTGCAAAAATTTAACTTCTTGAACCTCGGTCTCTAATTTATAAGAGAAATCTTGATGAATTGGGGAAGAGGATAGAGAAGAGAGAAAGAGAGGGAGTGGAGGCTACCTCCAGATATTAGAATGAGAGTTTTTATATTACAGCCTCATGGATCCCTAGGGTATTGATAAAGATAGGCTTCCCGTGTCAGCTTTGACAATGATGCGTATTTTGACTATAACATTTTCATCATAATTCTGATTAAGCTAATTTTAGATGCGTTGGAAAACTATTAAAAATATCTATAACTTTGATGTTGAAAGATTCTCCAAATTTAGACTTTTTACTAGTATAAATTCCACTTCTTTCAGGCCCATATACTTTAAATATGCATTCTTGCTTTCATTTTAATCCAAAATTTACATTTTAGCTCTAAATCTCTTTCCGCTTTAACTTTTTCTCCTCTTTTCTCCTTTTTTATCCTTTCTTCTCCCTTTAAGATTATTCTTTTTTCCATCCTACATGATTTTTTGCTGCTTGAGACCCTGCAAATTTTCACAACACAAAGGCAATAACAAGAACAAAAAGGGAGAATTCCAACTGAAATTAGAGGTAAAAACTCTTATAAACCTTAGGAATAAGATGCAAAAGTCACAATTATCAACTCCCCCATACTTAAACATTTGCTTGTCCTCAAGTAAAGTAATACAAGAAACCCACCATGAGGAAAAAGAAAAGTAGTAGGATCAGTTTCTCAGAAAAGAGTGTTTAGCCCTTTAATAGCACAAGAGTCAAGTATGGAGCAATAAGACCCAAAAATATAACAATTAAAATCTCAAAATCCTTTTTCAAAAGATATTTAGGTTTCCCCTGCATGTGAGAAATGTAACCGTGCTATTCAGCTCTAAGGACCTGCCATGCAACAAAGGACATCTAACAGTGGACAGCAGGCAACCATATACCAACTCACTCATCCCTCAAAGTTTCGAATTAGAATTCTCACTTTAGGTCTTGTGGACACACCTCTCATGTGTTTTATTTTGTTTGAAGGTTCCGCTCTAGTCCTCTCACTCATGATCAAGATCATCCATATGCTTGGAATGCTTTTCGATTCTCCACCACTAGAAAGACTTAGAACACACAAAAATAAGAGGTCTTATTAGGGTTGCAATAGGTCCATGGGTTAAAAGGTTAGGATGGAATTTTTTTTTTGGAAGTGGATTTAAAATTCTAATACCAATGAGATATGTTTTTTTTTAATAACATATACTTTACCATCCCAACTTTTCATCATGAAACACAAGCACCCCAAACTTCTTATTGATTCTTCTTCTTCTTCTTCTTCTTCTTTTTATAAGAGATATATCGATTTACTTTTCATCATACACAACCATTTACTCTTTCACACCTCCCCCATGCTTAGATTACATCATACTCCCAACTTCCTTTTTTTTCAAATTGCACAACAACCATTGATTCTAGACTTAGGGAGGGATAAAGGAAATTTGGTTACATGTGTGGTTAGATCAAGAAAAATGGCCATAAGCACAACGGGGTTAGCAAAGGATAAAATGTGAAGGTCAGGCTATTTGGCTAATGTAGGTTATGACAAAAGAAAAAAAACAAGTGCCTCTATCATTTTAATGCACGTCTAAGTCATATGTGGCTTTGAATAAAACCATTACAAGTTCTAGTTTCCCAAGTCACGGTGGGAGACACACACAAAAGAAAAAATAAGAGACTGTAGTGATGTATTAGTCTAAAGGCTCAGAGTCTCACTAGGTCCAAAATTCTCTAATTCTAACACCTTTTGGCAAAGAGTAAATCATCATAAGTCAAACTACAATACCACAAGAATGTTAAGGCATGCATAACCCTAAAGTTCTCAAACATAATTACACTTTTCTTATAACAATGCAACAAAAATATTTAAGCACATAGAAATCCATTTTCAAAAGATGATGTAAAGGGTCTTAACACGCTAAACTAAACACTCATGCCATTGCAAGACAAAACATACTCTTTAATATCATCAATGAAGGGTCATTTCCTTTTCTTTTCTTTGTTTGTTTTGCTTTTTTTTGATAAATATCCAAAAGAAATAACCAAGGAAAAATATAGTAACACTCATCAAAATAAAATAGGGAAGAACAGAATACTAACCAAATGACAAGGATAGGCCATCTTCTCCTCCATGCTTATATATCACATTGTCCTCAATGTGAAATAAGAAGCACAAAAGAAAAGAGGGAGAAAAAAAATCCATAAGGAAACAAAGAGAAAACAAACCAAGCAAACCAAAATAAGAAAAACAAATGAATTAAATAGAATAAAAAAAATTGGGTTGCCTTCCAAGATGCGCTTTTTTATAGTCATTAGCTTGAATTTCTCGCTTTACTTAGGATCATCCAGAAGAATGGTGGTTTTGAGGGATGCAACCTCACCACCTTTATACACCTTCAACCTTTGCCCATTCACTTTGAATGGTTCTTTATCGAGGCTAGAGATTTCGACTGCTCTAGATGGAAAAACTTGTCTGATTGTGAATGGTCTTAACCATTAGGATCTAAGCTTTCCAGGGAACAATCACAAATGAGAATTAAATAGAAGCACTTGTTGCCCCACTTCAAATTCTCATTTGGTGATGCATTGATCATGAATCCTTTTCGTGCGCTCCTTGTATAGCCTAGCACTCTCATATGCCTTAAGCTGGAATTCATCGAGTTCATTTAATTGAAGGAGCCTCTTCTCACCTGCAGCTTGTATATCAAAGTTAAGGAGACAGCTTGTATATCAAATTCTACAAGGAGATGATAAGATTTTTCAAAAACAAGATTGTAAAGCTGTTTGGTAAGCCCATAGAGCATCATCAAGTTTCAAGGACCAATCCTTTCTAGAAGAGTTAATCATTTTCTCAAGAATTCTCTTAAGCTCATGGTTTGACACCTCCACTTGACCGCTAGTTTGAGGATGGTATATGGTAGAAACCTTATGTTTAACTCCATACTTACTAAAAAGAGCATTAAATTATCTATTGCAAAAATGAAAACCCCCATCACTAATGATAGTCTTAGGTGTCCAAAACCTTGAAAAATATTCTTTTTCAAAAATTTGGTGACAACTTTTGCATCATTTGTGGGAGTGGCTATAGCCTCTACCCACTTAGATACATAATTAATTGCCACAAGAATATATTCATTAAGCATAGACTTAGGAAACGATCCCATAAAATCGATTCTCCAAACATTGAATAACTCCACTATAAGAATGTTTGTGAGTGTCATCTCTTATTTTCTAGAAATATTTCCCATTCTTTGACACCTATCAAAAGTCTTAGCAAAGGAGTATGCATCATAAAATAAGGTAGGCTAATGGAATCAGCATTGCAAGACTTTTGCAGCCATTTTGGTGGGGCTAAAATGGCCACCACACTCTTTACTATGACAATGAGATAGTATAGAATGCATTTCATTCTTAGGGATGCATCTTCTAATGACATGATTAGCACAAATCCTATAGAGGTAGGGATCATCCCAAAAGTAATACCTCAGATCGTAAGAACTTTTTCCTTTGATGAAAGGAAAGATCATTGGGTAAGATTCCACTTACAAGATAGTTCGCAATATCAGCATACCAAGGATGATTTGTAACAACATAGAGTGTCTCATCGGGAAATGCATCTCGAATAGGTGTAGGTTCTTGATTGACCTTGTAGCTAGAGGGTAAACGAGAAAGATGATCAGCTACTTGATTCTCGCTACCCTTCATATCCCTGATTTCCAAGTTGAACTCTTGCAATAATAAAATCCACCGAATGATTATAGGCTTTGCATCTACTTAACAAAAAGATACTTCAAAGCAGCATGGTCAGTATAGACAATGACCTTGTTAAGCAATAGATAAGGACAAAACTTGTCAAAGGAGAAAACCATAGCTAGCAATTCTTTTTCAGTTGTTGCAAAATTCATTTGTGCCGAATTCAAATTCTTGCTAGCATAATAGATAGTATGAAAAAGTTTGTCCTTATGTTGCCCCAAGATTGCTCCTATAGCAACACCACTAGCATCACACATAATCTCAAAAGGTAAATTCCAGTCAGGAATAACAATAATCGGAGCATCCACAATTTTTTCCTTTAAAGTGTTAAAGGCAACCAGACATGCATCATAAAAGTAAAAGGGCACATCTTTAGCCAACAAATCATAAAGAGGCTTTGAAATTTTTGAAAACTCTTTAATGAAGCATCTATAGAAACCTGCATGACCAAGGAAACTACGTATATCTTTAACCCATGTAGGTGGTGGAAATTTCTCAATGACTTCAATTTTGGCCTTGTCTACCTCTATCCCTTTGCATAAAATCTTATGCCCTAAAACTATTCCTTCCTACACCATCAAATGACACTTTTCCCAATTTAAAACCAAATTTGTATCCTCACAATGCTTAAGAACAAGCTCAAGATTATTTAAGCATGCATCAAATGACGACCCAAAGACTGAAAAATCATCCATAAAAATTTCCATAAATTTTTCAATCATATCATGAAACAAAGCCATCATACATCTTTGAAATATGGCTGGGGCATTACAAAGACAAAATGGCATCCGCCTATATGCGAAGGTGCCATAATGAGAAGTAAAGGTAGTCTTCTCTTGGTCCTCAAGGGAAATAGGTATTTGTATATAACCAGAATACCCATCAAGAAAGTAATAATAGTCATGGCCCGCCAAGCGTTCAAGTATCTAGTCAATGAAGGGAAGGGGGAAGTGGTCTTTTCTAGTGGCATCATTCAGCTTTCTAAAATCAATGCAGACATGCCAGCCTGTAATAGTTCTAGTAGGCACCAATTCATTATTATCATTCCTGACTACTATGATTCCCCCTTTCTTGGGAACCACTTGGACAAGACTAACCCAAGAGCTATCAGAGATTGGATAGATTATACCTACATCTAATAGCTTAATTACCTCCTTCTTCACCACCTGTTGCATTTTTGGGTTCAATCGCCTTTGAGGTTGGATCACTTTCTTGTGGTTGTCTTTCATGAGAATTTTGTGCATGCATATGGAAGGGCTAATCCCTCTAATATCTGCAATGGTCCATCCGAAGGCCTTCTTTCGTTCCTTAAGAACTCTCATCAAGTTTTCTTCCTGCAAATTAGTCAAAGATGAAGAAATAATGATGGGAACTGTATCATTATGACCAAGAAATGCATATTTCAAATGCTGAGGTAGTGGCTTGAGCTCTAGTGTGGGAGGTTCCTCAATAGATGACTTCAATTTTGGAATTTGGGCCCTCTCTAGCCCTCGTAAGGGGACCATAGTATGCCAACCATATGGTGGATGTGCATTCAAGTATTGGACAACCTCTTCTTCTTTCTCTTCGTTCTCTCACTCTCTTTATTGAACCAAACACCTTTCCAGGGGATCCTACACAACACTTGCTTGAAAACAATCATCAATTACATTATCTAATATATCAATACAATAGCAAGTGTTATCATCTAAGGGGTATTTCATGCTCTTAAATACATTAAAAGTGACTTCTTCACCTTGGAAATGAAGAATGAGCTTACCCACTTGAACATTTATAAGAGTGTGTCTTGTTGCTAAGAAAGGCCTACCAAGAATTAGGGGGACTTTGTGGTCTTCCTCCATATCTAGCATAACAAAGTCAACAGGGAAGATAAATTTATCCACTTTAACTAAAACGTCTTCAATAATGCCCCTAGGATATTTGATAGATCGATCAACCAATTGAAGGGACATATTGGTGGGTTTTGGTTCCTTTAAACCTAGAGGAATCAAATTAATGCTAGCACTAAGATCACACAATACCTTTTCAAATTTTATATCCCCAATTACACATGGGATAGTGAAACTTCTTGGATCCTTAAGCTTAAGAGGAAGTTTGTTCTGCAAGATTGCATAGCATTCCTCATTCAAACTTACTGTTTCAAACTCATCCAATTTCCTCTTGTAAGTGATTATGTGCTTTAGAAACTTCCCATAACTAGGCATCTGTCTCAAAATGTTAAGCAAAGGCAAGTTAATGTGCACTTTCTTAAGCATATCAAGAATTTTTGCAAATTGAGCATCTAACTTTCATTGTACAATCCTACCTGGAAATGGAGGAGGGGGAACATATGCCTTTACCTCTTGAGGTGAAGTGTGGATCATATCAGGTTGTGATTTAGGCACTTTCTCTTCAGGAGCTTTTTCTTTATCTTCCTTAGGTTCTTGAGGGTATGGTTCAGATAGTGATTTCCCACTCCTCAAGACTATTGCATTGATTTGCTCTTTGGGGTTGATGATTGTATCACTAGGCAAAGTGTTAGGTGCTCTCACTAAAATGGCTTTAGCAAGTTTTCCAATCTATGTCTCAAGGTTCTTAATGGATGCATCCTGATTTTGGAGGCAGGCTTCTTGTTTCTGAAGATGAGCTTGAATTTGAGCGTCATGTTTTTGAAGGGTACTCTCGATGCGAGTGATGAACTTGGACATCATCTCTTCAAGGGAAGAAGATTGAGGTTGTTGGGGCGGTAAAGGAGCTAGAGGTGTTGGTTGTTGTTGTGTGAATCCCGAAGGCTTTGTAGGAACTTTATTTCTCCAACTGAAGTTTGGATGGTTTCTCCATCCAGGATTGTACACATTGGAGTAAGGATTGTTCGATCTCCCATAAATATTGCCAATGTAGTTCACTTGATCATTAGATTGTTAGAAGGGATTCCCAACTTGACATTCTGTGCTTAAGTATGATCCACCACATAACTCACACATAGGTGCATTAGCTTGTACCTGCATACAAAAAGTACTACCAATTTTGTCAAATTTTTTAGCAAGCAAATCAATCTTAGCCTCTAATGCCATGATGGAATCTTAAGAGTGAATTCTTGGAGTCCTTTGTATCGAGGCATGTTAGGCATGCCATTGGTAGGAATTCGAGGCTAGCTCCTCAATGAACTCATAAACTTGCTCTGGAGTCTTGTTCATAATGGTACCTCTTACAACTGCATCTATCATAGAACGGTTAGTAGTAGAGATACCATTATAAAAAGTTTGTATCTAAAGCCACATAGGCAGGCCATGATGTGGACACTTCCTAAGCAAATTGTTAAACCTTTCCCATGCATCATAAAGTGATTTAAGGTCCTTTTGCATAAAGGTAGTGATGTTATTCTGTAATTTTGTAGTTTTTGATGGTGGAAAATATCTAGAAAGGAAAGATTTCATCAAATCGTCCCAAGTAGTAATAGACCTTGGGGCTAATGAGTGTAACCAACTCTTAGCCTTATCACGTAAAGAAAAAGGGAACAATCTAAACCTAATTAAATCATTAGAAACACCATTTAGCTTAAAAGTGTCACAGATTTCTACAAAGTTAGTAATGTGGGAGTGGGAATCTTCATTAAGGTTACCTCCAAATTGAACAGATGTTTTTAGCATCTGGATAATGGAAGGCTTGATCTCAAAATTATTAGCTTGTACGGCCGGTCTTCTTATGATTGAGGTTTAGCCATGAAGGCGTGGTGTAGCATAGTCCCAAAGCGACCTAGGAAAGGGAGCTTAATCTTAGATAGGAGCTTGTTCTTGGAGTAGGATGTGCCCTTGTGGTGGGATTTGTCCATCATGGGGTGGAGGATTGGTTTCCATTTCAATGTTTGTGGTGTGCGACCTGCGTAAATGTGAGATGGTCCTTTCGATCTCGAGATCAAGTGGCACTAGATCACCCCCACTAGCGCGGGTCATGCACTAATGCACCTGCACTAAATTAAACACTCCTACACCCTATATTAGTCAACCATAACAAAAATAATGTAAAAAAAAAATAAATGTCTAGATCACAATAAATTCCTTGAGTCTTAATGTCACTCGCTGCCAATCCTCAGCAAGGGTGCCAAAAACATGACACATTCCAACCCGCAAGTGCACGGGGTGAGAGTAGTAGTCAAGGTCGATCCCATAGGGATTGGTGAATGACCACTAGGATAATGATAGAACTTAGCTATGTCTAGACTTTGAGATGATATGAAATAATAAATTGTAAGCTAAAATAACTAACTAAGCTAAAAGGAAAGGAAAATAGCACTCGAGTCACTCAAATAAATAGAAGAGCTAAGGTTCCTATTCATCGCCCCCGATCCTCATATGTAATCGAATATCACATCACAAAATGATTCAAAAATCATAATCAATGATGCTAACATGGATAGAAAGTATTGTGCTTTCTCAAGCCACAACCACTTTATTACATATCTATGGCCCTAACTATCTCTAGCTTAGAGTCTAATAGAATGTAATGCATTAAAGTCCATAAAGTTTCCTCCTTTATTGTTGTAGAAGTCAAATTTATCATTTATCTGCCAACAATTTAATCTCCCATTGTGCTATTAGATCTAATACTGGATTATCTCTCAATCTCATCGGTATTTCCCACACAGAAAATCAGAACCCAATTGTGGTTCATAAATCCGTCAATCAATCTATAACACAACACATAGATTATGAATTGAATAAAAAAGGATGCAATAATTCAACACATTAGGATCCAAAAAAATTCCCCTTCACCTTAGCACAAGATATAGCCCATCAAATTCATAGCAAGAATATTAAAAACAACAAGAGATTCCATAGACAGAGAAAAGATCATTAGATAATACCCTTGATGTTCACAAATTCTTGCAAAAATTTAACTTCATGAACCTCGGTCTCTAATTTACAAGAGAGATCTTGATGAATTGGGGAAGAGGATAGAGAAGAGAGAAAAGAGAGGGAGTGGAGGCTGCCTCGAGATATTAGAATGAGAGTTTTTATATTACCGCCTCATGGATCCCTAGGGTATTGATAAAGATGGGCTTCCCGTGTCAGCTTTGACAATGATGCATATTTTGACCATATATTTTTCATCATAATACCGATTAAGCTGATTTTGGATGTGTTGGAAATCTATTAAAAATATATACAACTTTGATGTTGAAAGATTCTCCAAATTAAGACTTTTTCCTAGTCTAAATTCCACTTCTTTTAGGCTCATATACTTTAAATATGCATTCTTGCTTTCATTTTATTCCAAAATTTACATTTTAGCTCTAAATCTCTTTCCGCTTTAACTTTTGCTCCTCTTTGCTCCTTTTTTCTCCTTTCTTCTCCTGTTAAGCTTATTCTTTTTTCCATCCTTCATGATTTTTTTGTTTCTTGGGACCCTACAAATTTTCATAATACAAAGGCAGTAACAAGAATAAAAAGGGAGAATTCCAATTGAAATTAGAGGTAAAAACTCTTATAAACCTTTGAAATAAGATGCAAAAGTCACACTTATCAGTCTGGGACGCCATTCCCACCTCCCCTTTTATATGCCATCTATAGTGCCCTAATAAATAAAGTTTGATACATAATATTATAAGTATATATACCACAAATAATGAAAGTAGAATATATGTATAAATAAGGTAATGAAGTAAGAAGTGAAAAGTATACTAACAAGTCAATAAATTCCTTCCCACCATGACGAGCAACTTTAAAAGGCACGTCATAGGTTTGAAGGGAATCAAACACATAGACTTTATTAAGATCATGTTGGGCGGTGTACAAAACCCAATGTTTAGGTGCGAGGTGAGGAATGAGATAGACCTTATTGTGTCCCTCAATCAAAATGTGATTTGCTAAATAGTTTATGTGCATACCCTCTATTATTGTACTACCGTTAGCTATGTAGTGTGGGCACACAAACACAATAGAGGACAACATTCCCTCCATCGCAGTGTGACTAGCTACCAACCTATGGACAACAATAACAATGTATATTTTTTAATAACTAATAACTCATATAAGAGGTCATAAAAATTCCAATTTTATAAGTTATGAGTACTAAAATCTCAAAATAAAATAATACTTATGTGACATAGACGGCGACACTCATGGTTGACATCCATTCCTGATTGTAAATGTTGCTTATGTCAACTGTCGATACCAGGTAAGTAGCATTGTCCCTCCCAACATACTCATGACAACAATAAGTGAAAATATAATTTTCCCTGAGGTAGTTTTGAGCATAAAAATACAATAAAACTATTGCTGGTGGATGTTGGCTTTTCTTTGAAGAAGGAATCTTTTGTGGGGCACTTGATTTTTCAGATTTAGCTCTCTTTCCTTTAGCAGCGCCCTCTTTTGTGTTGCTCGTTCTGCTAGTACCTCTCTTAATTTTACTAGTAGGAGCAGTCTTCTTTTTTTATTCCTTTTTTGATTCCTTAATTGATAATAATAAACAAAATATGTATTAAGCATATATATATGAAAAAGGTATAAATAGTGTAACTACTAAATGAGGTCTAATGAAGATGTCGAATGCAATACTTCTTTAGTAGTGAGACGCATCTGATCCATGGGCCAAGTAATGAAGCTTCCATGAGCTTCTAGCACTGTGGCTGCCTCATCACCCTCTTTTAAACAAGGCAAGTACGCACTGTCAATGATTGGAGTGTCAATACTCACTGGCCTTGTATTTAGGGCTAAATTGTACCTGTGGACTATTTGCATATGGGTACTGTGACTGATGCGGTCCCTTCCTTTCGCCAAAAGTGTTGAAAGGCCATTCACTAACAAGTCACATTTATGCAAACACTAAACAAAAAGATTACACATTATTAATTATTTATTACACTGAATACATTTAATAATAATTCATAGTTTGTAATGCTTACCTCGGGAAGAGTAGAAAGACGTGCATCAGCTACACAACTATCTCGACACTATTTATATTAGGTATGTGAAACTGATCATGGCCTACTGAATCGGATGACTTACACCCTTGAGATTTAATAAATGACAACTCTTGCTCCATTATTGCCATCTGTTCAAGTGCCATGTTCAATTTCTGGGTGAGGATGGCCACTTGCTCATTAGTGCTACGAGAACCATGAGATCGACCATATATGCTCGTTCTCGTAACACCTAATCCAAGACCCTGTGTCTTCCAAGGTGTTCTATAATTCCTGTAGCCTGGGACACAATGCTATATTGGACCACCCCCTCCTCACCATCTGACATTTCAAGTTTGTCCTTCAATGTATATAATATATGTAAATTTAACTTATAGGAATAATCATAATATAATAGTTTTCTAAAACAAAACTAAGTAGGGTTCTAGATATCTACAAACTAACAATTTTTTTGGCTGCAACATCTACATCTTCATTAATATATCCATCTCTTGTTGCTCTAGCCTTCTTCTATAATATACCAATATTGATGGACGAGGTATATGGGTCCAAGTCTCGGGCTAGGAGCTACAAATCAAAAAATATTCTTAATTAAGAATATTATAATAAAATTCAACATTTACATGTAGATAGATAAATCAAAAAATGCATACCAACTCCTCTTCAAGGCCCGCATAGCCTTTGCGAGCCATATTATGTTGATATGTATTCTACTTTGCAATCTCTTTATTTTTGGGACTATTTTCCTATATGACAAGTCAAAACATAGTCACATGGTTATTTCAATATTAAGCATAATACTAAGATCAATACAAAAAGTTTAATTGTTATCTAAAAAATATCTTAAAATCTCCCATAAGCTTATATGAAATAAATTGGTTCCAACTTTCTTGATCGATGAAACTGTATCGTTTGGGTGGGTTCTGCTGTAGAGAACTATTCCTCTTTCTATACATTTTCCTATGAGCTAAATATGACCTAAGTGTTCTTAGATGCTCCCCACAATGTCTAAGAAGCCATTTCTTCCTACTCTCTAGGACATTGAACACTCTCTGCAAAATAAGACATGTATATGTATACCGATGTTAATGTATTAAAATTAATAACATTTGACATACAAAAATGATTGCATAAAATAGCATATTTACTGTGATTTCTTGCTAAATATGCTCCTTATGACCCTTTGGAACCTGCTTCCAATTATTATAAGAGATAGGAACATGGTTACGGGTCACAAGTGAAATGTAAATCAAGAATATTTCTGCATGAGGGCCAATGGGAAGATTGTAAGTATTCCATCCCAACTCGACTAATTCTCCTTTATTCCTCATGTCTATGATGATTCTCATAATCGTAGGTCCTCTTTTCCCTTCTTCATCACTGTTATCCCTATAAATGTTTTTGTTGGCCTTATCTCTACAAAAAATAAATAAATAAATTATGTTAGAATGTTATATATTGAGCGAATATTATGTATTGAGCATAATGTACCATTATATTATCGATACGAATCATGCTTAGAAATAATTAATCTCAAATGTATCATGCTATTCTATATATACGTTCGAATCATGCTAACACGTTTCCAAAAAGATATTAATACTAACCCTAACCCTAATTAACCATAATAAACGATAAACCCTAACCTTAACTCTAACCTTAAACCTAATTAAACATAATTTATTATAATAAAACCTAACCCTAAACCTCATAAAACCCTAATCCTTAACCTAGCTAACTATAATTAAACCCTAATATGTAAATCATATTATTATTATTATTATTATTATTATTATTTCTCTCTATTTAATTATTCACTTTTATATATTCCTTATTTTCTATATCTATTTAATCCTCACCAAATAACAATCATTAACATATGCATCTCTAATTGAAATTTTCATTTAATGATGTGCATATGTAAAATATATTTTCATTTCATTATATGGCATTTCCTATATCTTATAGCTAGTTTACTATACTTATTAATGAAAATGTATATATATATATATATATATATATATATATATATAGTTTTTATGAGTGAAAATGTATATAATTCTACACTCTCACGCATGTTATATATATATATATATATGTGTAAAGGTCTCGGCCAACACATGCATTAGTTAATATATAATAGTAACGCAACAAATTCAACAACGAACAACAACATTTTTTACCAACACAATGAACAACACATTTTCAAATGACAAACCACAATTTTTCAATAACAAACAAATGCAACCCTATAGTAACATGCATGCATGCATATATATATATAAGTAGAGAAAAATTTACGAGTGGAAGAAAAAACACATATGTAAAGAGAGCGGTGGCAAGCAAGAAACCGACGATGAGCAAGTTGAGAGCAGCAACAACCTATAAACACGGTGGAGGGTAAATGTACAAGTGTTGGCTAGGTTCGGAACAATGACAGCACGCACATGCAAAGCCGACAATGGCAGAGGGGTGGTGGAGAGTTGGTGGTGTGAGGGTTTCTCTTACATGAGAGGAGCCAGAGTGGTGGTACAGGGTGTGGTGGTGCGAGGGTTTACAAGGAGAAGGAGAGTAAGAGAAGGAAGGTGCAGAGAGTATGAAATTTTTTGCAAGAAATAGAATTGAACGAAAGAAAAGGCGGATTTTGGGGTTTTAGTAACGGTTTTTCAAGAAACCATTATTAAAAGTTTGAGACTTTTGACAACGGTTCTTGTATGAACCGTTATTAAAACCTCTTTTAATAACAGTTTTACTTGAACCATTATTAAAACATTCGTGCAATTTTTAATGTTGCCCTTTTAATAACAGTTTTTAACTCTAACCGTTATCAAAACCATCCTGTGCATTAAATTTCACGAATTTGACAACGATTTTTGAACCACCGTTATTAATGTCCCGTTATTATTTTTTATTTTTATAGTAGTGCTATGAACACTACTAGTGCATTTGTGACTTTGAAGGACATTAGAAAGAACTTTAAAAAGCATACCTCATCATAAAAGTTATCTTTGGTATTTCCCACTTCACAGTTCTCAACTAATGATATGCCAATCTAAGATAAATTGTCAAAAACATAGTAGCCTCATGTAGTTGATCAAAAGGTTATCAATCCAAGGACAAGGATAGTAGTTCTTCACCATAACCTAGTTCAATCTTTAGTAATTGATGCAAAGTCTAAACCCATCATCTCTCTTTCTAACAAAAAGGACTAGTGATCCCCCATGTATATATTTAGTTAGAAGTATGCCTTCATCAATAACTCCTCCTATTGTACACATAAGTTGGCTATCTCAACCGAAACTATGCGATAAGGTGTCATAGGTATAGTACCCATCCTTAGTAGAAGGTTTATTAAGCAATATATCACTACCATTAGCGACATACCCAAGATCTCATTAGAAAACATGTCATGAAACTCTTGTATCACTAGGATATTCTAAATTGATAGCTCCTTGAAATCCAAGTCCTTAATAGTACACATGTAGAATGGGTACCCCTTCCATACTAATGTACCATGTACAACTATGGACCCATTTTTACTAAGGGCCCAATCTTGCATCTCTAATAAGTGGCCGTAGAACCCTTTGGTCCCTTAAGAAAGATATGCTCCTATGCATAATCAATCATAGCCTAATATCTCAGGAGCATATCCATCCAAAGGATTACTTCATAGTCACAAAGATCAACCTCTAAGAGTTCTACTAGAAGTCTAAATCTACTAATGACTAAGGCCATATTTCTATGTAACCTAGTATATGGAATTCTATCCCTAGACAGAAGCATAACAAAAGTCTCTATCCTATCAAAAGGAACTATAGATGTCCTAGGTATGAAAGGAGATGCAAAAGAATGTGAAACATTTGTGTCTAATAGTCTCGTAATGACATCTTCTTACCTATCAGCCTTTGACAAAATAATCACATTTGGGTGATTTTCTAAAGGCGGTCTTCCTACACTACTTGAATCCTGTACTGGGTAAAAAGTTTGGGGTCTCTAAACCCTCTACTAAGGATCAGGTCTACTAGCTCCACCATTTATTAGTTGAGGTCTCAGAGTTAGCAACATGTGAGCTATCATACCCTATAAACATGCCTACCCTTGTAAGATACTCCCTCTAATGACATGATACTCAATCAAATGGTATCATATCTTACCACAACCATAACACTAAACCACCTAGCTAGCACAATACATCCCTGGGTTATTCTTACCACACCATTGAAATATGAAGTTCCTCACTGTCAGTTGACTTATTATCCCTCAAGAGTAAGTATAGACCTCAGCTAGTGGTTACATGCGGCCTAGAGCCACTAATCTCCTTAGTGTTGATCACTCTTGAACCTCTACTTGCCCCCAGATCAGACACTATAGGCTTACAAAATTGATGATGCCTCCAAAGTATGGTTATATATAGCCTGCAAGTCCTGATCAACATCTCGTGAAGCTTTAGACTAAGGCCTAACTAGGATTGATAAACCTTCATCTACTCATTAGCATCAACCTTTAGAGCAAAATAGACTAGATCTAATTATTATTTGTAGACCTCCTTGAGTGTAGATATATGTATACACAAGGCCATGAACTCACCGTACTTTTTCATCCTTAGGCAAGTAAGGTAGAAACATACCCTAAGCATCTCAACCAAAGTCTCCCATATATTTGTAGTTGCACCTCTCAACTGCTAACCTCTCCACCACTTGTTAGCATGCCCCCATAAGTAGAAAATTCCAATGTACACTATCTTAGACTCTAGGCAACCACTAGCCATAAAAATACTCTCAAAATCCCATAATCATTACTCCAACACATCTAGGTCATCATGACCCTCAAAGATTAAGGGTAATAAAGATCAACCTTGCAGAGCCAATGCTTCAGTGGTTACACTAGGAAAGGATGTGATAACAATGGATATACAGCCACCTTACACTAAATATGCCCTCTATGTGGGACCCAACTGTCTCCATAAAATGCTCAAAATGTCAGTTTGCAGCCATCAAAGTCCTAATATGCTAAACCACATTAGAAAAAGCTAATTACCTACTAAGTAGTTAGTACACATGGAGGTAGCAAATTTCAAATAAGGCTAGAAGTTAGTCCTATCTAAGAAAGTTAAGGGAAACTCCCAAAACAAAACAATTCTCACTCATAACTAAATAGAATTTAATATATTTAAATGAGGTTTAAGAAATTTGTTCTTGCAAAGTAACATCATGATTTAAAATCATAACCTCTGGTACTAACTTGTAATACCCTCATATTTTGAAAAAAAAAAATTATTTGAAAGATAATGCAGAACTATTAAAAAAACTGAGGGATGTTACTACTACATCAACCATGGGAGAAGTGTGACCATCACTTAGCCTATGCTTGATACAAGGAAAAATAAAATAACAATGATAGAATATGTGCTCTACTAATAATACAACAATTCTATGATAACAATGATGAGAATAGCAATATAGATATAAGAGTTTACAAAACCCTATTATAAGAAACAAGCCTAACAGTTTAAATAATAAGAAAAAATAAAAAGTATCCCAATATAGTAGGCTAAATACATCTAACGGGTTAGCTTAACTCTTAACTAAATTGAAACGTATCTCTCAAGTCCTAAGTAATAGCTAGCTATTGAGCTAAGACATCATCCTCAATGAACTCTATCTAAGAATCATGGCCTTACAAATCTTCATCTACTCACTACACCGAAACCCTAATCATCACAATGACCACAAAAATTTAGTATTAGTATAGTGAAATACTAGTAAAATAAATTTCCTAAAATATGGTTAGGGCTCATGCTGCATGTCGAAGTCACATAGTGGCATGGTGATAAAGATATTAACATAGTATAACACTCTGGCTAATGATAGTGATACACAAGGCTTACTTACAAGAAAATCAAGGAAAAATAATAATATAGATCATACATTAGAATCATATAGAAGAAACCATGTTATAAACCTTCCTTTATTGCCTACATTTTTTTTACAATTATTAAGATAATATGTTTGACCATACCCTATTCTCCACCATGGAAAAAATGCATGGCTACATATACACACAATGAGATACGATCCCATCACACGGGATTAGGATACATTATAGGGGATTTTATTCAGGAATACCACACCCACCATAAATTAATTGCACTTGTCACAAGGGCTAACATAAAATAAGATATCGCACCCACCATGAGTGGGTAGGGTATATCATGGGAGCTTGTACTTGGATAACTCACCCAACACATATTGAATGCCTCTATCATGAGAGATACAAAATTTGGGATATCATAGCTGCCTAGCAAATAGAACATGTGAAGTTCTAGGGGCCTTGTATTAGAATATCTCACCAACCTAATTACTCCCATGTCATGTTGTCCAGCCATTGTATAATCCTATATTTCAAAGAAATATGCATACCCCCTACATACCGCAATAAGGTAAAGAAGGAAATAGGTAGCTAGTGAAAAGAAAAAGCACATGGTGACCTACCAACTAACTTTTCACTAGCTAATCTAAGAGTCGGAGAAAAAACCTTAAATAAAAACTTAAAAATTTATTATTAATTATCGAATAATATTTCTAATCATAATTTAATTTCATTAATAATCATTTGGACATTTTCCAAAATTTGACACCAAAAAAATATCAAGGCACATAAGTCCCAAATTGGGTATTTGGAGGTGAAAAAAAAATAATCACCAAAGGCCTGTGATATTATCATTTTGGTCCATATTAAATTTAAGTTAATAATGGTTGAAATAATGATTAAATTTTTTTAATAAAATTGAAATAATAATAGGGAATTCCAAAAGAAAGAACACTATATATCAAGAAATATGGTAAAAAAATAAAATAAAATAGGTGACTAAGTTGATAGATCAGTAGGATATGTCAATTAGTCTAATTATACCAAACCATAGAAGAAAATAAAGCAAACAAACCAATTAATAGGTTGTTCCCACTATGTTCACAAAACCAACACGAAAAACCCATCGACTACTCATGGGACCCATTTGATGAGTTTCAGTAAACTGGTTGATGGGTCTATTAAAAACTAGACCACATTGATCATGGGGACACTAGTCGATGGGTTTGGAAAATTGGTCAACTCCTCATGTGAATTAGTTAATTATATCATCAAAACAATCGATTATTGTTGGAACCAGCCAATTAAAATTTTGAAATAGAGTGGGTGTTAATAAAACTAGTTGATTGATCAAAGTAAATGATTAACTAGTTTAGTTGAAACAACATTAAGACTCGATATCCAAAAAATTAAAGCATACCCTAAATTTCCATATTAATACTAGCATACTTCTAAGTTATAAAACATATAAAAGAACATACGACATGCATAGAATCACATGAGTATTTGGTACAATAAGCACTTAACAATATCATACTTAAAACTACCAAATTCATGTATAATAATAAAGAACTCAAAACATGCTTAAAATTAAAAGATGGAAACTTTCCCATGTGCTTGAATCTAAGAACTTAATTAATTCATACACAACATAGAAATACACGAAGAACATGGAACTACAACAAAAAATAAAATACTGGTTTAATATTAGTGATATTATTTCCTTACCTTCAAGAAAATATTCTTGCACAAAATACTCCTAACTTGAAATTGTGTACCAAGACTATGATTATTAAGAGAATAAAGAATAAAAATAATTAATACTCTTTTTCCAAAAATTAATAAAACAAAATTAGAAGAAGAAGAAAAATGGCATAACTAAACCTTTATTTAAAAACAAAATTTGAAGGAGAATGAAGATAAGATCTTTAACCTGTTTCAAAACATTAACCCTTGCCTACTTAAAAGTACCAAGAGATATTTAAAGCTAAGTTTAGGAGACAATAAAAGAGATAAGAATTTTACCAAAGGATGAGGAAATAAGGGGCTAGAATCTATTTTCAAAGTATATAAGAAAAGGAAAGAAAAGTGGAGAATACTCAAAACTTATGAACTTTTTACAAGGTAAAAGGGAAAGTGAGCAAGTGTGATTGATAGTGAGTAAAGTGAATTATAAATCAAGTGTATAGAATAGAATCTTATTCAACATACACAAGTAGGAGAGAGAGAAATGTTATTTCGGTAGAGTGTGAATAATCAAGGTGTTAGGGAAACATATAAATAGGTGAGGAAGGTAGAGTGTAATAAGGAGAGGCATGATAGAGAGTTGATAAGTTAGGGAAGAGGTTTATAAATTCCAATACTTTTCTCTCTCTTCTTATATCCATAGTTGCGTATTTTACTTCATACTCTTTTTCCATAACTAGAAAATCCACTCCCATTTCCCTTCCTAAATATATTTTGTTTCTGTCACATTATCATGCATTCCCTTACACTTGGTTTCCCATAGACAACAAAGTTAGCCTGGTCTCTCTCCCTCTTATGTAATTCAACCATAACTCTTTTCTATACACACCATTCCAGATTCATTCACTCCTTAAATTCTCCACTTCCTTATTCCCTCCCTTTATCTTCTATGAACAATTCCTACATTTAGCTCTCTCTAATTTCCCTTAGGTAAGGAACTATTAGAAGCTTGTATAAATTCTAAAGATCTTAGTTTTCTCTCTCTAATTTTAGTTATGAAAAATGGTTGTTCTTTGCCATTTTTCTTTTTATCTTTCTTCTTCTAATTATTTTTTTTTATTTAAGTTTTAAAAAGAAGTATTAACGGGTTTTATTCTTGATTCTTTTATAAAATCAAGATCTTAGTAGAGACCATCAAGTTAGGTGCATTTTTGTGCTAGATGATTTTCTTGAAGGTAAGGTATCCTTATCTCTAATGTAATTGAGGTCTCAGGTTGTTAGTTGATGTTCTATGTTCTAAGTATATTCTATGATGTCTAGGAATTAGGTTGACATTTTATATTCAAGCATATTGTAATATTTTAATTTATGGAGTTTTTAGGTGGTATTTAACCTCTATTTTCTTAGGTATTTAGGTGGTATTTAGCCAAGTCCAGTTGATCGATTTGCCATAACTTATCAACTAGGTTCTTGAATAGTCTATCGGGTTCTAAATCCCGTTAACTTGTTTCCTTCTAACCAAAGTGGTTTGATCTCTTTTTAGACCCATTGACCAATTTGGCCTTATCCATCAATTGGTTTCTATGAACATTCAATTGATTAGGCCAATCGGTTGAATTGTTTTGCTATGTGTTATTTCCTTAGGTATATTGCAACTAGAACAGTTGACTAGTTCTAAGGACTGATTGATTGATCTGCCAAATTTCACCATTTCTACTTGATAATTAATGTTCTTTTTTGGGTGGTGTATATTAACATTTATAAGTAATTATAACATTTTAATCATGATTTTACCCATGATTAAACTTATATGTATATGAGTCAAGATGATAATAGTGCGGGCTTTGTGTAACTTAGTTTTGTGTAAACTCTAAACACCTAAATGTTGGCATATATGACTTTTATGTATTTGATGTTATCTCATGGAAACTCCACAATTGTTTATTAATGGAATTGAATTATAATTTTTGGTATCACTTGGTAATTAATGATAATGAATTAAGATTTTTTCAAGCCATTTTTTCTAACCCTTATGGTACTTAGCCAAAAGTTAATAAGTGGGTCACCCTATGTTTTTATCTTTTCACTTGGTATCTAATTCTTTCTTTACCAATTTTTCTTTTATAGGGTATATGCATATATCTTTGATGTATAGGATTATATTGTGGCATGTGAGCTTGTCATTTGTATCTGGTATGAGTGGGTGTAGCATCTCAGTATAAGCCCTCTAGCACATTGTATAGTCCATTGATTAGGGGGTGCAGTATCCCTACTTGGGTATCTCTTGTAGTAGAGCAATTCAAGGTGTGGTAGGTAAGGTATCCCAGTACAAGCCCCCTTAATGTACTCTAACCACATGTGGTGGGTGTGGTATTTAAATTTGTGTTAGCCCTCGCAGGAGGTGCATTCATTATGTGGTAGGTGTGGTATCCTTAGAAAAAATCCCCTTTGATGTGTCCTAACCTTATTTATTGGGTGTGGTATCCCTTTGTGTGTGTATGATACTATTAATTTTGTTCATGGTAGATAATTGAGCTATGTTGAATGGATTCTCTTAATGATAAGAAAGTATGTGGTCATTAATGGAAGATTTATAATAATGTTTCTATTATGTGGTTCTAATGCATCATGCTAATATATAACTTCAAAGGTTAGGACATGAACAACATGTGCTATTGCTATCAAAGGGGATTCCTCCATGATTTCCATGCATATATTATTTGTTATATTGCTATCATGTGCTTGAGTATTATACTATGTTAATATTCTTATCATCATGCTAATATATAACTTCAATATGCAACATGTGCTATTGCCATGTTTTAGGTTTCTATTTTACCGATACTTTATCACACAAATAATATGTTTTTGTTGTTATTGTGATGATCTGGCTTTCTGATTGATGAGTAGTAGATGATTTGCTGGGTTATGATTCACAAATAGAATATGTTGTGATGATATCATGGGTCTGTAGGAGGCCATTACTTAGGGTTTGGGAGTTATATTTTTGTTTAATTAAGAGTTAGTATAACCAATTAGATGTGTGCTTTTTTTTATTATTTATTGATTGTTGTATCTAGATTTTTTTAAATCTCTTTTATCTACATTATTTTTCTCATCATTGTTATTATTAGCATTATTCTATTATGTGTATAAAATGCATTATTTTGATTATTGTTTTGTTTTTCCTTACATTATATATGGGTTAGGTGATGATTAGACCTCACTTATGATTGATGTGGGGGTAACATTCCCCAATTTTTTTCTTTTATAATGCTTCCACATTGTCATTAAAATGAAAATTTCAAATTCAAAATTTAGGGGTGTTTCATTAGTTTTGAGAATAATTAAGATTAAATTTTATTATTTTGTATCACATATTTTAGGGGTAGAAAGATAAATTTTTATTTTCCATGATTTGTATCTAAAATTATTATGTGGAATTAGTGTGAAAAATATAATATGTTAGAAATGTATGGTAATGTTTCATATGTGTAATATGGTATGTGCATGCTTGGGGTGATATTGTCTTTTATCAATTCATAAAATTTCTTTTATTATGGAATATATTTAATTATTATATTTTAGCTTTTTTTGAGAAATTTCCTTTAAAAATAAATCTTATAATAAATTGGATAAGAACTGGAAACTAAGATTTTTGAGGTCATTTTATTAATTTTAACAAAAATTCTCCCTAAGGTTAATAATTTGATTAGGTCGACCTTTGTGGATTTTTAAGTGGATCTTCATGATCACTTCAACTTGGCTTGATTTGTAGAACTTAAGGTTGACTTGAATAATTAGAGATAAAGGAAAAGTTGTTAAGTACAAAAATGAAAATTGTTGTGCATTATTTAAAAATTATGGTCACCTCATAGAGTACTAATATTTAAACTAGAATATCACAAGTTTTAGATTGGTGGATCCTTAGGGGTAGCTACCCTAAACATGAGTTTAACACTAGGTTTGATTTAATTTAGCTGGTGTGTCTCAATGACCCAATAAGACCCTATATCTATTCTAATTAGTTCTCTAGACTTATTCGGTGTTTTGAATACTTAATGATTAGTTAATCTAGGAGGAATAAAGGTATTTTTTTATGTGCACTAGTATGACTAGGTTTTTATCTATGTCCCTAGGTTCTAAGACATAATGGTATTATGTTTACTTATTATACCAATATAACTGAGTGTATATATGTGTTTTGGGGTTGATTATCTTCCTTTGAGTAAACTAAATAATAAGGAAGTAACATATTTGATGACTTTAGTATGTATTGGATTTTTGGTTTGGTAATCGCCTATGAGAATTATTTTTGGTATCAAAATTGATTTGTTTTGTTAGTCTATAGAGACTTAGTGCACTATCTTAGTAGACATGAGTTATGATATGGTTTTTATATCTTTCGAGATGTATGTGAAATGGTAAAGTGTGGTGGTTTTTCAGCATGAGACTTTGATGTTGTATATGCTATTACATGATAATTAGTTCTTGCTATCGCAAGGATCTTTGTGCTTTAAGCAATTATTGTGGCTATTATATGATTATGTGCAATGAGCATAAGCTACCTCTTTCAATGTGTTGTAGTTTACTTAGTATAAGGAATTTGAGCTTATATTATCACTTTTAGGTTAATGTAGATTTAGTGGGAGCTTGGGTTTGGGCCAAAGAGCATAAGGTTATTCCTGTGTCTTTATTTTTGGTTTTGTGTTTTCTTTGTGAGGTCCCTTTCAAGAAATAAATTGTTATAAAAACTATTTTGTATTGTCTTTGGAACCTCTATTATTCATTCTAGTTTCTTGCTTTTGGTTTTAGTCTGAACCTTGAGACCATAATGTAAATTATATCAAATCTTACTAAAATATTTAAATTAGCATAATAGAAAATAATTAAATATATTCTAATATAAATCACATAAACAAATTAATAAAATAACTTATGGCTCAATCTAACTTAAACCCACAAGAGTTTTGATCTAAAATTTTAATTTTGATTTGTTTCCCAAAAAATTCTCAAATTGACACTTCCAGTATAAATTAAATTTTAAAATCATTTTTAATGCTTTTTCTAATTTATTATAATAAAATAAAAATTTTAAGTACTAAATTTAGGAGGTGTTACAATATACTTTGAAATTTATTCATTTTTTATTTTGGAAGTGTCAATTTGATATATTTGTGTGAAATCAAACAAAATTGGATTTTTCGGTCAAAACTCTTGTAGGTTTAAGTTGGATTAATCCATAAGTTATTTTATTAAAATAATCATACAATTAGTGTTAGAATATGCTTAATTTGTTTGTTAACCCTAATTTAAATATTTTTGTAACATTTGAGAGGATTTGTATTATAGGCTCAAAACCCCTAATTTTGATATATTAGGCCTTTAATTTATTAGTTTTAATCATTTGAGTATACAATATGTTATAAAATAGATCTATTTGAATTCCCAAATCTTCACTTTAAATATATTAATAAGATTTGATCAAATTGAATTTCAGACCTAAAACCTTAACTTTTAAAATGAAATTATGAAATTGGTTGATTGTATAGTTAGTTATTTTAAAATTTATTTTAGAAAGTGGTTTGATATGACCTTAATTTCAACCAAACATCTTCAATTTGGGTTAATTGATTTAAATTGTTTGAATTTATGATTGAGGTTCAAAACCTTATTTTTTGGGAATAGTTGTCTAGAAGTTAGTTGTGTTTCATTATTTCACATATCAATCAATTAGTTTAATTTAAGATAAATTTAATTGTATTTCTCACTTATCATTTTCATTCAATCCTATGAATATTTTAGTTTGACATTTTGAGCTATGAACCCTAATTACTTAAGTTATTTTTGGCAAACTTATTTTCTATTAATTCTTTTCTTTGATTAGTTTTTTAACTTAATTATACAAGTTTCAAAGGTGACTTTGGGACATGTTCTAATGGATTCTCCAAATCTAGGGTTCTATTCTTTTTGTGCTAGGATAACTCAGAAACTAGGTAAACATTCTACACTCATAGTTAAAAGAGCCTTATGTATTGCTATGCTATGTTCCATATCTTAGCCATACTAGTAGCATGTTAGATTTTATTGAGAAAGCATGTGATATTATATTAAGTTAGATGTCACATGAGTGAGTATTACATTGTATGTGTGCTTTATCCATTTTATTTTTTTGAAGTTCTTATGATATATTGACCTTGTGATGGGATATTTTGTAGTTCTTTATAGATGTGAATCATGATCCTTAATAATTGTATTATATAAGGTATCTTCAAGTAGTTATGGTATGTAAACATAATAATATATGTTTAAATGTACCATTATCTATTGTTGTGGGTTCATGTTTGTTAGTGAGAAGACATAGTGGTTTATTTATTTATTGTTAATTATATTTGATCATGATTAAGAACATAAGTGTGTTTTGTTGTTTGATGAAATATGGGTTCATGGATACACATTATGAATGATTCATGAGATAAATGAAATAATGAAATAAAGGTGTATTGTGTTTATAATAATTGGTAGATTAGATAGTGGTTATATATAGTCCGCATTGAATATTCTTGGGATGGCCCTTGATCTAGGTTCTTATGGTGGACGCTTTCCTTGTAATTTCATATGTCTTATGCTAGTAGTATGATAGTGATGCCCTTCCCTCTACTCGATAAGTGAGCTACACACTTTATAGAGGGTATTGAGACTTAAAGATTAGGGCATCTTGATTGGTTTTTATGGTCATAGCCACATAACTATATGTCATAATATTTGATATAACCATAGAGCTATAGATGATGTGTTCTTGTGGTTTTCTTTAGCCACCATGCTTTAGATATTGTGTTTTATCCTTACCTACTAAGCTATAGGTTTTTATTGTGTGTTTCTAGACCATATTGACTTAGATGTGAGTAATATTATAGGTTGCAAATAGATAATTAAAATAAATAGAATACGTGGAATAAGTGAAACAAGTGAGCAATGACATCATATACAAGGAAATAGGTAATATTGTGAATTAGAATGTGTGATGTAATATCATTTGGTGGAATTGATTGATTAAGTATTTGGTGAACAAAAGTGAAATGGTTACATGAAAATAAGTTAATAGTCATGTGTGGGTGAATATGTCATATCATGTAACTCTACATGAGCATACCATTATGTTGTTTAAATTCTTTTATGCTAATGAAGATGTTAATTTTTTATGTCACAATCAAATATTGAATGTGCATAGGCTATTGCTATGAATTGGGTTGTTTAATGTATTTGTGTACCTTTTTTGTGAAGATAATCTTGTTTGGAGTTGAGAGATAAGCTACTAGAAGTTTTGTCCCTTGAGTTATTATGCATTTTGATTTTTATACTTTGGTTATGTAATACCCCAAATTTTTAGAAAATGTGAAATGAAAAGTTACATAAATTTTAGTGTTTGATTTTTATTTGGGATTGTGAGTTAGTTTGAGACAAAGTTAGATTTGAAATAAGATTGGAAAATTATATTTATTGAGTTTTTAGGCAAACCAATCAACTAATTTGATGAACTAATTGACTGATTTGTCATTTCAGTAAAATGGTTTTTACTTGGCTAAACCGATCAATTGGTTCGGGAACTGACCAATGAGTTTATAGAACACTCTACTCGTAGGCCAAATTGATCAATTGGTTAGTCAAGCTAAACATATTTTTGAAACTCAACTTTTTAGAAAAATGTCTTATACTAAAATGAATTTGTTAACCCATGCTAAAATATTCCTAAGAGATTTTTAGCTTTTTCATGATGCATTTAGCTAGAAAATAATACCTTTGTCTTGTCTTCTTCCACCACACTACTCTATATATTTTTGAGCTCATTGCCTCAATCTCAGGACTGATTATGCTTAGTTGGAAGATTCCTTCTATACCAACCTTCCAATATCCCTCTTTTGAATTTTATTTCTAGGCCAGTTAAACTATAGTTCTCCATAATCACCATTTGAGTAATAGAGGATACGTCAACATATCTTTGACAAAATCCATCCATTTAACTTGAATTTAAATGGTAATAATTATGGTTTTTGATTTGTTCCTGACCACTCTATGAAATATATTGATTGGTTGGCTATAAATAACCTTAATCATCCCATTTGTTCACCTTTATTTTAGCTACTGAAAGTACCTAACTCTCTAGTACTCACCTTCTTCCTTTGTACTTCAAACCTTATAGTTGAATTCCTTTCACTCTTCCAATCCTTTATCCACCTCCCTCTTATTTTAATCATTAATCAAGAAAGAGTTAGATTTAGGTAAAAGGTGAGTGGTTTAGTTGAGTATCCTTTGTGTTTCCTTTAGGTATGGTATATCCTTTCTTTCCTTTCTATTTCAAATTTGAATTATAAATGTTATGCACAAAATTTTGAGTTAAACGTGTTGTTTTTTAAGGTTTTAAAATTTGAAGGTATCATAGGCTAACATTTCTGGTTCAAGGGAAGTTTTGCTTGCATTAAGTAAATAATTCTTGCTTTTAAAATGGGTTATGAGTAAACTTGCATGATATGAAACTCTTTAAGTTGATAATATATGCTATCATGAATGTACATTGCTTGTAAAACTAATTTTAGTAGTTAGATGGTGCATTTTGAGTGAAAACCAAGAATTGTTGAAAAAAGATGGGTTATGATGATTAATGGTGAGATGTGCAATTTAAATAGGCTAAAAATGTGTTATTTGATGTTAAAACATGTTCTAATGTAGTATGATAAAGATTTATAAGCATGATCTACATGAAAATGATTATTTTGTGCGATTATAGGGAAAACCAATTGATTGTTTAGGTTAAACCAATTGACTAGTTCCTTGAACAGTCTAATAGTTAACCCAACCCTTTGGCCGGTAAGCCTATAGAGACTTTTCTCTTTCTCTCTACTTAAACCCATTGATTGGTTGGGCAGAACCGATCTACTAGTCTATGAACATTTGATTGGCTTACCCCAATTGATCAACTGGTTTTAGGAAAAAAACATAGTTTGGTTGAGTCAAGCCAATAGAATTGTCAGCAGAAACTGATCAACTAGTTGGTGCAACCAAGTGATTAGTTGGGTTAGACCAATTAACTAGTTTAGCTAGTTAGTGTGATTTGGTTCCTTTTAGTTTAGTTGTGCTTTAAGCCTATGTATGGGATTATCCTATGATTATTAAAGGGATAAAATATATATTTTATCATGGATTAATGGCCTAATGAATAGATTTAATGGATAATGATTTTTAACATACTCAATGAGTATTCTAAAGGCTGATGGGTGTACCACTTATGAAACGTTATTATCTTTGAGAAAAGAGTAATGATTCATAGCAAGTGGTTGGAGAAAATAATATAATGGGCATGAATAACATTAGATAAGGAAAAATGGAAACCCTACACATAGTTAGGAAATAGAAATGATTAATATGGAAGAAACATGTGAATGCCTTGTGTAATCTATGTTTGGGCCTTTTGTGAACACTTATCCTCATAAAAAATGTACTAATCACATAAGGTGAAAGAAAATTAAGTTGTGTATGGGTTTGGATTACCCGATCCTCGATTAGTTATAGGGAGTTAGTCTGCCTTTAGGTGTTTATTGGTGCCTTAAGGCTTTGCCTTGTGATTATCTGAATCAATCTACCTAGTATATGTATGAGTATCAATATTATTATAATATGAAGATGAACATGATAAATTTTGAGTTTCCTGTGTTATTCATGATAGTATAACCTAATGTATTAATACCTTTACATATATGGCATTAATATGGTGCATAAAAAATATGATATCCATGTTATTATAGAGTCTTTCATACTTTTGATTTATATTGAGGAGGAAACTTGGCTTACTCAGTACGTTGCGTACTAAAGTTCCCATTTGCTTGGTCACCTGCTTATTCCCATGAATACAGGGCTATGTGTAGGTTTTTGGGGATGGATAGTAGTGGATCTACCTTATATTGCATTAGGGGTTTGAGAGAGTGGACATTGATAGGATTTTGTGTGTTCTATGACAGACTATAGTTTTGAAAACATACCCTAATCTAGTTTTAACATAGCCTTGCATTCTTAGCTTACCATAAACCAATCAACTGGTTAGGTGGAATTGATCAACTAGTTTATAAAAAGTTCACTGGTTCACACAAACCGATCAACCATTTTGAGGAAAAGCGGGTTTTGGTTGAGCCAAACCGATTGATTAATCAGCCAAAGCTGATCGACTGATTGGTGCAATTGATCAACTAATTGGGCCACATCAATTGATTGGTTTGGTTGGTTTATGTGATTTAGTTCTTTTCGGTTTGGTTATGCTTTGAGACTATGCATGAGATTGTCCTATGATTAATAAAGGGATAAAATACATATTCTATCACGGATTAAGGACCTAATGAATAGATTAAAATGGACCACAATTTATGACATCCTCAATGAGTATTGTAAAGGCTAAATGGGTGTATCACTTATAAAATATGATATTCCTTGAGAAAAAGAGTAGTGAAGCACAACATGGGCTTCAATGAGATGTAGGAACAAACACTCAATCATTAGCATTCATAATTATGGAACTAATTAGTCTCTATTTAGGAAATGTATGAAACAAACTACTAGGCCTCTATGTCTATGTGCATGGCATGTATGGAATGCATGGCCACGTGGATGGGGAGAAAATGTGTAGCTTGAACGTGTATAATTATTGTTTTGGCTTATTAATTAATTAAGTAGTAGGATTGGATATTAGCTAGAGTATAAGTGTAACAATATGAGTTGATACAACCACGTGGGAGCAACCTTGGAGCAATTTTGGATTGATTTACTTGCCCTATAAATCAACACGAGTCCTTTCAGTATGCTTTGACCTCACTTGTGCGCTTCCAATAAAAATTTTAGAAAACTTTTTAAACTTTTCAGGAGGGTCACCCATCCTAAAAATTATTCTACAACTAGCACGATTAAATGTAGAATTCTTAGGATGGAATCACAAAAATGATGGTATGCCATATTGATATAAGTAGCAAGATCAATCCTTATAACACTCCGTTCAAATTGGGGTACTACATTTACCCCCACTCAAAGAATGCAACGTTCTATTTACATCCCAACCAGTAATTGTCACAATATAGTTAATATCAAGAATCATCCCGCTAGGTGGCTGACTGGCTCATCCAAGATCAACTCATGGTCATGGTTTTTCTCTAATGCCATTTTTAACACTCTGAGTTGATAAGACCACACAGGGGCTACCTTGGAGTACTTTTGAATTGATTGACTGATCCACAGATCAACATGAGTCCTTTCAGCATGCTTTGTCCTCACTCATGTGCTTCTCGTGAAACTTTTAGAAATTTTTTAAAACTTCCTAGGAGGACCACCCATTCTAAAAATTGTGAAGTTCTTAGGATGAAATCACCCAAATGATGGTATAACATATTGATATAAGTAACCAGATTAATCCTTATAGCACTCCGCACAAATTAGGGTAATCCAATAAAGTTACATAAAATAGCATAAAGTAGCATAATATCTTTTAGCTTGGTATCTTTTAAATTATACTTTTTAGCTAAATGGTAGATTGGTTATATAAAGCCACAGAATTCATGATTAGATGTAGTGAATGATCAAGTATTGAAGTTGAATGTAATCGGAATTATGTGTGAGTTTAATTCAAGCTTAATCGAATATGTATGAATGATTAATCTTGAACTCCTTCTCTTCGTTTGTGTGAATTAGAGATTAAGTTCTATCCTTTCTACTCTCTATCATACACATTTTCCTAGCCATCGCCATCATCTAAACATCACCAAAAATTGAAGCCTAATTGAAAGCCTAAACTGGTTACACCATTGGAAACCCTAACCCAAAAATTTGAATCAAAACCTAACCCTAACCCTAACCCTACCTCACAAAATCATCTTCCATTAAACCCTAATGTAACACCCCCCATTTTTACTACTAAAAAATTTTATTTTGCGAAAGCATTAATTCCAAAGATAATGGGTGTTACTGCCACACTTAATATAAGTCTAGCATCCTCTACCATTCTTATACTAAGTGTTAAAGCTAAAACATAACTTTGCTTAAAAAACATAATTACAAAAGTTAGAATATAGAGGATAATAGATAAGTATGGTGCTATTTAAAAGCAACATCAATAGTCTACCACAACTCAAGAGAGAAATTATAGGAGGACATGAAAGCCAAATACAATCAGAGACTAAATAGAAAAAGAGACATCATATATTCCTACACTCTCAAAACCAACTAAAAACTTTCCACGGAATTAGAAGCTGACCTACAAAGTCCACTATCCATTGAATAGGCAGAAGCCCACAAAAATGAACCCTTTGGTATTCAAGTATTGAGCAACCCTTTATACCAAACTAATATGATAAAACAGCATGGAACACATGCAAGGCATACAACTAACATTATATTAAAAATATACATATACATACGAGGATTTAGATACCATAATCATTTAGATAACCAAATTCCATCTAGGTTACAAATTACTCATATTCATTCATCTAAAACAACTGAACTTACCAAATGAACAACCCAGAGATACTATATAAAGTATGATTAGAAGAAAACCCTAACGCAATAACCACAAAGAATTACGACAATACCTAGTATAAACGTAAGACATGTATGAGTTGATTAAGGTACAATAATTATAACAGATAATTAGTAGTCACCAAACTATATACTATTCATGCGTGTTCATTTAGAATGTAAAAACACTTATCCACTAAGCATCCCAAGAGGCTTTTTGAAACAATAATTAAAACCCAATTCTACACCACAAATTTAAACTTCATAGCATAATTCATGTGTCAACATTAATCCCAACCAATTACATAACATCACAGGTATGTTCATAGGTATAATATAATAAGATCCATAACATAACAAGTATACTTACAGATACAACATAATAACTAAATATATAATATCAAAAGTATACTTAAAGGTATAGTATAATAATATCCACAATCTCACAGGTATACTTATAGGTATAGTATAATAACCAAATACATAACATCATAGGTATAATTACAAGTATAGTATAATTAAATCCATAACCTCACAGGTATACTTACAGGCATAGTATAATAAAATCCATAACCTCACAAGTATACTTACAGGTATAGTACAACAAAATAAGTAACGTCACAAGTATGCTTACATGGACAATATAATCAAATCCAAGTAGAGAAAAAGGCTACTACCGAACCATAAGTAGGCACTAAGGTTACTATCGAAACCATAAGTAGGTACAAAGACTACTACCAAAACCATGGGTAGGCATAAAGGCTACTACTAAAACCATAGGTAGGCACAAAGGCTACTACTGAAACTACAGATAGGCACGAAGGCTCCTACCAAACCACATGTGGGCACGAAGGCTACTACCAAAACCACAGGTAGGCATAAAGGCTACTACCAAACTAATATAATATCTGATAATGATCATTCCAATCAAATCATATCATTTCTATTTTTTTTTTACCCGAGGGGGATACAATAATAACTTGAAGACATAAAAGTACATCAGTCATACTGGAGCACAAAGCATCACAGTACCATCCAACCTAGAGGCATAATAATACTCTAGTCATACTGATGCACAAGGCACATCTAATCCTTAAGTATCAATACCCTCTATAGGGTCCGTAGGTCACCTGAAGAGTAAACTAGGGCATTACTAAGGTATAATCAGCACACCAAAAATCCAAACAAATCGAGGACTCCTATCTCATCTCTAGGGTAGCTACCCCTAGAGAGAAACCATTCCCACTCTCGTGGTCTTCCACTTTACATATTATTATTTTTATAAGGCAATCATAGATAACACATATTACACATATATTATCATTTCTATACTTATTCATTTTTTCTTTATTTTTAATTATCCAAGCCAACCCTAAGGTCAACAGTCCAAAATAAAGTCAAAGTCAACACTAAGGTCAACCTATTAAAAGTCTAAGGACATCCTATGTCTAATTAATCACATTTAGGTTCACTAGGTTAAGAATAACCAAAATGCTCCTGAGGCCAATAATTATTAGATCATTATCCATTTAAATACCGAAGCCATTATATTCATTAATTTGTTGTGAAAAAGATAAAACAAAATAATTTAATTATTTATTATACAATTTAAATAACCAGCTATGTCAAAAGATCATTTTATCCTTACACTTATTTCTACAGACAAAACCCTATCATATATTTTTGAAATGTACAAAATACATGATCACATAATCAACAACAGATAATACATATTAGACATGATTTTCAGCATAAAAATCATAGTACACAAAAGTGTCTAAATTGCCCCTAGGGCAAACATCCATGATAATTATTCCATAATTATATATAAGCATACTCAACATATTATTTTATAAATAATTATCATATAAAATATTTTCCCATCATTATAATCATTTTAATCATACTTTTGTACCCAAATTATTTTACATCAAATAACATGCTTGTTTTACTGATTTTCATAATAATAATAATTATTATTATTATTATTATTATTATCACATAATTATATCATAATAAATTATGCTTGACATATTTTCATACACCAAAAATCTTAATGTGCTATCACGAAATATTTATCATTTTAGTATAGTATATCGGTTACATGAATTCCAGCAAAAACGTAAAATTAGCAGTATCCACTAAAAATTATTAGGTTATGCTAATCAACTTTCGTACCTAAAAATAATACCACAATTATTGAGTTAATATCTATCAGATAAAATAATAATTACAATATATATTATTTTCTAAAATTATAAAAATACCCTTCCGTTTAATATAGGTACACAAATTTTCGTAAAATAAAACACAACTCACACTACATGTAGCATGAGTCATACGCAAAAGAAAGGGGGTGGGTTGCATGGTGCTAAACAAGGCTCAAGGCTAGGTGAGCTAGGGGTGGAGGACACAGTTGTGTTAGGCAACATTGGTGGTTGTGGTGATGGGTGGCAATTCTATCACGCAGGGATGGGTGGCTATTCTGTTGTAGGTAGCTAGGCAGGAAGGGGAGCGCGACAAGGAGGTTGGGGCTCTTAGATGAGGATGCTAGGAAGGGGAGGTAGGGAGAGGTGGCAGTTGATGGGGTAGAGACTAATGGTGATGGGTTGAGTGAGGTAAAGAAATGAGGGAGATAAGGAGAGTGTTTAGGGGGAAGCGACTACACATGGTAAAGGGTTGCATGAGATAGAGAGGGTAGGAATGTATTTTATATTTTTATTTTAGACCTAGTTCAGGTAGATTAGGGTACTAGATAGAAAAATAATTCGAGAAAATAATCTGATCTAGGATAGGTTTAATAAAATAAAATAAAAAGATAATATAATATAATCAAGAATAAATTTTTAGGGATTTATTTTAGGTTATGGGTTAACATTAATTGGTAAAATAATTTAGGATTATATTTAAGGATATAAACTAGGATTAAATTAAATAATCCAATTTCTATCAAAAATTACCCTAATTAAATTTATATATAAACCGTCGTAATAATACGAATAATCATAACACTTTTAATACTAAACCTCCTCAAATAATAATTATAACTAATCATACAATTATTAATTTATAATTAACATTTCTAAAAATGGGGCATTATACCTAACATTTGAATCATCATTATCACCAACAAATCATTGTCGAATCAACATCAAAATTAACTCATTACATTCGAACCATCATCATCATTCATCCATCACCATTGAATTAACATCATCACATTCGATTCATCACCATCATCACTCCATCTTATTCGAACACATTTAACCTTAATCCACCATCACCAAACCTTCATCTTAATAACCAAACCCAATTTAAGCCTTAATCTCATGTAATTGAGAATTACATACTCCCACACATATCAATTTTGGTATCAAAGCCTTAGGTTTGACCTATTATAATCAAGATTCAATATTTCTTTTAAGATTATTCTTTTAAGATTATTCACTAAAGTGTGCCATCTTCAAGATTCTCCAAGAAATCATCAAGAAGACACAAAGGATTCGAGCACTAAGTGTTGTGTTTAGGAGGACACCATTCAGTTGGAGAAGACAGAGGATAGAGAACTAAGGAGAAGACTTGAGAGATATTCTCAAGACCTTGATGGACAAAATCGAGGAAGTAAAACTACATGTGGGGAAGATAGAAGCTTGCCATGCCCAAGAGTCATATGTGCAGCCCAAAACCAAAGGGAACAAGTAGAGGAATACCACATGAGAAGGGCACAAAACTAAGTGGAGGAAGGAGAAGAGAGAGTGGGAAATTATGTAAGACCATATGACACTTCAAGAAAAACCTATGATGATGTCGAAAAAGGAATCCACTTTTATCTACCCAACTTTGAAGGCAATCTCGATTTGTCAGCTTTTCTTGAATGGTTGCAAATTATTGAGTCCTTTTTTGATCATAAGGAAATTGATGATGAGAAGAGGAGCCAAATAGCGATATTAAAGTTTAAGAAATTGGTAGTGTGTTATGATAATTTGATAAGGAGAAGCTAGAGAGAAGGAAAATCTAAGATTAGGTCATGGGAAAATTTAAAAAAACACTTGAAGAAGAAATTTATGCCTTGAGAATACGAACAAATATTTTTTTATAAAAATGCCTACATTGAGGCAAGGTTTACTTGGAGTTGAGGAATACATTTGAGAGTTCAAAAGGTTAGCTCTAATATTTGATGTCCAAGAAAGAGAAGAACAAAGGTGTGAATGATTCATTAGGGTCTTAAATATGAATCTTTGAGAGATGGTAGAGGTATATCCTTATGATGTGTTTGAAGACATAAGTAAGGTAGCAATCAAGTTTGAGAAACACTTGAAGGGAACAAAGCCACCAAAATAGTCAACCAACGCTCCATATGGTTTGACTTCCAAGGGTGTGTCAAAGCTACCATTTTTTCAAGCCACAAATCAAGACAATGTTAGAAGGTTCACTTGTGAAGAAAAGGGGAAAGACCAAGTGGTTGATAAGGTGAACAAGCAATGCTCCAAGTGTAGAGGTTATGGCCACTTTGCTCAGGATTACCCAAACTAAAGGGCATTAACTTTGAAGGAGGTAGCAAGTATGAGGACTTGTGAAGAGAATGAAGACGTGGATGAAGACTTTGAAGAGGAAAGTGATAGCCCAGAGGATACATTGGAAGATGTCCAAGTGGATTGCTATGTTTTGCAAAGGGTGTTCCAAGTACAACCACAACCTTTACTTACTCAAAGAGAAGATTTTCAAGGCCCTGTGTAGATTTGGTGATAAAGTGTGTGAAGTCATCATTGATGGTGGCTCATATACTAATGTTGCTAGTGAGAAGATGGTGAACAAGCTTGGTTTAGAGACTAAGGATCATCCAATATCATATTCACTCCAATGGCTCAACAAAGATAAAAGTGTAAGGGTAACCAAACAAACTCTTATCTCTTTTAAGATTGAAAATTATTTTGATGCTGTTTTATGCGATATTCTCCCTATGTATGCTCGTCACATTTTAGTGGGGAGGTTGTGGTAAATTAATAGGAAGGTTGTGCATGATGAGGTCCTTAATGAGTATGTGGCGTTCAAGGGTCCAAATAAGTTGAAGCTAAAACCTAATCTAGACGGGGATGATTTGATTTTGAGGAATGAAAAGGGGGAAGGAACCAAGAGCATGCAGTAAAAAAAACATGTTAAGTGTAAGAGGGGAAGAAAGAAGAGTAACATGGAGATGTTGATCTGTAAGGAGTATGATATGAATGAAGTCATCAAAGATAAGAAGATATGCTATGCATTAGTGGTAAAAGAGGTCCAATGAGGGGGTGAATCCTAATATCGATCAAAAATTGCAACAAGTATTGAAAGAGTATGCCTATGTTATTTTGAATGAGTTGCCAAGTGGGCTATGTAATACCCCCAAATTTCACTACTGAAAAATTTCGTTTTATTAAAAGATTAGCGGAAGCAAAATAACAAATTGTGAATTTTGGGCATATTACCGCCACACTTAGTACCAGACCGGTTCACTCCTACCGTTCCAATACCAAGTGCTAAGGCTAAAAGTGTAAAACACAATTTACAAACCATATTTAAATTAGAGTAGCATGACAATCGTTTACGAGAAGAAAATCCACCGGTGGTGGTTATAAATGCAACAATAACATTAAAACCATAAATTTAAAAGAGAAAGAGAAAAAAACCCTAACAACTCCAAATAATTCCTTATTCTCTTTCCCATTGCCCACTTAAATAGCACCTAGAAAAAAACCTGCAAGGGACACTGCCCATTGAATAGGCAGGGGCCCCAAGAATGGAACCCTTTAGTACTACGGTACTGAGTAACCCTTTAAAGACACACTTAAAAGCAGGCCCGCAATGCAACACATGATACTAAGCTATGTACATATATAACAAGATGTGTATATATAACATTCACATAATTAACATTCACATCAGATATCAATAGGTCGTAATATACAATTGATACTTTCGGCCTTAAGCTATTAGTCCATCATTATTCAATCATCTCTTAGATTTTATACCAATGTGAGTGCGGGAACCCCACTATTATAGCCGGTGGATCGGTCACTTATAGGGCAGAACACACCTAACCACTATTATATGCCGATGGATCGTTCTCCAGGGTAAAATGCTCCTAGCCACTATTACTCGCCGGTGGACATGTCTGGTCCTGACTCACATGGTGTTCTCCTATAAGTGATTAGTATTTTTCCATAACTTATTCACATCCATGGCTGGTTTTATTGAGCTTGGGACCCCCACTATTATTGTTGGTGGATCAGAACATATATCAACATCATCCAGGGCAACATGCTCCCAGGCCACTATTATATCCGGTGGATCGGTATTCATAATCACTTGCCAGGGCAACACGCTCCAGGGCCACTATTATATTCGGTAGATCGGTACTCAATATCATAATTCAACTGGGCCCGGCTCATTAATCTTTTACTTTCATGATTAGTATTTTTCCATTTTTAATCAGCACAACAATTCTATTTATTTGCCTCGGATGGGAGATCAAGAATCTGAGACACAAAGGTGCACCTATCGTAATGGTGCATACAAGCTACCCAACACCTTTCAACCATGAACCCAGGGACACAAAGGTACCCTCGTCATACTGGTGCATAAAGCTACTCAGTACCCTACCAACAAGGACACCTAATCCATAAGTATGCATACCCCCTAAATAGGTCTGTAGAGCTATATAGAGTAACATATAGGGCCTGGCTGGGGCACAAAGGCACACTAGAAAATACCAAAATAATTGTGGGCTAAACCATGTCTTTAGGGTAGCGACCCTTAAAGAGCCACCATTCTCGATCTCGAGGTCTTTCACTTTAACTGTTAGTGTCTTAATTAAAGTGATCAAGAAAAGTACAATAAGATACTTATTCACTTTCGATCATTCTTATATCATCAATCATTTCTTATTCAAATGGTTTGAGGAATCATTAAGGCCATCGTAATCTCATCTAATTCCGAATTAGGATTCATTCTCGTGATACATACTAATTACCAAATACTCTTACCTTGCTAATCAGCATTATTTGAGTCATATTATGAAATTCCACAATCACAACGACATGTTGGGTACAAATTACTCATTTACCCCTTACTTATATAATTACTAAGTCATCCCTTCCTTACTTGACAAATTACTCTACTACCCTCCTTATTGCATAATTACCAAATTACCCCTTCCTTGATTTAGGTTACAAAGTCATCTCCTACACTTTTTAGATCACCATTCACCATTCATAATTGTTACACTTGTCATATTCCCCATTTGGTTGGTTAGATTACAAAATTGCCATCCTCCTTTGTTTTAATTACTAAATTGCCCTTAAGTTGGATAAATTATCAAATTACACTTCTTTATTATTATGATTACCAATTTTTCCCTTTAGTTGATTAAATAATTAGCAAATTTACCCTTTAGTTGGTTAAATTACCAAATTTCCCTTCTTCATTATCATAATTACCGAATTTCCCCTTTGGTTGGATAAATTACCAAATTGCCCTTATCCATTATCAAAATTACCATTTTACCCTTCTCAATTATTATAACTTCCATTTTACGATTTTCAATTATTATAATTACCATTTTACCCTCCTCCATTATTATAAATACCAACTTACCCTTCTCCATAATTATAATTACCAATTTACCCTTTTCTATAAGTATAATTATTAATTTACCCTTCTCAATTATTATAATTTCCATTTTACCCTTCTCCATTATTATAATTACTAATTTACCCTTCTCCATAATTATAATTAGTAATTTACCCTTTTCCAAAATTATAATTATTAATTTTACCCTTCTCAATTATTATAATCACCATTTTACCCTTCTCCATTATTATAATTATTAATTTACCCTGCTCCATATTTATAATTATTAATTTACCCTTCTCCATAATTATAATTACCAATTTACCCTTTTACTTGCAAATTACCGTTTTACCCCTTTACTACCAAAATTACCATAATATCCTTTTATTTGTAAAAAATACCATTTTATCCTCTTACATCCAAATTTACCATAATACCCTTTTTACATCCAACATTACCTTCTTACCCCTTTCTTACAAAATTACCATTTTGCCCTTCCTTTCCAAAATTACCATATTACCCTTTTCTCCCAAAATTACCATAATACCCCTTACTTATAAAATTACCATTTTGCCATTACTTATAAAATTACCATATTACCCTTTTGCCTTCAAAATTACCACTTTACCCCCTTTATTACACCACTTTTATTGAATTAACATTACCGCATGAAATAATAATATTAATACTCCATTAACAATATCCAACTCTACCAACCATTATATTTTAATATAATACTTATTAGTACCCACACATATTAGGTCATAATCTAGCACAAGGAATATTAATAAAATGCCCCTAGGGCTCACAATAATATTATTCATGCATAAATGGTCACAATAACATAATATGACATTGATAAGTACTTAACACTTTTATTAATAATCAAACTCTTCCCTTAAGCAACATTTCCACACATGGCATATAAACTAACATACCTTCTTTGTTTTTATCAATCAATACAAGCAAATATATATATTATATTAAACCCCAAATATCAAGCATAACAACATATTAAAATCCTAATGTGCTAACATATGTTTATCCATGCGTTTAAGTGGGGTTTAACGATTACCTTAGATCCTGCAAAAATCGAATATTGTCGGTATCCTAGTTAAAGATTCAAGCTTTAAAGAGCAAAATCAACACCTAAAAATAATATCAATGTTTATTATATTAGAAATAAGAAAATCAAAGCATAAGACTTTATAAATTTTACTTAATGAAATAATTACTTTAAATATTATCATATCTTAAAATTATTAATAAAAATGGGCCAATAAATGCAGCAACTCATACTGCATACACAGCGTGAGCTACATGCAAAAATAAATAGAGGAAGGCTTGAAGGGGGTGAAAGGAAGAAATAATGGTTATTTTCGGGTTGGGGTCTTTAAGCTAGGAAAGAGGGTAGATAGGGGAGGATGGGAGGCAAGGGAAGGGTGCAGGAGTGAAGAGGGGGTGTAGGTGGCAGTTGGTGTTGGGTTGTTGGCAGCCAAGGGCAGCGGCGACGAGGTGGCAAAGGGGGCTACAGGAGGGGAGCGGGATGAGAAGGAAGGAAAAGAGAGGGGGAAAATGGAGGGGTGAGGGGGCTTGTTTTTTCCAAACAAGGCATGGGGGTGGTAGATGAGGTTGCAAGGTGTGGATTAGTGGTTTGGGTGGTGGCAAAGGTGGCCGGAAGGCGGTGAACGGTGATGTTGCAGGGGGTTGCCAACAAAGGGGAGAAATGGGGAGAAAAATAAGTGGGGAGGAAGAAGGGGTTGTAGGGTGGCTTGAGGGGTGGTGTGGTGGTCTAGGGCGGTAGGAAGTGGTGGTAGAAAGTGTTGCTGACTGTTGGTTAGGCAGAGGAGGTGGTGTTGCAAAAATAGGGGTGGAAATGGGAGGAGATGAAAATGAGAGAAGGGGGTCGGGGAAGGATAAGAAGGCTCAAAAATATGGGGCATGAAGGGCTGGTGAGGGTAAGAAAAAGAAGAGGGAGGATATGGGGATAGGTTGCCGGTCGGTGGCAATGTTTAGGGTTGTAGGGAGGTGCTAGGGTGGCAGGGAGAGGGAGACGAAGAAGAGGAAGGGGTGGCCATGTGACATGGGTTGCATGGCTTCCTAGTTCCAAAATGGTGAAAAAATACAGGGGGAGAGAAAGAGGGGGGGCAGGTGGTGGCAGCGGTTACAGGCTTGGTGGTAGCTAGAGGCGTTCGGGGCGGCAGACATGGTGATGAAGACTGGTCGAGGGGCTTTAAATGGGGTGTAGAGGAAGAATAAAGAAAGGGAAGGGGGAGGTGCAGAAGGGGGCGCATAAGGGGAAAAAAGGAAGTTGGGCCGGCCCAAGCGTTGGGGAGAAATGGAAAGGAAGAAAAGGAAAGGAGCTAGGCTGACGCACGCAGGGAGGGAGAGAAAGGAGAGAGAGCAGAGATGGGCCAGCGACCCAAGAGCAAGGGAAGGAGGAAGTAGGCTTGGCCTGGCAGGCAGCTCGAAGGAAAAAAGGAACAGAAAAAGAAAGAAGAAAAGGGAGAAAAAGGAGAAGGAAAAGGAAAAGGAAAAAAAAGGAAAATGGAAAAATTGGGGAAAATAATTTAATTTAATTTAGGAAATAATAAAATGTAATATTTTGATAAATTATTTAATTTAATAATTTAATTCAATATAATTTAATATATTAATTCAAAAAGGATAATTTTAGTAAAATATTAGTTAGGGAAATTATTTAAATAAAAATAACATGATAAAATAACAAAATATTTATTTTTAATTTATTAAATACTCCTATCTAAATTTATATACTCAAAAATCCATAAAAAAATTAAACTAAATAAATTTAAAAGATAATTTATTTCAAATAAAAGATATTTATTAAATTATAGGTTTTCTAAAATTTTAGGGGATTACAAGCTACCTCCTTTGAGAGGTATTAAACATGCTATTGATCTTATGCCAGGATTACCATTACTAAAAAAATCTAGCTTATATGTGCAATCTAGAGGAGGCTAAGGAGCTATAGAAACAAGTGTAAGAGTTGTGGGACTGAGCCTATATTTAGGAGAGTACGAGTCTATGTTGTGTTCTAGCTTTTTTGGTGCCTAAGTGGATGGTACATGGAGGATGTGTGTTGATTCTAGAGTAATCAACAACATCACAATCAAGTACAGATTTTCGATGCCAAGATTGGATGAGATGTTAGATGAGTCTCATGGTGTAAATGTGTTCTTAAAGATTGATCTTAGGAGCATCTATCATTAAACAATAATAAGGGAAGGAGATGAGTGGAATATAGCTTTCAAGACTATGTATGGGTTGTATGAGTGGTTGGTGATGCCATTTGGGCTATGTAATGCACCAATTTCCTTCATGAGATTGATGACCGAGTTACTTAGACCCTTCATTGGAGTCTTTGTTGTTGTTTATCTTGATAATATCTTTGTATATAGCAAGAGTGAGTTCTAGCACATATAACACTTAAGGAGGATATTTGATAAGCTTAGAGAGGTGAAGCTCCATGGTAAGATGGAGAGATATAATTTTATGATGGAGATGGTATTAGAGTTGATCCGTCAAACGTGGAAGCTATCCAAATGTGGCCTATTCCTACTAATTTCCACAAAGTTCAAAGTTTCCATGGGTTGGCCTCATTCTATAGGTTTTTCATCAAAGACATCTCTACCATTGAAGCACCTATCACATAGTTGATGAAGAAAGGGGAGTTCCATTAGAATGATCAAGCAACAAAGGCTTTTGCATACTTGAAGACAAAGCTATTAAATGCACTAGTATTATCTTTACCCTATTTTGATAAATTCTCTGAAGTAACTTGTGATGCTAGTGGTGTATAAATTGGGGGTGTGCTCTCATAAGAAAGGAAACTGATTGCTTTCTTTAGTAATAAGTTGAATGGTGCAAAACTCAACTATTTGATCTATGATAAAGAGTTGTATGCCATTATGTGTTGTCTGGAGACATGGAGCCATTACTTGAGACCTAAGCCTTTTGTACTTAACTTGGATCATTAGAGTTTAAAGTATCCATATGGTTAAGAGAAGTTGAGTCCAAAACATGCTAAATGGATAAGCTTCTTACAAACGTTTGTGTTTTCTACGAGACATGTAGATGGAAAAAAAATGTTGCGGTGGATGCATTATTCGAGAGGACCATGGTACTTACCATAATGGATGTAAAGGTTTTGGGGTTTGAGATGATGAAGAGTCAAGAAGCAATGGATGATGATTTTTCCATTATCTTTGAAGATTGCAAGAAATAAGGAAGTTATGGAGCTTATGTAGTTTAGGATTGGTTCTTATTCAAACATAACAAATTATGTGCCCTAAGACCTCAATTTGAGACTTACTAATCAAAGACATGCATAAAGGGGTACAAGCTATGGTTGCTAGGTGTGCTACATGTCAAAGGAGCAAGAGTTTCTTCCACAAAGGATTATATATACCTTTACTTATGCCTACTCATCCATGGGAAGGCATTAGTATGCATTTTATTTTGGGATTGCCTTAGAAAAATTTAGGTAAGGATTCTATTATGGTTGTGGTGGATTGACTTTCCAATGTGGCTCATTTTATTCCATGTCATAAGACCGATGAAGCTACTCATGTTGTAGATTTATATTTCAAGGAGATTGTGAGATTGCATGGAATTCCTAGAAGTATTGTTTCAGATAGAGATGTGAAGTTCCTACGTTATTTTTGAAAGACATTATGGCACATACTAGGAATAAAGATTCTATTTAGCAAATCACATCATCCTCAAAGGGATGGATAAACCGAAGTTACTAATAGAACTTTGGGTACTTTGCTAAGGGGATTGGTGAGTAAGAGTTCTAAGTATTGGGATATCAAGCTAGCACATGCGGAGTTTGCTTACAATCAAATTTTTTCTACTACAACAAGCTCTAATTCATTTGAGATAGTATATGGTATTAATCCATATATACTAATTGATAAGGTTCCATTGAAGAAGTATGAAGAGAAGATTTATGATGTACAAGAGAGAGTGAAGTTCTTTCAAAAACATCATCAACAAATCAAGCAAAATATTGACAATGTGAATGAAGTATATAAGTTAAGAGCAAGTAAGCATAGGATTCAACATGTTTTTCAATCAGGAGATTTAGTATGGTAGCACATGAGGAAGGAGAGATTTCCTAATCTAAGGAAACACAAGCCTATACCAAGGACGGATGGTGCTTTCATAGTACTTTAAAATTTTGGGGAAAATGCTTATGAGCCTGATTTGATAGATTCATATGGTGGGGTATCAAGGACATTCAACGTTGGAGACATTAGCCCTTATTATGGCAATGTAAATTTAAGGGCAAATTCAAATCAACAAGGAGAGCATGATGCAGAAGCAAAATTTCAAGAATTGACATTCATAATTATGGAACTAATTACTCTTTATTTAGAAAGAATTTCCCATAAATTTTAAGACAAATGGAGGGTTACATTGCTATTTATAGAGGAAACGTACCAAACTAGCTACTAGGCATCTATGTGCATGTTCATGGCATACAAGGAGTGCATGGCCACATGAATAGGGAGAAAATTTGCAGCTTGTACATGTATAATTATTGATTTAGCTAATTAATTAATTAAGTAGTAGGGTTGGATATTAGGTATAGAGCATAAAATTAGCATAAAGTTAGTATAAAGTAGCATCAAATCATTTATCTTGGTATCTTTTGAATTATGCTTTTTAGCTAAATAGTAGATTGGCTATATAAAGCTATTAAAGTCATGATTAGATGTTGTGAATGATAAAGTATTGCAGTTGAATGCAATTTTAATTCTATGTGAGTTCAATTCAAGCTTAATAAAATCTGTGTGAATGATTAATCTTGAAACCCTTAATCTCTTTGTTTTTATGAATAAGATATTAAGTTCTATCCTTTCTACTCTCCATAATCCATGTTTTTCTAGACATCACCATCATCTAAACATCACCCAAAATCAAGGCCTAATTGAAACCCTAAACTGGTTACACCACTCAAAACCTTAACCCTAAAATCCAAATCAAAACCTAACTTGAACCCCAACATATGAAATCATCTTCCTTTAGACCCTATCATTTGAATCACCATCATAACCAACACATCATTATTGAATCAACATCTTAATTAACTCATCACATTTGAACCATCATTATCATTCATCCATCACCACTAAATTAACATCATCACATTTAATTCATCACCATCATCACTCTATCCTATTCGAACACCTTTAACCTTAATTCACCATCACCACATCTTCATCTTAATAAGAAGACCTATTTCAAGCCTTAATCTCACATAATTGAGAATTTAATACTCCCATACACGTCATAATGAAGTGACGTAATGGGAATGGTTAATATTGGACAAACATAAATGGAAACCCCACACATGGATGGGAAATGGAAAGGATTTATAACAAAGAAACCTGTAATTGCCTTGGTTTCTCTTTGTATGGGCATTATGTGACCACTTAAACTCATGAATAATGCATTAGTGACATATAATGAAATATAATGAATTTATATATGGGTATGAGTTACCTGATCCTCAATTAGTTATTGAGGGTAACTCTGCCTTCAAGCGGGATCCTAGAGATCCCAATGCCTTACCTACTCTAGACACTAGTGATGTACTATGGGGTATCAATACTAAAGGGTATGGTTACCATGGTGGTTGGATATAGCTTAGACTTATATCCATTTTTGTGATTGTTGTTGGCTTCGACTTTATGTTCATTGGTTTGTATAGGCTATAACACCCCAAAATTCACTATTTTTTTCGGCTAGTCTGGTTCTCCCCCTCTCCCTTTTTTATTTATTTTATTTTGGACTGCCAATCTAGCCCCCTCTTCTTCTTCCCCAGCCCATTGCCGCCTGAGATTCTCTTCCTCGAACACCTCCAAGAATCACGCCACTGACCACACTATTGATCCGGTCAATCTCTCCTCCCTCTCCCCTACTAACTTGTATCCAATTTAACCCAACCAACATTCCCCTCTCCTCGCATGTTCTCCCTTCTCCTAGCCAGCAACTCACCCTGCCACGTTGAATTTTATCTGCCAAATGATGCCGCTGGTGAGCCCTAACTAACCTGCCCTGATTCCCCGTCTTCCCTTCGACCTTATCTCCTCCTTAAGCCTATAAATACCACTTACCAACCCTGGAGTCAAGTTTTATTTTGAACCTTGGAAAATAATTGCTTTTCGTCGCCGCCACTTCAGACTCCGTTGCCATAGCCGTCAGCCAACGCCGCCGCCCAATCTGCCCACCTGAGTAGTCCTTACACCTCCCTCTAACTAACTTAACCACCCATCTCCCTTGATTTTTCCTACACAATACACCTCGGTTGTGCAAAGTTTCCTCCCCGATCCGCCCTTTCTTCCACCTCTACCACCTTTCGTGCCGTCATCCTCCACCACTACCACCACTGCCACTACCTCATCCACCTCCTAATCTGTTATGTAGAGCATCCTCTACCTTCCCCTACCTTTCTTTTGCTCTTCCTCCCTCTCCTCCTCTCTTTCTCTTCATCTTCCCCATTCGGCCACCACCGCCACCATTGTGCACCGCCACCTTTGGTTGTGCCGCCACCCTCATTCTTTTCCTCTCCTTCTAGACAACCATAACCACCCTTATTTTCACCCTCCTTCTCCCTATCTTCTTTCCAGCCCTCAACTTTTCCCCTTTTATTCTCTTTTTCTGGCCACCACCGCCACCGCCATGCACCAACACCGGCGCTGCTTGTCACCACCAATCTAAGGTTGAACCTAAAACCTTGTCAACCCTTTTTCCTTATTTAATTAAGCTTATTTTATTTTATTTCAATTTTTATCCTATTATTTGAATATTATTATTCTTATTATAATTATTAAGTATCATTATTATTATTATTATTATTATTAGGTTCAAAATTATTATGAATATTTCTTATTAGGGCTGAGACCATATTTGGCTTATTAGATTATTAGTATTAGTATTATTATGAGTTTTTATTTTATTTATTATTGTTATTATTATTATTATGACTAATATATTATTATTATTATTATTATTATTATTATTATTATTATTATTATTATTATTATTATCATCATCATCATCATCATCATCATCATCATCATCATCATCATCATATTCATCATCTACAATGTTAGTATTATTATTCTATATAAGGTTGAAAATCTATTGTGCCTATTTTGAATTTTGGTAGTAGTATTATAAATATCAAGTCTTATTATTATTAATATTTTTATCATTTGCATTTATTATTATTATTATTATTTATTAAGTTATTATTATTCAATGTAGTATCAAAACCCTACTTCATTTTATCTTCGATTATTATCATTACTACTATTAACATTATGATTATTATTATTTTTTGCAATATTATTATGGTTTTTATCATTATTATTATTATTACTACTTCATTATTATTATTATTACTAAATTTTATTATTAATTTTCTAATGTTATTATTAGTATTATTTTGATGAAGGGTCGAAGCCCTTATCCCACTATTTATTTCGAATCATATTATTATTATTATTATTATTAGTAGTAGTAGTAGTAGTAGTAGTAGTAGTAGTAGTATTAGTATTAGTATTTTTAGTATTATTATTATTGTTATTATTATTAATTTTACTATTATTATTATTATTATTATTATTATTATTATTTTTAATATCACTATTACTATTATTAGGGTAAAGTCTTCAGACCCTATATTATTAACTTTTACAATATTACTATTATTTCTTATATCTTTAGCAAAATTAGTATTTAGTTAATTTCATTTTTATTAATATGTTATTATTTTATCAAAAACCCAGTCTTAGAGTAAATTAGTAAATAAGAGCATTTTTGTAGGAGGGAATCTAATCTTTAGTTTTTTCCTCATATAGGTGAGACCAGTCAAAGCCCTAATGAGGTGTAGGAGCGTGCTTCAAGACCGGTGTCATTTTAGGTAAGGGTGTAACTAAGGCCTTATGTGTGTTGATGTGCATTATATGCTTTGTATGTGTTGTATCTTATGCTTATCATTATAATTATTTCGTAGGTGGTATGTCGTGGAGTCGAAGTATGTTTCTGTGTCATTATATGGCATGTGTACTATATGTATGTGATGAAATATTATGGTATATGATGTTATGTGTTGTGACCCTATAATAAATGTATATGAGGATGTTAATATGGTTTGTGTGGGGGAAAGGATGAAAAAGGAGAATAGGGAAAAGAAGTTGACCAAGGGAAGTAAGTTGGCTAAAAGGGAAAGAGGTTGACCAAGGGGAGTAAGTTGATAAAAGGGGAATAATTTGACCAAGGGGATTAAGTTGACAAAAGGGGAATAAGTTGACCAAGGGATGTGAGTTGACCTAAGTATTTTAGTGATCCATGAGTAGAAGAATAAATTAGGGAATTTTAGGGTTTCGTGTGGGAGAATCTAATCTATAGTTTCATATGGGATAATCTAGGGTTTCATATGGGAGAATCTATTGTTGTGCATGGGAAAGTCTATGGTTTTGCATGGAAGAATCTAATCTATGGTGTTACATAGGAGAATCTAATATATGGTTTTATACGAGAGAATCTAATCTATGGTGTAACATGGGAGAATCTAATCTAATCTATAGTTTTACATGGAAGAATTTAATCTATGGTGTTGCATGGGAGAATGGAATGTATGGTTTCGTATAGGAGAATCTAAGTAGGTAGGGAGGAATCTAGAGTTTTGTATGGATGAATCTAGGGTTTTTTGTGGAGGAATTTAGGGTTGGCATGGAGGAATCTAGAGTTTTGTATGGATGGACTTAAGGTTTTACATGGAAGATTTTATATTGTTGCATGGGAGAATCTAAACTAGGGTTTTGTATGGGTGGACTTAAGGTTTTGCATGGCAGATTTTATGGTTTTTTATGGAAGAATCTAAACTAGGGTTTTATATGGATGGACTTAGGGTTTTGTATGGCAGATTCTATGGTGTTGCATGGGAGGATCTAATCTAGGATTTTGTATGGATTGAATCTAGAGTTGGTATAGATGAATTTAGAGTTTTGTATGGATGAATCTATGGTTTTTCATGGAGGAATCTAGTATTTTTCATAGAGGAATCTTGGGTTTTGGCATGGAGGAATCTAGGGTTTCGTATCTAGAGTTTAGGCTTTTACATGAGAAAGTTTGAAGGTTTGCATAGGAAGGTTAGTGTATGCATGGGAGTAAATTTTATGTATGAAAATTTGACTTGGGATATAAGGAAGTTAATAGAAGAGTTATTTGGGTGTTTGGAATTTTTGGGTGAAAAATAGTATGTAGGATAGTATGAGGGCATAGAGGAGGATTGAGCTAGGGTTTGGGGTAAAAACCCTAATTTGAGGAGGCGGTAAAAAGGAGAAATAAATGATGGTTAGTGGAGTACAAGAGAATGATGAAAATGATCAAGTAATGATGAGCATGATTGGCATGGAAAGATAATAAGTGGAATGTGAGAAATAGAAGGGTGACATGTGGACACAAGGAAGCTAGGGTTTGTTATGGCTAGTTAGGGTTGAGTGTGGCTACTTATGGTTTCGTGGTCACACGTGTACTTCGTGATTAAAATGTGATGATGAGGGTGGAATCTATGGATTGTGTTTTGTGGAGTGTTAAAATAATTTGGGTCATGTGAAGTGGTGTAGGATTGACCCCATAAGTCTAAATTAAGGTTTTGGGTTAAAACCCTAGAGTGAGGTGTTGAGTGGATTTGGAAGAGTAGGGTAGTGGGCCTTGACCCACATACATCGGTGATGGACTTCTAGTATGAGTTAGGGTATAGAGGAAAGGTTGCTTGGGCAAGTTAGGAGGTGTAGGGTTCTCATGATATGGTATGGGTCATTTGGATGATAAGCATAGAGGGAGTGAGTCATGCATGTCTAGGGTGAAATTTATGGATAAGACACTTAAAATATTAACCATGTAAAGTGAAAGAGTATTGAAATGGGCCTAGACCGATCCACCGGCTTAATAGTGGTCAGGTACTGAGGTATCCTGGAGACCGATCCACTGGCATATAATAGTGGTAGGGTATGTTACCCTAAGTGATCGATCCACTGACTATAATAGTGGGGCATCCCGAGCTCAATAAACCAAACCCTACAGTTTTCTAAGACACGTAAAAGACACTAATACTTATAGTGGAACACCATGCAAGCAAGGGTCAGACCGATCCACCGGCATAAAATAGTGGTAGGGTATGTTACCCTAAGTGACCGATCTACTGACTAAAATAGTGGCCAGGCATCGGAGTGCCCTGGAGACTGATCCACCGGATAAAATAGTGGGGTTCCCGTACTCGTGTTGACTTGATAAATAACATGGTGTGAAGAGAATTCCGATGAGAGATTAATTAATTAATTAATCTACATTATAATTGGACTTTTGTATATTCACCTGAATGTTCATATGCCTTTATGTTATTATGATTGGACTTTCTACTATTTTTATTTTTCTTCATGGTTTATGTGATTTTATGTATTAGCCTTAGTGCACCGGTTACCTTGCTCAGTACGTAGCATAGTGATCACTCCTTTCATGGGTGCTACTCATTCCCACGAGTCGTAGGCTCTTTTGACTTTGTACAGGTAGGCGAGACATCAGGCGGGGCTGAGTGTTGAGCTTGTGTTTGGCTCAATGATCGGGAGTGACATGGCCGGATTTTCTCTCCATGATATTTTATTTCCTTCTGATATTTCTTTCCTGCATTGGATTTTCCTTAATTAAATATTAATGTTGTAAACATTATTCCCTCCGAGGAATTTTGATTTTGCACTCTGATTTCTATCTTATTATTGATTACAAACTTTTATGAGTACTCTGATTTCTATGTTATGATCTTTTTAATTGTTTTTATGAACTCTTATTTTAAGTTTGAAGATAATATTTTTAACCTTAGCACTTGGTACTGGAACGGTCGGAGTGAACCGGTCTGGTACTAAGTGTGGTGGTAACATCCCCAGAATTCACGGGTTTTAATTTAATTGCTTCAGCTTAAAAAAATAGTGAATTTTAGGGTGTTACATAAGCTTCCATGGTATATGGGACTATAGGGTGGTGCATAGTTCATCACTCGATGTTAAAAAATTTGATGATGAATAAGCTGATGATAAATAATTAGATAATGATGGGAATAATGGTTTAAATGATAAAAAGGGTAAAAGCTGGAATGAACACTTGGATAATAACTTAAATGGCTAACTAGTTAATAATTGGAAGGATTGACTGGATTTTGTTCTATATAAATATACAAATGAGGAAATGTTATAATCTAATCAATTGAGCAAGTTGGGAAAATAAATCCTAATTGTTGTTTGAATTAAGTTGCTTAGTACATGTGTGATTATCTATGTTATCATACTATGACGATAATCATGATACATTCTGAGTGCCTAAGTTATGCATGATTATATATATGGATGTATTATTGCCTTTATGTATATGGCATGAGTATGATGCATATTAAATATGATATCCATGTTATGATTGAGTATTGCATAGTTGTGATTTCCAATGAGGAGGCAATGTGGCTTACTTGGTGTGTACCGTACTAATGTGCATGTTTTCTCGGCCACCTGCTCCTTCCCATGAGCAAAGGGCCATGTCTAGATTTTTGGGGATGGCTAGTAGTGGAAGTACCTCAGCTTGGATCTTGGGCTTGAGTGCATGGACATCCAAAGGATTTTGTGCATTCTGTGATGAACCATGGTTTTGCAGTCACAACCTAATCTCGTTTTAATATAGCCCTATATTCTTGACATATATGTCTTCCTGTATTTAAAATACTCGAGGACCATCAAGGTTCTTCGATATAAACAATATTTTAAATATTTATGTAAGTTGAGTTCATGCACTCTATTTTAATTTGGGTGTTTTGGTTTAACCTTATATCTATTATGGGATAGGAAGTAGAGATCTACAAAGTGTTAGGTATAGAGGTAACACTCCATTTTTCCTAATATGTGTATAGTATTTTCTGATTTTGTATTGTTTTAAATGGAATTTTTTAGCAGTGAAAAATGGGACTGTTACACAATGGTCAGCTATTGGCCCGTGATATTATTCTCAACATACTCGCACTGAGAATCATATCCCTAAAACATGGTAAGGGCTTAAGGTGCACGTTGAATTACATAGTAGCATGATGATAAGCATTCTAATATAAAATAACACCTAGTCTCATATAGTAATATAATAAGAAAGGAGTGCATGTAGATCATGGAAGAATAATAATATAGTAAATGCATTATAAGCACACTATGTAAAACATAGTATAAATCTTTCTTTAGTGATTATATAATTTCCAGTTATTAAGATAATCTACTCAATCACACCTAGTTCTCCACCATAAAAAAAATTTATGGATGTATATACACACACAATGGGATACTATACCCAACACATAGGGTCAAGATACATCAAATGAGATTTTCTTTAGGGATACCACACCCACCACACATTAAGTACACCTACCATAAGGGCTAACACACCATGGGATATCATACCCACTACACATGGTTAGAATGCATCAAGGGGCTTGTATTAAGATACCTCACCCACCACACCTTGAATGTCTCTATCGTGAGGGCTAAAAAGTTGGGATGCCAAACCCCCTAAAGTAATGAACAATGTAAAGAACCAAAGAGCTTGCACTAAGTTACGTCACTCACCCAAACTAGACACCGATGCCATGCCAACATACCTTAGTATAATTCTATACCTCAAAGATATACGCATACCCCTTACCAACTACAACGTGGTAGAGAAGAAAATAATTACTAAATGAAAATATAAAACATAGGGTGACTAGCCCACTAACTCCCAGCTACTTACCCCAAGAGATGGAGAAAAAGGATCAAAAGAAATCTTAATCCATTATTAACTTATTACCAAATGATATCGCAAATCACAAATTAATTTTATTATTATCTAAATTGGGTGTTTTCAAGTGATAGAACCAAACACATAACAAGGTATATGAGCCACTAATTGATTATTTAGAGATGATACTAAACTTAACCAAATAAAGGCCTGAATATGATCATTTAATCCATACTAATTTTAGCGTAAAAATGGTTGGAATCATAATTAAAATGTTGTAATTACATGGAAGCATTAATGTAGAAGTCCCAAAAGAAGAACAATAATTAACAAATAAACATAGTGAAATACATGTAGACTAGTCGATCAGTCCTTAGGACTAATCTATAGTTTTGATCATACTAGACATGAATAGAAAATAAAATTGAAGGATCAGTTGATGGGTTGGCCCCACCAATCAAATGCTTATGGAAAAGAAGTCGTAAGCATTCGATGGGTTTGATTAAAATAGTCTATGGGTCTAAACAGAGACTAGACTACTCTAATCACAAGGTAACAAGTCAAAGGGTTTGGCAAACCAGTCGACTACTTATTGGAACAAGTTAATTGGTTCAACATTCCAATAGATCAAAATCCCCAAACCTAGCAACTATTTACACAACAAGTCGATCATTCCAACAAACCAATTAACATTTCTAGGTAAAATAACACCAAGACTTGTGATCCACATACTAAAATTCACTCAACTTTACCATATTAATCCTATCATGCTTCTATGTCATAAAATACACAAAAAAGGCATATTGTACACATAGAATAACATGCATACATGGTAATATTGGCATCAAATGAAATCATGATGAACAAATTCCAAAATCATGCATAATATTAGGAAAACTAAAAAATTCTTAAATTTCAAGAACATGGAACATGAACAAATAACAAAAGGCCTTATTCAAATTAAAGTTAATTATGCCTTACTGTGAAAGAATTATTCTAGCACAGAATACTCCTAATTTGATGATTGTATACCAGGACCTTGATTTCTAATAGAATCAAGAATCAAAACCATTAACAATCCTTTTCAAAATTTAATATAAACAAAATCAGAATGAGAAGAAAAATAACATAACACAACTTTTTTTCAAAATTAAAACCCAAGGTCTTCAATCTTTCTCAAAATTTTAACCATTCCTTTCTTAAGAGAAATAAGGAAAAGCTAAATATAAGATTAGGAAAAGAAAGAAGAGATAATAATTTTGACCAAAGGATAGGGAACAAGAGATAAGCCTCTTTCTTCCTAGCATAGAAGATAAGAGAGTAAAATTGGAGAATTCCTAAGAGTTGAGAAATTTTCACAAAGGAAAAGGGAGAGATTCTACAAATGTAGATGATAGGAAGTGAATTGAATCAGGAATGGGGTGTATAGGAGGGAATTGTTGGCTGACATACCTAAGTAGGAAAAATGGAAGTCTCACTTAGGTTGAGTGTAGACAACCTAAAGTGTAAGAAAATCATAATATGAGGTAAGGGAGGTATGTCGAGGCCATAAAGAGACATGGAAGAGGTTTAGTAGGTTGGATCAATGGTGTAAAAATTCAAACACACATCCATGAGTACCAAATGAGGGAGAAAAGCGAAGGTAGGAGAGAAGGTGAGACATGCTTCAACCTTTTGGGGAAATTTAGGTAAATAAAATCATAGTATGACCTAAATAATGTTAAAATTATCCCAAAGCACCAAAATATATTTATTAGCACAAATAGATTATTATTAGAAGTTTTTATAAATATTTAAAAGAGATTTGAATCAAAATTAGAAAAGGATATGGAATTGCAAGACAACCAATCTATCGCTTTAAGCAAACTAGCTAACAAGTTTATCTAATAATAAAATTAGCAAATCCTGAGCATATTGGTTGATCAGTTAAGCATAATCAATCGATGTGGTTGAAATTCACAATTTTATTAAATTTCCAAACCCTTTCAAAAACCGAAACTCATTTATTTTATATCAACATCATTTTAAATACAATTTGAAGAATTTTAGGATGGGTTATTACAACCTAGTCATAGGAATTTATGATACATGTATGGTCATAAAAGTGCATATAGGTCATACTAGAAAACATTCTCATGCTCGTGCAGTAACATGCCAATTTACATGCTTTTTTAAAATGGAATTCTCATAAAAGTACTCTTATTATGTACATAAAAGAAGATCGTATCATGTGAAATGATAGACATAGAATTCATAGAAATGACATGCCTCAAATAAGGATAGAGGATTTGTGGTTCATTATGTTTATTAAAAAATATAGGAATCATGGGTAACAACATATAATCATGTGAAGTAAGCAACAAAGGTGTGAGCTATTAGGTAAACTCTAAGGTCCATGTCGTCTAACCATTTGTAAGATTTGAATCACAATGTTATTTAACCATCACTTTAGTTAATTATGTTTCTTCTCTTTCAAAATTGGGTTGGATCATCCCCCATGGATTCTCAATACCTATGGAAGTCAAACTTATAAGTAGAGGATATAAGTCTAGTCAAGGCTAAGAAAACCACTAATGGAGATAAAATTTTACCAAAGCTAAATAAACTACCTAGATGATTAGATCCATTAGTATTGATACCCCTAGTATATCAGTAGTGTCTAGAGTAGGAAAGACACCATAATCTACTAATATCCCTTCCAAAAGTGAATATAAGAAACACTCAAGTGTTGACTAACCCCCATAGTTATTCAAGGGTTGGATAATCTAGCCCCATATAGTGATCCATTATCTTCCATTTTAAGTGGTTAGAATTTTATTTACTATGCCGTATACCAAACAAGGCATACATATCATACCATGTCAACAATAACCACGTAAATGTTATAAGTTATCCAATGTAATCCATCAAAGGCACTTAATGATGATATAATAATTAGTTATCCAATTTAATAAATCATTTAAGCTTATTAATTCATGCAAAGAAGTTGATTTCCATCATCTAAGAATTATTTCATAACATAATATCAAGTGTCAAACCATTACAAAGTCTAAAGGAATCAAATAAGAAATCTAGCAAAAATTAGTCGATTGGTTTTATGGATTTGTCAATCGATTTGGCACCACTAAAACATAATGCCCCTATCAAAATCAGTCAATCGATTTGTCAGATTAATCAATTGTTCTAGATATTAATTGATCAATTTGTTCAAACTAGTAAATGGGCTCAAACTAATACCAAACCAAATAATAGAACAAATAAAGCAATCAATGGGTAACTTTTGTAGAGACAATTCGATTAGCTTGTGAAAACATTCTACACAAGAAATTCCATACATAGTTTTATGCCTTAAATGCCAACTAAATCACATGATATCATTTGAAACTTGCAAAAACCAAGATTTATCATACTCCACTACCAACTCATGTTGCATTTCCAATTAACCATCAAGCCATGCATAACACTCATATTTTCTCAAAAATAACACAAGGCATGATTTTCCACAACACTACTACCATTATGTATGCTTATGAAAATCCAAATTCTAGACTACATTAACCTACATGCTCATTCATTCCTCACCAAAAGGTAAGAACGAATTACCTCATGTGAAGCTTAATAACATACACTAATGAAAACATTTAGTTAAAAATGTATAAAACTTGAACACCTAAGAAGAACAGATTAAAACTCAGAAAATAAAATCCTTAAAATCATATAAAATAAATCAAAATCAAAAGATAAAACCTCACCAAAGTGAACACCAAGGAAAACCAATTCTATTCCTCAATCTTTTTTCCTAAATCTAACTTTATCTTGATAAGGAGTAAAATAAGAAAGAGCTAGAGGAATGATAAGAAGAGTGTGGAAGATTAAAAGGGGAGAGCAATAAGGGGAAAATGATGAAGGCATAAGTGAGGGAAAAACAATGGCACACAATGGTTGAGAGGAAGTGAGGAAAAAGAGAGGTAAGGTTGCTAATATACCCTTAATCTAATGGAAAAGAAAAGGGAGGGGTATATAACATCGAAGCCTAATCAATCTAGCTCAAATTTAGGTATTTTTAGGAAAATTTCCCAATGAGTTAGGTTTGATTTCTCCCATATCTCAAATGGTGATGGTTGTAATATCCTAGGGCAATGTGTTTTAGAAAATCCAAACACAAGAAGGGAATAAGGACAAAAATGCATGGAAAACAAGAATCGAATGCTACAAAGATTTTTTAGAATAAAAATTATTCATTAGGGTATGCATAATGTGTAAGGTTATCATCCACGTTTTGTTAATTATGGCCCCCAAATAAGTTTGAGGAAGGGAAAAATCTCAAATTAAAGGCTCGAAATTAGAATAAATTTAGAGGCTCATTACAAGGATTTAAGATCATTGGAAGAACATTCTCATCTAAAATTACGATAAAAAATCTTGCATGTTAAGAAAACAAGTCAATTGGGTTGGTGTGCCCACTAACTGGTTCCACCAATCAATTGATTTCTCAAAACTAGTCGACTAGTGACCGTGAGCCAAAAACCAATATGAAAATGAGGAACCAATTGATTGGTTCATATAACTAGTTGGCTAATGCACTTGACAAATTATTTTCTTTCCTATTTCCCAAAATTTTCCAAATATTTTGCAAATCAAACCCAAAATAAATTCCCAAAACAAGATCACATGCTAACAAATTACCATTAAGAACATGAATATTCACATATTATAGATGTAATTTATAAGGTGTTATATATAATAATAGTGGTGAAACACAAAATATAATTGATGCAGGAGCAAACATTCAAGAATTAACATTTATAATTATGGAACCAATTATTCTACATTTAGAAAATATCTTCCACAAAATTGAAGACAAACAGATGGTTATATACCATATAAGCTACTAGACGGATATGTACATGTGCATGGCATGCATGGAGTGCATGGCTACGTATATGGGGGGAATAATATGAATATTGGATGTGCATGTTAATTGATTTAGTTAATTAATTAACTAATTAGTAGAGTTAGAAATTAGCTATAGAATAAAGGTCTACTTTTTTAAGAATATTCTATATTCTAGTATCTTTTAGCATATTCTATATTCTGATATCTTTTAGCTAGGTATCTTTCGAAAAATTATGCTTTTTAGCTAGTATCTTGTAATTGGTAGCTTAGCTATATAAAGCTATAGAATCCATAATTGGAGATAGATCAAGATTGAATTGAAGTTGAATGCAAATTGAAAAATTAAATGTTGTGTGAGTTCATCTCAATTTTAATCGAATCTATGTGAACAATTAATCTTGAAACCCTTATTCTTGTTGTCTATGTGAATTAGAGATTAAGTCCTATCTTATCTAAACTCCATAACCTATGCCCTTCTATCCATATCCATCGCCCAAACACATCTCTAAATCAAATCCCTAATTTGAAACCCTAACCCTAAGTTTCAAACCAAATCCTAACCCTAACCCTAACCCTAACCCACAACACCTTCTATCATTAAACCCTAACCTTCAAATCATCATCATCAACAACACATCATTGTTGAATCAAAATCATATTTATCTCATCACATTCAAGCCATCATCATTATTCATCCATCACCACCAAACTAAGATCATCATATTCGATTCATCACCATCATCATCCCATCCTATTTGAACACCTTTAACCTTAATTCACCATCACCGAACCTTCATCTTAATCAACGAACCTAATTCGAGCATTCATCTCACATAAATGAGAAGTCCATGCTCCCAAATACATCAATAATAGGGCTTATAAGTATAATGGTGAATGATTGTTCAACAATAATGAAAGGTGAAAAAAATAATGCTGAAAGTTTAGTACAATAATAATGAAACATCAATAATAATAATGGTGAAACATGCTTTTCAATTAGGGAAAGACTTTCTAATAGTTTGTATAAAATTCTTTAAGTTAGAAGTATAACAACATGGGTCAATATTTATAGAAAAATATTTGTGATATAATGGTATAAATATTTTTTTTTTCTTTGAGAATCAAAACTAAAGATAATTCAATTTATAAAATGTATAAAAAAAATAGGATTCAATAATATACATCAAATATATACTAAGAACATTCCAAAATTTTAAAAAAAATCCAAAATAATATATTAAGTGGCTTAGAGCCTAAAAATATTATTTTTAAAATATTTTATATGAATTTAAAATCTTAATCGTAAACCTTATGAATGAAATAAGGATGAGAGCTAGGGTGTGTACAAATATGAAATAAAGAACTTATTATCAATGTTGTTTTATATTACCTTAAAAAAATCATAATACAACATTAATAATCTTTTTGCAAATGAAATATACTCATTAAAGAAAATGATATAAAGTTTTCATTACCTTCAGAAAAGGCTTATATAACTTCATAGAATTAAAATTGTTAAAAAGAAGAAGTCAGGAATCATTAAAATAACTTTTAAAATTATTTATAATAAAAATAACAATATGAATATATATATATATATATAAAGTTGAAATAATAAAATAATTTTTTCTATATGGTTTCTTTTAATCAAATCTAATTTCTGGTTTTAAGCAAGTAGTATTTCATAGACATATTTTTTGAGCATATAATTATAACTATGTTTTGCTCATATAGGTATACGTAATTGATGTAGTAAAGATTGATTGATATGACTCGATAATTTGGATATTAATGGCTTGTAACTTATGAAGTATGTGAAGACATGAGCGTACATCGTAACTAAAAAGACATTAGATAATAGTTTTTATATATTCTTAGGTACTTTATATAAATAAAATAATAATAATAACTGGTGGGTGAAGAGGCTGACATGGCTATTCTTATGTCGGAGGAAACGTATACAAATGACAGGTCTTTAAATAAATTATTTAAATTTTATAAGTGATAAATTTTTGTATTAATCATAATTTTAAAAAATAAATCCAATCGAACAATTTAAGTGATGAATCAATGAATCAGTTAAAGTTATCGGTCAGATTTTATGTATTAATTCTAACAATATTAAGAAAAAAAAGGATCAAAAACCAATCATATCATTAAAAATTGATGAGTTGGTAGAAAAATTAATGGACCAAACTAGTTAAAAAATTAATTGAAAACTTATAAAATTTATACTTAGCTTAACTTTTATATATTTTATATTTTTTGACTTAATATATATTATTCATCTAACTAATTTAAACTATTAATTTGATTACTGAACTAATAAATTAATTATAATATCAATTCAATTATTGGACCGATTATTAAAACTATAATGTGAGGACAGGGCTCGCCCGGAGCCATTAGTCACCTATGACCAGCCCTGTCCCCAACCGTCCTGTGAAATTTCCCCTAATTATCATACACCGCAGATCCTGTATACCCCAAAGGCTAAGCCTTCACGTAAAGAAACCAAATCAGAGCACGACCATGGTTATATTCCAAAGGTTTATCTTAACTACTGATGGAAGTTAAGAGGCGGAATTGAAATGATAATGTCCTAACTGAAATCTCGACCTAGAAGCAAGGAACAGATTTGACAACAAAACCAGCGAGGCCGAAGCAATTAGGTATTTCATTCGTTCCATGTGACAGGCACGGGCCCTCCTTCACTGATTCACCCAAGAAATATACCCTCTTTCTAAGGGCCACCGAAGATTTACTAGTTAGATTGTCTATGGGTGTATTACTATTAGTCATAATTGATTCCATGTGATTTGGGCAACAATCCGCGTGATACCAACAAGTCGTGGTAACAGATGCGCAACTTTTTGCATTTGGCTTGAACATAAAGCAAAGAAACAAAAGGACTAATAATTGCATATTGAAGATATTGATATTCTTTTTCATAACAAACATCCACATTGCTAAAAAAAAAGCAGTAATTTCTCTGGGATTCATACTCTTCACTGATTAGCTATTGACTCTCATGACCTGAAAATCAAATAAATAAAAGAAAAAAAAAAGGAAAACCAAATGGATCACCGAACATATTGATTTCGATTACAATGATTCTCGAAGAATAATAACACCCAAACTGACAACTGGTAGACAGAACCCCAGAAACCAAAGTAAATGAAAACAGAGTTAAGACTTATGGAGTTTAAGGGAGGAAACCAAATGGATATAATGTGCCTAAGACCTTCGAAAGCCCACTCTTTGAAAGAACAAAAAGTAATGAATAGGAAAAGATAGACTCTCTTACCCCCTTTGATGAAGAAGGGCGAGGTCGAGCAAGAAACGGAGAGGCCAGCGCGCACAAAAAAAAGAAAAAAAAAAAAGAAAAGGGGAAAAAAAAGAGAGGATGAAATGGCTTGAAATCATAACAAGGCTGGTGTATTATAAAATGTACACTTGCCAAGTAATGGTAATACAGGAAAACACGTGATAAAATGAATGGAGAGGAGTGTGCTCCAAAAAGCTTGAGTGGTTAGGGATAAGTGGATAAATATTGGACTCTCTGGTATATAAATGATAAGATTGTAATTTTGAAGATCGCAAAAGGTAAAAAATGGAAAGACAGCCGAGAACATTGTTTTTGTCCGGCGGAGATTTCTTAATTAAGATTGAATTTTCAGCATTGGCGGCCTCTACGACAGGATAGTGGACCAGCACTAGCAGTTATAGGTCCAACCATGGATGACGACTTGGCACCAAGGCTTGATGCCCTCGCATAACTAGCGGAAGCCCCGGCGCCTGACGAGGTAAAGTAAGCACCGTTGAGCATTAAGTCTCCCTCTGACCTCCAATTCCAACCCTTCCATGCGTTCGCAGCTGTTTCGACCCTCTTGGTCACCTTATTTAACCAAATCAACATCATACACGTCCCAACATCAGTACGTAGCTAGCTAGTGTGAACCAAAAGGAATAACGATATTGGCCAGCCTAATTTACCTCCTTGGCGAAAGGATTTGATGGTGCAAGGTATCTGTTACCCTGGCTGTTGATTGTTGGGCTTCCACTTCCACCGATAGCATACATCTCCCAGTGGGTGTAGTCATTGTTCACCACGTGGAAATAACCATGCCGGCACCTGCAGCGTTTGTGAAATACAACCGGGCCCGGGGTAAGATTTGCATCTATTTGAATCAAACCAAGTTGCATATGCGTAGTTCTTATCCGTTATAAATGGCGCAAGAGTTTATACAACTTTCACTGTGTGATAGTAGTAGTGTAAAAAGATGAAGGCATCATTCCTACCAGCTCTGACGCTAAGACATGGAAAGCCTACAGGCTATAGACGTTCGAACGTTGTGCATACCTTGGCATTCTCTGGATCAGACCAGCACCGAAATGGTTGAATGCAATAGTCACTTGCATCTGTTTGTCCCTTACATAAGAATCACTATGGCCCAACAGCATCACCTGTATCCATCACAAACATTTATATCGGTCTTATATAATCAACAATCGAACAAAGAAAACAAAGTAAAAAAGGCTTTCGTCGTAACATCAAACATGCCTCATTATGGTGGGCGAAGTGATTGTTTGAAATGGTAATGGCAGTCGAGCCTAAAACCGCGTCAACAAGTCCGTCAGCGCAGTGAGACAATGAATTGTGATCGACCCATATGTGACTTGAACCAGAAATTGAGATGGCATCTCCATCAGCCATTGCTCTCCACCCGAAATGACTTGGAGAGCTCCTGACCAAGGCATTCCCGGTAGGTTTACAGTCATGTATATGAATACCATGGATAATGATATTGGTGACATATTGAATTGTGATGCAAGCTCCGTCAGCAATGTGAACGTTAGCACCACGACCATCAATTGTCTTAAAGCTGTTCATGATAAGCTCCTCCTTCAATTGAATTACCATGTCACGCTTGAATACGATCCACAGAGGCTCCTCTTGAATAACAGCGTGACGAAGAGTTCCGGGCGGAGGGTTGACAGCATCATCATCGCGAGGGTCTGTGACAACGTAGAAACGGCCATTGCGTCCGCCGATGGCATTTCTGCCGAAGCCAATCCCACAGTCAGCCAAACGCTTGCGATTCTTGTGCCAGTCAGGGTCACAACGCCAGCAATCATCTATGGGGTTGCCGGTTCCACATGAGAAGTAGCCCAACTTCCTCCTCTGAGTGCTGTTTCGAATGCTCCTGCAGCAGTTCGGATTTGGGGGAGCAATGTTCACAATTAATATATAAGCACTTAATATTTTTCATCATTGATGCAAGGGAGAAACTGGAAAAAGGCAAAATATGTTTGTCCCAGATATAATTATTTAATACAACATATCACGGAAAATGTCAAATTAAATCCCAGTTGGTGGAAACAAAAGAGGCTCAGTTTGCCGCTTTATGTGAGGAACGCGATTTGGGGAGCAATATTTACGGTCTAGAACATGACCCGGGATGATTTACAACATAGTATATTTAAAAGGATAAACGTCTATATTTTATTTTTATAAATGCGTACACATGTTTCAGTATTCGATGAATGTATAAATGTTTAGATTTTATTTCAGTTAAAGTATAATATTTTAGAAAACTTTCAGCCATTTATATTTATGCTTCAAAAAAAGAAAGAGTCTAAATTATTATGTGACACATTTTTTATTTTTAAAAAGTTTATAATTTAATGAAAATTAAGTACAAATAATTGTGTATTTGAAAAAATATAAAATATATATATTGTTATGAGAATAAATATAAAATATTTGTGCCATCAAATGTACTTTTATCCGTGGTTTTCTAATGGTCAGACAAACTTTTTTTTTTTTTTTTTTTTGCCACAATCACTCTAAACGGGGTTTAGATGCTTAGCAAGGATTGAAATTCGGTCCCCCCCCCCTCCGGACGCAGCCTCACACTTTTTGATATGTGTTCATATGAAATTTCGGGTGGGAAGTCGTCAAAGTTGAAAATAGAGCTTTACAGGCACGCAATAAGTCAAATACCAATCTAAGACATTGAAGAGGGTAAAAAAAAAACAGCTAATTGGAGCAAATAAACCAAGTTTTTCCTGAGTCCCTTCCTTCCGATCAAAATCACCGACACGAAGAAGGAGGATGCCCTGACGTCGGAATCTACTACTAATGAGGGTAGGGTAATTGAAACATAGCACATGCCAGCCAGCTATGGCGAGAAGACAGAAAGGTAGTTGTAGGATGAATGGATCCTAAAAAAAATATTATAGTGATTATAACTAATATGAGTGACCATCAAAAGTTATGGGCACCACCAGATTGGTAGGGTAGCGATACGCATGAGAAAAATATCAATGAGTAGCAATCAATGTGCATGCAAAAGTAGGAGGCGGCAGCATCCGTCTAGTTAGAAGTAAAGAATTCATGGCATAATATCAAGTCTATAACTACCGGTGAGAATCAGAATAGAGATGTTCCATAGTCAGTCACACGGAAATGACGAGGGAAAAAGAGAGAGATTAAAAGAATAGCACACTGTTGAGGGAAGCGAGAGATAGATAGAGACGGGCGGGACCTACATATGGACCATTGAAGCCACCTCCTCCGGATCAGCCACGTAGGGGTCGTTTACCGCATCCGCTTCCAACCTAAAAAAGAGCAAAAAAAAAGTTACAATAGGTGAAATGCAGTCAAAAGTCGGTAAAAACAAGCCCAGACCACGATAAGAATAGCTACGCATAGATCTAATAGTGCCATAAACATAAAGATCCGTTGATAATTTCGTGACCTTACCGAGACCGACACTGGTAACACAATGATACAAGTGAACACAATCCCATGAAATAGATCTCGTTTATTTTTTTCAGACAAAAAGTAGCACCAGGGGCATTTCTGTCTGTCACAATAAATGATCGACCGACATAACATTTAATGGAGCGGGCCAACGGGAGGGGGAATTGCACTCAAAATGTTGCAGTGCTCAAGAAGGTGGAGAGGTGGTGTGTACTGGCGGCAAGTGCGGTGCTTTGTGGCATTTAATCTCCCCCGCTAGTTACTACCGGCACGGCAAAAGTGACTCACTACAACTGAAATTTCGGGGAGTAGAAAATAATGTTTAAGTTTAATTTTCAGAACGCCGTTGTTCTTGTCGATATGTATTCAATTATTATTATTTTATTTTACTTTTTGTTTTTCGGAAACAGCAGAGAAAAAGAAAACAGGTAAGGACAGAACAGTAACAATTAACGGAATTAAACGGGTGAGATTCGTCAAACCTATTTCTTAACGGTCACCTTTTTCTTTTTAACAGGAATAAGTGCAACAGAATACAAATAGAAGGATCAGAATTGATGCAGCGGCAAGGTGGACGGCTCAGATGTTTCGTCCTTTCCAAATTTCTCAAAAAGGAAAAGGGAAAAAAAAAAAGCAAAAAAACTCAAAAGTTGAAATAAAGCAGAGTACGAAAAGAGAAGATAGTGATATCAGCTCTACTACTAACCCATCCGCCGCTGTTGAGTTCTTGAAGCTCGGCAGCAGCATGTCTCTTTCCACATTTCTGTTCGATTTGTAAACAATTTGATAAGAAAGACAGTATAACAAGCAGAAATGGCTTTGTTTTTTCCCCTTACATGAAACCTCAGTAGCAAAATTTTATTCAGCACGATGGAAGACGAGAGAGCAGTTAGTTTCTCTGTTCATAGGAGATCAAAGGGAAATTTATTTTGAAAAAAAAGAAAAAAAAAACAGAAAAGCAATTTTTGAAGACAGAGAAGTAAGAGCATTGCAATATTTTCCGATCTAAACGAGTCTTACAGATCAATCGACACAAGTCACATTACCCCCGCCCACTGAACAAAAACCTCGTGGCGGTAGGAATGCAATGTATAATTGAAGGTGCATGATGTAAAAACTAATGAGTGTTGAAAACTGCAAGCTAAACAAGATGAATGAGAGAGCATGAAAGAAAATGCAAACATACGATGAGAAAACAGTTACCGGTTGGAAGAAAGTAGACCGACCGATTACAAGCCCTATGTCGAACTCTTGAATTAGACAAGTTGAATGGCAGTAATAAAATTGGAGTATTACCTGGGGAGAGTAGTACGGTCGGAAGATGAAGTATCAATCGCCATTACAGGTACGAAGGCGAGAGCCGATAGAAGCAGAATTGCTGCAGTCAAAGCTGCCATTGCTGCAAAAATGTGGTTCAACATCAATCACTTCCTCTCCCTGTCTCTCCCGTGTTTCGATTAGAGTCTTAGTATTACAGATTACTAAACAAAATGTAGGAAAAGCGAAGAGGAAGAAAAAGAGAGCAGGAAAAATTTAAGGGAATTCCAGTGGCAGGAATCTATGTCACTAGCTGATGCGCAGTCTCTCCTTATATAACATTCTGCTCGTTCGTCAGAGTCCGAAACACTACTGCCGCAGCTGCCGCTCCTTCTCTTTTTCACATATATTTATTTCTTTATTATTTTTCCGTTTTTCACGGCCAATCACTTTCTACCAATCTTCCATCTTACTCAATTCTCTCGCGAGTCACGCCGTTAACTGCGAACCCTGACAAAGAAAAGAAACCCCCCACCCCTTAAATTTTTTTTTTTTAAAAAAAAAAAAAACACTTAGGTGGGATTTTGATTTTGATAACGATTATGCCAAAAATATTTTGGATTAGTCATAGACCCAAACTAGGGATGGCAATTTTCCCCACAGGTTCGGAGCCCCGTCGGAAATTCTCCATTAGGGTTCGGGTTTGGGGAGAGAATTCGGGATTCGGGTTCGGGGATTCTTAATGGGAATTTTTTCGGGGACGGGTTTGGGGTCCCCATCCCCGAATCTGCCCCAAAATTTTTTTACATATATATTTTTATATAATTATATATACATAATATATTTTTTTATAGAATATAAATTAAAAATATAATATAAAAAAATAGTTTGAGGATCGGGGACCGGGTATAAGGTCGGGTTTTATGAACGGGAAATAAATCAAGGATTAAAAATAGATCGGGGATCGGGTCGGGTATGGGGACTTGATCCCCGCGGAGATCTGGTCGAGTTCGGAGATTATTTTTCTTATCGGGTTCGGAAATGAGAATGAGGTCCCCGTCCCCGACCCGCTCCATTGTCATCCCTAACCTAGACGCCTAATTGAAGGCCTCCAGTCGGTGCAATTAAGTTTGATCAAAAGCTTAGAGAAATCTGGTACAAAGAATCCATAAGAATAAGCTGACATTTTATTTATTTATTTTGAATCTAACTAAATATGGATCATTTGCATTAAAAAAGAAGAAGAAGAAATATTTTAATATATTTAAACACTTATTGATTCAATTATTTTATTTATTTATTATTAATTTATATATTCATAAAAGTGCACTAACTCTCATTTGATACAATTTCTCCCTTACGATAACCTATGTTTAAAAAATATTTTTAAATTAATAGTTTTTTCTTTAAGTAGTAAACTTTTAAGCAATATCAATATTGATAAAGTTGGAATAAACAATAGTAAAATAAAAAATATTTAATTTTCTTTACAATTAACCAATTCAAAAATAAAATAACATTAAATTTATTTTAAGATAACATTATTTTTATATGAAAAATGATGATACATTTAAATAGTAACTTTATAAATATTATCAACTTTAAAAAAATAATTATATTTCAATATGATATTTATAAGGAAAAAATTTATAAAGTAAGATATTACACAAAAAATTTTAATATATATTTGCTTAGGGCATATTAGAATTATTATATGTAGTCATTATTATTTTAATTTTTTAACACACACACTAGCACAAGAAAAGCAAGACCCTAGCTTTTGATATCCACAATAATGACTTTCTAGATCACCTTTGATAATTCGTAGACCTATGTTAGAGAAAACTAATTGAAGTAGAGAATAATAATAATAATAATAATAATAATAATAATAATAATAATAATAATAATAATAATAATAATAATATAATCTATCTTAAATTTATTTAAAATTATTTTACTATTAAATAAATTGATTGTGGTTTTAAAACCGGCTTGTAATTTGGATAAAAATGTAAATTTCAAGTGTACTAATTAATCAGTTTTCCAAACTAATTGGGTAATATGACTAAAGAGTTGAATTTTTATTTTTAGAATTACCAAGTACACTACTACAAACACGGGAAATAATAACGGGACATTAATAACGGTAGTTCGAAAACCGTTGTCAAACGCGTGAAAATTAATCGGCGGGAAGTTTTGATAACGGTTCTAGTTAAAAACCGTTATTAAAAGGGCAACGTTAAAATTTGGACGGATGTTTTAATAATAGTTTTATATAAACTGTTATTAACAGAGGATTTAATAACGGTTCATAATAGAACCGTTGTCAAAAGTCAGAAGCTTTTAATGACGGTTCCTGGAAGAACCGTTATTAAAAGATGTTTTAATAACGGTTCTCTCAGGAACCGTTATTAAAACCCGAAAATCAAACTTTTATTTCGCTCGGTTCTATTTCGTGCCAAAATTTTCAGACTCTCTGCACTTTCGTTCTCTTGCTCTCCTTCCTTAGCCTTGCAAACCCTCGCACCGCCACACCGTGCACCACCAACTCGCACCACCAAGCTCCTCTCAAGTAAAGGAAACCCTCACACCGCCAACTCTCCACCACGCCTCTGCCATTGTTCCGAAGCTAGCTGGCACTTGCACCTTCATCCTCCGTCGTGTTTGAAGCCCTTGCCTCTCTCAACATTCTCACCGTCATGTTTGTAGCTAGCTCACTTTACGTATGTGTTTGTTCTTCCTCTCGTAACTTTTTATCTACTTATATAAATGCATGTCGCCAGGGTTTCGTTCGAAAATGTGTTGTTAAATGTGTTGGCTGAAAATTTTGTTGTTTGTTGTTGAATTTGTTGCGTTATTATTATATATTAATAAATGCATGTGTTGGCCGAGACCTTTACATATTATTGTTGTATGGAGAATATAGATTCAACATTATTTAGAGCTACAACCATAATAAACAAAAGAGAAGACATTATTGAGGTTATTTAGAGCTAGATTCAACTGTAAACTTTGGAGGGTCATAACTTTTTTATGGAACCTCGGATTTAGGTGATCTAGGAGGCTATTTTGGGTAATTTTTTGAGATCTACGACGTGGAAAAACGGAGGAGCTGGTTTGGCCAATATCGGAGCCCAAAAAGGGCCATTTTGGCCTCTAAATTGAGGTTTTTTGTTACATACAAGTGATATAAGCTTTTTAGGGCCTTTTTTACAAATTGAATCTTTAATATAGACTATCCTGAAAACCTTTTTCATATTCTAGGGTATGATGGTGTTATATAACCTCTTGATTAAAGTGGTAATACATGTTGCCTACCTTTGTATTATTTTATATGTAGGGTAATACATGTTTTCAGTTATTGTTTATCTCTTTATCCTCTATTGTAATTATGGATGAGATAAGAGCTTTAGGTACCTCCAAAATTGAAGATCTTCGAGACAAAGGAACTTATATGATGATGATGATGATGAAATTGAAGTTTTTAAGGGTTCAAGTGAAGAAGATGAGAAATGGATCTTATAGTCTAGAATAGATTGGTCAACATAGATCCAAGCCATGTATGTTTGCTTTTCCATATTTTTCTATTAATGAATCATGGCATACCTAATGGCTAACTGTATATTAATTGAAACATGGGTGTTGTAGTTTTTCACCGATGACTATGCATGAGGCCAGCAATATAATGTTGATGAAATTGATGAAGTTAGAGATCAATGGGCCAAGTAAGAGCACTCATTCATTCGGTATTAGGTTTGTATTCTACATGCATTTTTAGGTTTGTATTTCGTCGACCAGCATAGATCTGTGAACTCTTTACTTTGGGGTGTAGAGCTACCAAGTTGTGGTATGCCCACTAATTTTATTGCTAAGTATAGTTGGTGTATTGAGACATGCATACCAATTATAGATTGATTCAAATTATGGTGTGATTGCAGATTTGGTATGAATTGATGTTGTTTTACATTGCAGATTTGGTATGAATTGATGTTGTTTTACATTGCAGATTTGGTAATTGTTTTAACATACAACTGTGTATGTGGGCAGGAACAAAACTACAAAAAAAAAGTGGAGTTTTAATAACGGTTCTTATAAAAACCGTTATTAAAACCTTGTTTTAATAACGGTTCTGATGAAAACCGTTTTAAAATGTAGCTTTTAATAACGGTTCTTCTAAAACCGTTATTAAAACTCCAGTTTTTAATAACAGTTTTTCATAAGAACCTTTATTAAAACCTACGTTTTAATAACGGTTTTTAAGTAAAAACCGTTATTAAATATGAAGTTTACGCACATATTCGCGGGTTTTTGTGTATTTTTCATGACGGTTATGAACCGTTATTAAAGATTTAATAACGGGCGATTCAATAACGGTTGAAAACCGTTATTAAAACTATAAAATAACCGTTATTAAAACCCCTTCCGTGGTAGTGGTAACTGGTTTTCCAAATTTATTGACTGCTTACGCTACTATTTCACATGCTTTTCTTTTTTAGTTTTGATTATTTTCTCGGTGTTTATAAAAACTTCTAATTAGAGTTTATTTGTGTTAATAAGCATATTTTGTTGCATTGGGATTATTTTTACATTATTTATATCATCTTTTAATTTTGTTTAGCTAAAAAATCCATCAAAATTATTTTTAAGGTACTTTCTCACCTATTATCTCTCTCATTCACTTTTCTCTTTCCACTAGCATCCCATGGCTATGTGTAGTGCCTCTAATAGCCTCCCTTGACTTGCCTTTTCTTTGTCATAACCTGAATTTACTCCACATCCTCACTTTTATTATTTCCCCCACTACTACGAAAATGGGAAATAATAATGGGACATTAATAACGGTAGTTCAAAAACCGTTGTCAAACGCGTGAAAATTAATGGGCGGGAGAGTTTTGATAACGGTTCTAGTTAAAAACCGTTATTAAAAGGGCAACGTTAAAATTTGGACGGATGTTTTAATAACGGTTTTATTTAAACTGTTACTAAAAGAGGATTTAATAACGGTTCATATTAGAATCGTTGTCAAAATTCAGAAGCTTTTAATAATGGTTCCTGGAAAAACCGTTATTAAAAGATGTTTTAATAACAGTTCTCTCATGAACCGTTATTAAATCCTCTTTTTAATAACGGTTCTCTCAGGAACCGTTATTAAAACTCTAAAATCAAACTTTTATTTCGCTCAGTTATGTTTCGTGCCAAAGTTTTCAGACTCTCTACACCTTCGTTCTCTTACTATCCTTCTCCTTGCAAATCCTCGCACCACCACACCGTGCACCACCAACTCGCACCACCACATCGGCTCCTCTCAAGTAAAGGAAACCCTCGCACTGCCAACTCTCCACCATGCCTTTGCCATTGTCAGCTCTGCATGTGCGTGCTGTCATTGTTCCGAAGCTAGCTAGCACTTGCACCTTCATCCTCTGTTGTGTTTGAAGCCCTTGCCTCTCTCAACATTCTCACCATCGTGTTTGTAGCTAGCTCACTTTATGTATGTGTTTGTTCTTCCTCTCATAACTTTTTATCTACTTATATATGTATGTATATATATATATATAAATGCATGCATGTTGCTACAGGGTTTCATTTGTTTGTTATTGAAAGATTGTGGTTTGTCGTTCGAAAATATGTTGTTGAATGTGTTGGCTGAAAATTTTGCTGTTTGTTGTTGAATTTGTTGCGTTATTGTTATATATTAACAAATGCATGTGTTGTCCGAGACCTTTACATATATATATAATATGAATGTGAGTGTAGAATTATATACATTTTCACTCATAAAAACTATATATATATATATATATATAATGAAATGCAAATATATTTTACATATGCATATGTTAATGATTGCTATTTGATGAGGATTAAATATATATAGAGAATAAGGAATATATAAAAGTGAATAATTAAATAGAGAGAAATAATTGTGTATGATAATAATAATAATAATAATAATAATAATAATTAATAATAATATGATTTATATATTATGCTTTAATTACATTTAGCTAGGTTTAGGGATTAGGGTTAGGTTTTATTATAATAAATTATGGTTAATTAGCTAGGGTTAGGGTTAGGTTTATCGTTTATTATGGTTAATTATGGTTAATTAGGGTTAGGGTTAGGGTTAGTATTAATATCTTTTTGGAATTGTGTTAGCATGATTCGTATATATATATATATAGAATAACATGATAAATTTGAGATTAATTCTTTCTAAGTATGATTCGTATCGATAATATAATGGTACATTATTATGCTCAATACATAACATTCTAACATAATTTATTTATTTATTTATTGTAGAGATATGGCCAACAAAAACATTGATAGGGATAGCAGTGATGAAGAAGGGAAGAGAGGACCTATGATTATGAGAATTATCATAGACATGAGGAATAGAGGAGAAGTAGTTGAGTTGGGATGGAATACTTACAATCTTTCCATTTGCCCTTACGCAGATATGTTCTTGACCTACATTTCACTTGTGACCCGTAACCGTGTTCCTATCTCCTATAATAATTGGAAGCAGGTTCCACAGGGTCATAAGGAGCATATTTGGTAGGAAATCACGGTAAATATGCTATTTTATGTAATCATTTTTGTATGTCAAATGTTATTAATTTTATTACATTAAAATCGGTATGCATATACATGTCTTATTTTGTAGAGAGTGTTCAATGTCCCAGAGAGTAGAAAGAAATGGCTTCTTAGACATTGTGGGGAGCGTCTAAGAACCTTTAGGTCATATTTAGCTCATAGAAAAATTTATAGAAAGAGGGATGGTTCTCTACGACAGAACCCACCCAAACGATATGGTTTCATCGATCAAGAAAGTTGGAGCCAATTCATTGCTTATCGTCTTATGGGGGATTTTAAGGTACTTGTTAGATAACAATTAAACTTTTTGTATCAATCCCAGTATTATGCTTAATATTGAAATAACCATGTCATTATGTTTTTGCTTGTCACATAGGAAAAAAGTACCCAAAATAAAGAGATTGCCAAGCAAAATAAATACCGGCATAATATGGCTCGCAAAGGTTATGCGGGCCTTGAAGAGGAGTTGGTATGCATTTTGTGATTATCTATTTACATGTAAATGTTGTATTTTATAATAATATTCTTAATTAAGAATATTTTTTGATTTGTAGCTCCTAGCCCAAGACTTGGATCCATGTACCTCGTCCATCAATATTACTACATTATGGAAGAAGGCTAGAGCAACAAGATATGGATATATTAATGAATATGTTGATGTTGCAGCCAAAAAAATTGTAAGTTTGTAGATATCTAGAACCCTACTTAGTTTTCTTTTAGAAAACTATTATATTATGATTATTCCTATAAGTTAAATTTACAAAACGAACTTGAAACGTCATAAGGTGAGGAGGTGGACCAATATAGCATTGTGGCCCAAGCTACAGAAATTGTAGAACACCTTGGAAGACACAGGGGCCTTGGATTGGGTGTTACGAGAACGAGCATATGTGGTCAATCTCGTGGTTCTCGTAGCACTAATGAGCAAGTCGGCATCCTCACCCAAAAATTGAACGTGGCATTTGAACGGATGACAACAATGGAGCAAGAGTTGTCATTTATTAAATCTCAAGGGTATAAGCCATCTGATTCAGTAAACCATGATCAGCTTCACATACCTAATGTAAATAGCGTCAGAGATAGTTGTGAAGCTGATGCATTTCTTTCTATTCTTCCCGAGGTAAGCATTAAAAACTATGAATTGTTATTAAATGTATTCGGTGTAATAAATTATTATTAATGTGTAATATTTTTGTTTACGGTTTGCATAAATGTGACTTATTAGTGAATGACATTTCAACAATTTTGGCGAAAGGAAGGGTCCGCATCAGTCATAGTACCGAAACACAGACAATCCACGGGTACAATTTAGCCCTAAATACAAGGCCGGTGAGTATTGACACTCCAATCATTGGCAGTGCACACTTGCCTTGTTACAAAGAGGGCGATGAGGCAACCACAGTACTAGAAGCTCATGGAAGCTTCGTGGCTTGGCCTGCGGATCAAATACGTCTCACTACTGAAGAGGTATTGACATTTGATATCTTCATTAGACCTTGTTTAGTAGTTACACTATATATACCTTTTTCATATATATATTTATATGCTCAATATATATTTTATTTAATATTATCAATTAAGGAATCAAAAAAGGAATAAAAAAAGAAGACTGCTTCTGCTAGTAAAACCAAGAGAGGTACTAGCAGAACGAGCAACACAAAAAAGGGCGCCGCTAAAGGAAAGAGAGCTAAATCTGAAAAATCAATTGCCCAACAAAAGATTCCTTCTTCAGATCAGCAAAGCCAACCTCCACCAGCATTAGCTATATTATATTTTTATGCCCAAAACTACCTCAGGGACAATTATATTTTCATTGATTGTCGTCCTGAGTATGTTGGGAGGAACGATGCTACTTACATGGTATTAGCGGCTGACATAAGCGACATTTATAATCAGGAATGGATGTCAACCATAAGTTTCGCCGTCTATGTCACGTAAGTACTATTTTATTTTGAGATTTTAGTACTCTTAACTTATACAATTGGAATTTTTATGACCTCTTATATGAGTTATTATTTATTAACAAATATGCATTATTTTTGTCGTCCATAGGTTGGTAGCTACTCGAGCTGCGATGGAGGGAATGTTGTCCTCTATTGTGTTTGTGTGCCCATACTACATAGCTGACGGTAGTACAATAAGAGAGGGTAGGCACATAAACTATTTAGCGGATCGCATTTTGATTGAGGGACACAACAAACTCTATCTCATTCCTCACCTCGCAACTGAACATTGGATTTTGTACGCCATCCGATCTGATCTTAATAAAGTCTATGTGTTTGATTCCCTTCGAACCTATGACGTGCGTTTTGAAGTCGCTCATCATGGTGGGAAGGAATTTATCGACATGTTAGTATACTTTTCACTTCTTACTTCATTAGCTTATTTATACATATATTCGCCCAGCTTTCATTATTCGAGGTATATATGCGTACTTATAATATTGTGTATCCAACTCTATTTATTAGGGCACTATGGACAGCGTATCAAAGGAGAGGTGGGAATGATGTCCCAGACCCAAAGAATGTTTAATATGAGCCTGTCATAGTAAGTAGGAAGGAAGCTATTTTGTATTTTATTTTAATTAAAATTAATATCTAATAGTTAGAGAGCTAACTGGATTTATTTGACAGTGTCCACAACAACAAAACGACAAAGATTGTGGATACTATGTATATAGAGCAATGGATCTGATAGTCCAAAATAGATCGGTTAACATAGATCCAAGCCATGTATGTTTTCTTTTCGATATTTTTCCATTAATGAATCATGACATATATGTTTGGTACTTGACGTAAGTGCTAACTATATATTAATCAAAACTTGGGATTTTTAGTTTTTCACCAATAATTATGCACAAGGCCAGCAATACAATGTTGAAGAAATTTATGAAGTGAGAGAGCAATGGGCCAAGCATGTGCACTCATTCATTCGGTATTAGGTAGAGATCTATATATTCTACATGCATGTTCAGGTTTGTATTTTGCCTATGTCTTTAAGTCTTCTAAGCTAGATTTATGAACATTTTGCTTTGGGGTGTAGAGCTACGAAGTTGTGGTATGCCTTCTAATTTTGATTCTTGAGTAAATATGTCCGGTGTATTAATAAGGGATTGATTGAAATTATGGTGTGATTGCAGATTTGTTATCAATTGATGTTGTTTTACAATGCAGATTTGGTTATTATTTGAACATACAACTGTGTCTGTGGGCAGGAACAAAACTGTCAAAACTAAAAAAAAAACTGGAGTTTTAATAACGGTTCTTATGAAAACCGTTATTAAAACGTAGGTTTTAATAACGATTCTTCTAAAACCGTTATTAAAACTCCAGTTTTTAATAACGGTTTTAATAAGAACCGTTTTTGAAACCTACGTTTTAATAACGGTTTTCATTAGAACCGTTATTAAAATTGTCTTTTTTAACAACGGTTTTTCTGAAAAACTATTATTAAACATGCATTTTATGCTCATATTGGCGGGTTTTTTATATTTGTGATAACGGTTATGAACTATTATTAAAGATTTAATAACGAGCGTTTCAATAACGGTTGAAAACCGTTATTAAAACTGTAAAATAATCGTTATTAAAACTACTTTTTGGGGTAGTGCCCCTTGCACTTTAGTTATAATACCCCACTTCCAAAAACCCTCAAATGTTCAAGATCTTCTATATTTAAAAATAAAATTATACTACTTTTAATATTATATTACATCCTTTATTAAATTGGAAACCCTAGTTAGATTTTTTAAACATTTTGTTTCCATTTCATAAAATTTTATTACAAATTCATCTCTATAAGATCTTTTAAGCCATTTTTGGCTATCAAGCATATTTAGATCATTCTAACTCATTCATCTTTTGATTCCATAAATTTTTTCTAATTCCTCCAGGTTCGTTAGTAAAAGAGACTATTTATTGTACTAATATTTTTTAATTTTTTTTTACATATTTAGTATTTTTTTTAATTTTTGGATTTATTTACATAGTTTTTGACATAGTAAGTCCTCAAATAGGACTTTTCTTCTTCTAATCTTTATCAAATCATGTGAGGATTAAGTTAGAAATATGCCCTAGAACCAATCATAGTTGATGATTTGTAGTAGCATATTTAGTGATTGTTCTTATTAATAAAAGACCATTTTATGTCATTTATTCAATATTGTTATCCCTTTGAATAAATTTTCTTTGCGTAGATAATTAAATATGTGACTTGATTGTGGAACTCTACTAGATGATAGAAAGTTAATTATTCAAGAGTTGTTCCTAGTCCAACATCATCTAATTAAGAGATATTAGTGATCATAAGGCAAGTATGTTAATTAGTTGTTGATCATGTTCCAATGATCATTGAAATGAGATAGTATACTAAGAACATATATACGTGTTATGGAACATCCTAATTGAAATACCCCAAAAAATTATATTTTTAAAAATTATAGTTAAATAAGGTTTTATTTATACTTTTAATTTAATAAACTATTTTTATTAAAATAAAAGGGAATTAATTAGGGCAAATTAATAAGAAATTTATAAGTATTTTAATTAGAGGAAATTTGGGTATTTTAACTAATTAAAGATTTTAATTTGGAAATTAATTAAATTAATTATTTTATTTAAATTAAGAAGGAAAAAATAGTTTCAAACTAATATTAATTTTATAAATAATTTAATTGAAGAAAATTATGGTGTTTTGCTAAGTAAAATGGAATTTATGAAAAATCTTTCAAAAATCATAATTTAGCTTAAAAAGGGATTTAAATATTATTTTATTTACATATTATTATTTTTAACTATCCTAAATATTTTAATTTATTTATTTAACTCAACCCTCCTATTTTTCTTTCCCTTTTTTCCTTTTTCCTTATCTTTCTTCCTTTTCCTTTCTTTTACTTCCTTTTCCTTTCTTTTTCTTTCTTCTTCTTTTCTTTTTCTTTTTTTTCTCCTAGCCAAACTAGGCCAGCCCAGCGGCCCAGTCCCCCTCCCTCCTTCCTTTTGCCAGCCCAGTCGCGTGGTGCCTCCTTCCTTCTCCCAACCGCGTTGTGTTTTCCTTCTCTTGTCCCCAACACACATCGTTTTATTTAAATAGAGTTTTAGCAGCGCCCGACCGGCTCGGTTCCCCCTTCTTTTTCTCTTCTTTCTTTTTCCCCCAACCATTTGACTCACCTTCTTCTTCTTCCTCCTTCCTCCGGCGTCGTCTACCTGTAGCTTCGAAGGCCAAAAATGGTGCCGCCGGCTACACGTGTCTTGGCCGGCCTTTCTCCCGCTCATTCTCTTCCCCTTGATGCACACTCCAACCTGAACTAGCCCACTTCCCTTTTCTCGCCTATGATCGCCCTAGTTTCTCTTGCGAAGGTTAGGCACGATTTAAAATCTTGCTGACCGATCAACGCCATAACCACCCCATTATCTCACCAGCTCACATGGTTTGAATTCGAGCTTTCTTTTCCCTGAAACCCTAAGTGTAAGTCTATGCACCACCGCCACTTTAGACGTACTTTTCTCCACCGTTAGCTAACCTCGCCACTACCTCTGCCTCCCAAAATCTTCCCTGCAACGCACTCTAGTTAATTAAACCATCCACATCCTTCAATTCTCCTCGCATAGGCCACCATAGCCATGCAAAGTCCCCTATTCCTCTCGCAAAATTTTTACCCCCGATACTTATAAACCACCACCCACCACCACATCCACCACTTCTACCGCCCTCTGAACCACCTAAAAACTCCTACTAATTCTCCTCCACTGACCCATAACCTTCTTTTCTTTTTTCTGCTTCCCCTTCCCTCTTTTTCTTCATTTTCACCCCTTTTAGATCATTTTTTCGGCCACCGCCGTGCACCACTGCCGGTGCCACACATCCCTGCCAACTCAAGGTGAAACCCTAGATCTTCTTAACCCTTCCTTTTGATTTATGGAGAATTATTCTACTTTTATCCTAACTTTAATGATATTTTGATTTTAATTATTATAATAATAATAATTATTATTATTATCAGCTATAACTTATTTGGTAAATTTGTTGGTAGGTTTGAGGGTATTCTTGAGTTAGATAAATTATTAGTTTCGAAGTTTAGGTATTTAATGGAATTATTATATATTTACTATTATTATTAATATTATTATTATCAGTATAATTATTTATTTAGTATTGTAATTATTTCAGGGGGGTCAAAACCTAAATTTTTAATTAGGTCTCGCACCCTTGTGCTTTTATTTCTATTATTACTATTTTTACTATTATTAATGCTATTATGGTTATTATCTTTATTAATTTAATATTGTTATATATATATATATATATATATATATATTATTAACACTATTATTACTATTATTGAATAGTATTTTTATTATTTGGGTAGGTTCGAAAGCCACCTTATAATTTTTTAGATTTATATTATTATTATTACTATTATTCTACTAATATTAGTATTATTAACAATATTTTATTTTATTAATATTAATATTGTTGTTGTTATTGTTATTATTAGCTTTACTAACATTATTTTGGTGAATGGTAGGAACCCTTATAGCACCATTCATTTTAAATTACAGCAGTATTTATTTGTATTTTTTAGTAATATTTTGTATAGTTAATTATAGTGTAATATTGTTTTTAATTAAAAACCAAGTCTTAGGATAAGTTAGGGAACAATAACATTTTAGAAGGGAACCTAATTTTAGTATATTTTTATAATAGGTGAACCCAGTCAAATCCCTCAAGTGGAATAGGAGCGTGTACCAAGATCGGTGACGTTTTAGGTAGGGAGTGCTAAGGCCTTTTGTGTGCTTACATTCATTATGTGCTTCGCATGCTATGTATCCTATGTTTATCATTATTAATTATGTCGTATATGATATGATGTGGAGTTCAAGCATGTTCGTGTGTTGTTATATGACATGTGTTGTAGGTGTATGCGATGATATGTGTTGTGACCTTGAAAGACATGCATGTGAGGATGTTGATGTGGTTTGTGTGGGAGAAAGGATGAAAAAGGTGGATGGGTAAAGAAGTTGACTAAGGGATGTGAGTTGGCCTAAGTATTTTAATGATTCCTAATTGGAAGAATAAAATGGAAATTTAGGGTTTCGTGTGAGAGGATATAATTTATGGCTTCGTGTGGTAGAATCTAATTTATGGTGTTATGTGGGGGAATTTGATTTATGATGTTATATGGGAGAATCTAATTTATAATGTTTTATGGGAGAATATAATTTATGGTTTTATATGGGAGAATCTAATTTATGGTTTTGTGTGGGAGAATATAATTTATGGTTTTATTTGGGAGAATCTAATTTATGGTTTTATTTGGGAGAATCTAATTTATGGTTTGTGTGAGAGAATATAATTTATGGTTTTATATGGGGGAATCTAAATTATGACTTTGTATGGGAGAATCCAATTTATGGTGTTATATGGGAGAATATAATTTATGGTTTTATATGGGAGAATCTAATTTATGGTTTTGTGTGGGAGAATATAATTTATGGTTTTATTGGGGAGAATCTAATTTATGGCTTTGTGTGGGAGAGTATAATTTATGGTTTTATAAGGGAGAATCTAATTTATGTTTTATAAGGGAGAATCTAATTTATGGTTTTGTGTGGGAGAATATAACTTATGGTTTCTTATGGGAGAATCTAATTTTTGATTTTGTGAGGGAGAATCTAATTTATGGTCTTGTATGGGGGAATCCAATTTATGGTTTTGTATGGTTTTGTGTGGGATAATTTAATTTGTGGTTTTGTATGGAAGAATTTAATTTATGGTTTTATATGGGAGAATATAAATTATGGTTTTGTATGGGAGGATCTAAAATTAGGTTTTGGTATGGATGAACCTTTGGGTTTTATATGATTTGAATCTTTGGTTTTGTGTGGATTGAATTTAGGGTTTTGTATGAAGGAGTCTTGGGTTTTGCATGGTGGTATTAATATTGCATGATATTAGGGTTTGCATGGTGGTATTAATGGTTGTATGGTGGTATTAGGGTTTGCGTGGTGGTAATGATGGTTATATGGTGGTATTAAGGTTTGCATGGCGGTATTAATGGTTGCATGGTGGTATTAATAGTTATATGGTGGTATTAGGGTTTGTGTGGTGGAGTTAGGGTTTGTATGGGAGTAAATGATTGCATGGGATTTAGGGTTTGTATGAAAAGTTTGAGAGATTGCATGGAATGTGTAAAGTTTGCATGGGAGTGAAATTTATGTATTAAAGGTTGATTTGAGATATAAGGAAGGTAATGTAAGTGTTATTTGGGTGTTTGAACATTTTGGATGAAAAATAGTACGTGGAGATTATATAAGGGTCCATAGAAGACCGAACTAGGGTTTGTGTGTACAATTAGGGTTTGCTGTGGTTGCTTAGAATTTTTGTATTATCATGTGTATTGGTGATTAAAGTGTAATTATGAGGATGGAATTTATGATTTGTGATGTGTAATGATACATGCATGACTAGGGTGAAAGCTTTTGAATAAGAAGATATTAATTACTTAAAGTACAAGATATTGAGATGGGACCAACCGATCCACTGGTCATAATAGCGGTTAGGGTTTTACCCTATATGTGACCGATCCACCGGTAATAATAGTGGTTAGGGCATGATGCTCTATGTGTGACTGACCCACCGGTTATAATATTGGGGTGTTCCTGTACTCGCATAAAATTGATAAAAATCATGGTGTGAATCGACTTCTAATTAGAGATTAATTAAGTAATTGAATCGGATTATATATGGGCCTTTGTACCTTTATCTGGATGGTCATATGCGTTTATGTTATCATGTTTATGCTCTTTGATTTATTCTACATAATTCATATGATTTTATGTGTTACCCTTAGGTCTCGGTTACCTTACTCATTACGTAGCATACTGATCACCCGTTTCATAGGTGTTGCTCATTCCCACGAGTAGTATGCCCTTCTAACTTTGTGTAGGTGGGGCGAGATATCCGGCAAGGCTGAGTGTTGAGCATGTTTTGGTTTAAATTTCGAGAGTGTCATGGCTGTGTTTCCATTTCATGTGATTTTATTTCACTATGTTATTCGTTTGTATCGCATTTATTATTTTGTGAATTATTACTTGTATTGAGTATATCAAATAAATCTTTTATAGATTTTAATATTAATTCCTCCGAGGAATTTTGATTTCGCACTCTAATTTTTATCTTATTATTAACTTTATGCATACTCTGATTTTGATGAAATCTTGATTTAAGTTTAATATTGATATTTCCTTAGCCTTAGCACTTGGTACTAAAACGGTCAGAGATAACCTGTTTGGTACTAAGTGTGGTTGTAACATCCCCATAATTCACGGGTTTGAATTTAAGAGTTTCTATTTTAATTACTTCCTCTTTAAAAAAAGTAGTGAATTTTGGGGTGTTACAAGTTGGTATCGGAGCGAGGCTGATCCTTTCGGTCATGCTCTTTCGTTTTTAAAATTTTTAAGCTAATACCACAAGTTGGTATCAGAATGGTTGATCTTTTGACCACGCCTATTTTTCGAAAATAAATTTAGTTTACAAAATTTTTATTGGATTTTAAAGTGTGTTTCGACTGTCATCTGTTTTTAATCTTTTCAAGCTGATACTACTAGTATTAATTTGAATCACAAAGCTTTTCCTTGATTTCAAATCATTTTTGAACCAAAAGGGATTTTTCATTTTTGAAGCATTTTTGATTCCGACCACGTTGAGAAGCGAAGGGTAGAATTTTAATTAAGTTTATTCTTACGGGGGTAGTTTTGTTTTTAGTATTGTTGTTATTAAGGTCTCCCTAATTGCGTAGAGCATTTCTTCCCTAACCCTAGGCGCTTCTGGAGACTTCGGGGGCGAAGTTTGTTTTTAAGGGGGTAGTGATGAAATACCCCGAAAAATTTTATTTTTCAAAATTATAGTTAAATAAGGTTTTATTTGAAAATTTAATGTAATAAACTATTTTTTATTAAAATAAAAGGGAATTAATTAGGGCAAATGAATAAGAAATTTATAAGTATTTCAATTAGAGGAAACTTGGGTATTTTAACTAATTAAAGATTTTAATTTTGAAATTAATTAAATTAATTATTTTATTTAAATTAAGAAGGAGAAAATAGTTTCAAACTAATATTAACTTTATAAATAATTTAATTGAAGAAAATTAGGGTGCTTTGCTAAGTAAAATGGAATTTATGAAAAAATCTTTCAAAAATCATAATTTAGCTTACAAAGGGATTTAAATATTATTTTATTTAAATATTATTATTTTTAACTATCCTAAATATTTTAATTAATTTATTTAACCCAACCCTCCTATTTTTATTTTTTCCTTTTTCCTTTTCTTTCTTCCTTTTCCTTCCTTTTACTTTCTTTTTCTTTCTTTTTCTTTCTTCTTCTTTTCTTTTTTTTTCTCCTAGCTAAACTAGGCCAGGCCAGCAGCCCAGTCCCCCTCCCTCCTTCCTTCTCCCAGCCTTGCCTCGTTTTCCTTCTCTTATCCCCAACACACATCATTTTATTTAAACAGAATTTTAGCCGCGCTTGACCGGCCTTGTTCCCATCTTATTCAACATGTACCGTCTTACTAGACATGCATACCATACTAGACTTCACTTGCTCATCCTCTCACTCTAGCTCCCCCAAATATCCCCATTCCATTTTTTGGGACCTCTACACCTCTAGGACTCCAAGACTTCTTCCTCACCTTTCCTTTACTCACCATGAAAACCCAAACTCCCATGCACGTGGATCAAGACCCACTTTCATATATCTCTACTTTAGCTCACCATCGCCCTCTAAGGTTTCCCCTTAGAAACCCTAATCTTGCTTATGTGGCTTTAACCTCTCTTTATTATACATGGCCCATGCTCCCTTTGTTTCCAACACCATGAATCTACTCAATCCACACCCAAACATCACAACCTTGCTTCCCATCCTTCATATGTGATCATGAAAACCCTAGTTGGCCACCCCAAACCCTATTATTTATCCTTTTTTGTACGTCTTCCTTTGGTCCCCCCTTTTAAGACACTCTCCTAGTCTTACTCCAACCGCTCACCATCAACTTTCTCCATAGACTTCCTCCACTTAAGGTTTTTCCTACAAACCCTAGTTAAGTCCCCCATGCACACTTCTACCAACCCACTTACTATTTTGCACCCATTGACTCCAATCATCTAAAATAATTTTCCCTCACCATGCTTAACCCTTAAACCACTTTTTTCCCATATAAACTTTACCCCTATGTAAAGGCTAACCACCCCATGCAAGCCTTACACTCCCCATGCAATATTCATCCCAACCCCTCATTTTATTATTATTCCTTTATTTTGTCACCCATAAATCATAAGGTAATTAAGCTTTTTCTCACTTCTTCCAAATTACTCCACCCTCTTTATTTCTTTTATCTTCCCACAACCTCATCATACCACCTAAGTCCTACTAGCATGAATTTCATATTATAGAAACTATACATAAGAGCTTATCATAAAATATAAATCATATCCCCCATATTACACATATCATAACACATATACAACTTACCTTAGCTCCATGCATAGCAAGCTACACTACAAGTAGTTTATTCCATACTCACATATAATACAAGCACATATCCTAGACACCCATGACCACATAAAACATGCAATTTAACCTTAACCACATCCTTATCTAATAGTACAATGGACTTAGAGCATGAATCTTACACCTCCTTAAGGGAAGGGTTTGGTTCACCTATAAGAATGAAACACTAATATTAACTTTCTTCTTACTCATTTTTCTTTTATTATCCTCTAACTAAATTTTAGTAAAAAGACTAATAATAATAATGATAATGATAATAATAAGATTAATAATAATAATTATTATAACAAAAACAACAACAACAATAACAATAATAACAATAATAAGATTAATAATAGATAATATGCAAAATAAATTACACTTAAATAAAAACAAGGGTTAAGGAAAAACCAATGGTTGATGTCACAACTAGGGTGGCGGTAGTGGTAGCCAAAGTGTGGTTGAGGTTTTGATGATTAGAAAAGAAAGATTTTGGGGTTGGAAAAAAGGGAGGGAAGTGGTTTTTGTGAGGTGGTAGGATTCTTAGGTCAGGGGGTTATAGTGGTGGTGGTGGCATGTCATAGCAGCAGCAGTGGCGGTACTCAAAAGTGGAGGAGAGGAAAGGAGGAGGAAGGAGGGAGAGAAAAAGGAAAGGGAGGGCATGGGGAGGTGGTGGAGGGTTTTTGGGCAGAGAGGGAGGTAGGGGGGTGGTGGTTGTGGTGGAGGAGCCAGCGCAAAGGGCAGTGAAAGGGTGCAAAGGGCAACTCGAGCTTCCTACTTTACACAAGTAGGGAGAGTTAGAGGCGGGAAAGGGTCTCATTTGGTAGAGGGTAGTGCAGGGAAGAGGGTGGGTAGAGGTTTGGATGGTAGTGAGAGGGGATTTTGGGAGCTTTTGGGTACAGGAAAAATAAGAGGAAGGGGGTTGAGGAGGGATTTTATAGGCAGGGGATGGAGAAGAGGATAAGGGAGTAGGAGGGTAGGTGGTTACTGCTTGGTTATGGTAGAGTGGAGCAGGACTACAGGGTGTAGTCTCATAGATGAAAGGGAAAAAAAGGGAGGAAGAGGGGGAATGTGAGAGGGTTGTGTAGGGGGAGGGTTTGGCATGAAATGGAAAGGAAAATGACATGGGGGGGGGGGAGAGCATATTAGCTAGTGTAGGTGTAGAGGGGTAGAATTTGCAGATGTATGGTCAATGGGTAGGCGAAGGAGGAGGAAGAAGAAGGAGAAGGAAAAGGAAAAGGACATGGGGGAGAAAAAGGGGGGAGCAGGCTGGTCAGGTGGGGGAGAAAAGAAAGGGGAATGGGTTGGTCCGTGTGCTAAGGAGAAGGGGAAGGGAAGGGGTTGTTGGGCTAGCCTAACTAGGGAAGAAAAAGGAAAGAAAAAGAGGAGGGAGGTGGGTTAGACTGGTGACAAAGGGAAGGGAGGAAGAGAAGAAGTGGGCTGGGTGGCCTAAAGGAAGAAGAATAGAGGAAAAAGAAAGGAAAAAGGAGAAGGAAAAAGGGAAAAGGGTAAAAAGAAAAAGGGAGAAATTAAAAATAAAATAATTTTTGGGAATAGGGTATTTAATTAGTTATATGGATAAATTAATTTATTTAAAACTTAATAATTTAATTTAAGAGGATAATTTTAGTGATGTCCACAAAATAATTAAATGAATAATTAAAAATTTAAATTATCCCTAATTGATGATTAATTATTAAATTCTTGGTTTTAAAATTTTGTGGGTTTTATATAGAGTTTATGGATGATTTCCAAGGTAAAAGAAGTAGGACTAATAGACTTCAAAAGTATCTCAACCCTTTAGGATGGAATTGAGGAGATTTATAAGAGGGGGCTACATTGGATATTATATGAAATGTCATTAGTGTTATTCAAATGATATATTATCCTATGACCTAAGATCTTTATATATGTCGGTATGATAATTATCATAGTTTGACTTTACCAAACATTACTTGTATTAAGGGGTGATCATAAAGTTAACGATTAGACACGATGCAAATCATATATAGACATACAATTGATTAAAATGGGATCCACCCATCTCATAATATGAGAGAGATATCTTTAAGCCCCTTAATAAGTATAAATAATGTTAGCATGGTCTTGCCCAAATGTGGTGTCAATTGTTTAGGGATTAGCCTTTCTTAGTGAGTGAGGAAGAGTGTAATCGAACAAAGTAAGGATTATATGATCAATGCCTTATCTTCAATTTATAATATTGTGTGACAGAAGGATACATCTTAGTGTTATTCAAAGGTTGTGTCAAGCATATTACATATACATAGTTTGGGTAGTCATAACATCTTGCTAGAGACCTTTTATGATTTGTAGACTAAAAAGGATCTTCAGTCCATAGCCAACATTATGGGAACCTATAGGGCTACACACTAATCAAACTAAATTCAAACAAAGTCTTTAAACCTAGGTAAAATAAGGTCTTAATATGATTAATATATCTTTGATATCATGGTGATATTAATAGGATTAAGCCCAAAGTGGTTTTAAGATGATTAAAGCCCAAACCCAATGTAATTGCTATAGCTAAGGTCTTAATATAAAAATTATATTAGGGTGTTTTTTTTTAAATTTTTTATAAATACACTTACATTATCATTTTCCCTTTAGCCCAGTACTCAGTAATAGAGAGCGAGATCCCATTGTCACTAGTAAGCTATGGTGATCCAGTTTGCTTTGTGTGGATACTAGTAAAGGTGTATTGTAATTCGTAGTTACTCAAATAAGAATAAAATCCAGATTTGAAGTAATCACAATTTGGAACAAAAGGGCAGCTCAAATCATTATCATCTCTTCGATTCAAGTTCATGGAATTGGTTAATCTTCTCTAGATGACTAGTAAGTTTGATGATAATCTATTATGTGTTCTTGGGCATTTTATCCTTTGATTTATATTATGATTCTTATTTATTTTTGTTATTCCCCACCTTAAAGTCTTTAAAATTATGTTGCTATAAAATAAATGAGTTTTGATTTTAGAAAAGGCTTTTTTTTTTATAAATTTGAGAATTTTAATTGCACCAATTGACTAGTTTACTTAACCGATATACCGATATGCTCATAAACTAGCAATTTTATATTTTTAATAAACCAGTTGATTATATTTCCAATGATTTTAGATCCTTTTTTATTTATTTTGATTTAAATATTTTCCCAATATTTATGAAAATTTATAGTTACAATATACTTATGTTAATAAGCATATTTTGGTATATTAGAATTATTTTTACATTAATTAGATCATGCTGTGATTTTATTTAGCTAAAATTTTTCCAAAAAAGCTTTTTGAGGTATGTCTCACCTTCACTCTTCCCCTTTACTTTCCTCTCTCTTCTAGCACCCATGGCTATGTGTTTGACTTTCTACACCACACTCTTGACTTACCAAACTTTTTCCATGTCCCTTCCTGGTCACCCTTACCTCCCTTGCCTCAACTTGTGATCTCCTTATACTTTTTGCTACCCACACTTAACCAATGTCAGGCCTCCCTCTCTCCCACTTGTGTATTTTGACTAGCACATCCCTCCTATAAACCCCATTCTTGATTCAATTCACTCCCTATCATCTTCGATTGCTAATTATCTTCCTTTTCCATTATGAAATTTTTTCAACTATTGGGCCTTCTTCACTTTTAGTCTCTTTTCTTCTCTATTGGGAAAATAAAGGTGTAACACTTCCATTTTCCACTACCAAAATTTTTGTTAAAAATATATTGCAGAAGCATAAAATACTTTGAAAAATTGGGTGTTACTTCCATATCTAACATATGTTGAATGTTCGTCGTTGACCCCATATTAGATACAAGGCTATACAAATGAATCACTAAAATATCAAAGTGCGCAAATAATGATTTAATCGCAAGGATTTCAAAATGTTTAAAACAAAAGACCCTAACGTGTTCCAATCAAATCATTACAGAGTACATATTAAAATTATGAAATTAAAAAATATGGTTGGGGCATAAGGCCTAAAAAAATGCGATGGTTCTCCACGGACCCCATCAAAACCATTTAGATTTCCTGGCTCACAAGCCCCGACCCAACTAAGATAGGCCCTTTATTGGAATTCCCCAAAATCCTTTAAAAGGTCCTCTGCTTATGAGAATGAGTAGATCACTAAGCAAACGAGCATATCAGTATTTTGTATACTAAGTAAACCAAGTTACTCCCTCAATGTATACAAGTATACCATTTTATCATGCATAAATATAGATTACAATGTGCATCATGATAAGGCCACATATAAAGATAGAAGTGCATGAATTCTTATTATCATGCATAATTCCAACAAGTAGAATACTTCATGCATAGACTCACCACCTTTCCACATAAGCATATATGCATTTAATGGCAAGGAGAACCAAGCAACATCTAGGGTTGATTCTAATTAACCAAATACTTAGATTATACCATTAGTTCATCCATATAAGAGATAGGTGAGTCAACCCATATATATTCCATTTCATAACCATGTAGTCACGTTAACCATTAGCTATGTATAATAACTAACTTTACTCATTTTTGACCAAGCATACCATTACTTCCTTTATTACCATGCATTATCCATTCTCTTAATAATCTTTCACAATTGATTAATTAATCACTTAACAAGCATATTTTATTATCATTGAGTAATGGACTGTGCACCACTCTATGGTCTCATATACCATAGAAACCTATCCAAAAAGGGACATAAAGTCCAGGTCAAAGCCAAACACAATGTAGACATAAGTCTAGGTCAAAGCTAACCACCTAAGTAGCTAGACCCTTTAGTATCGATACCTCCTAGTATATCATCACTGCCTAGTGCAAGTAAGGCACCAAAGCCTCTCAAGATCCTGTTTGAAGCCACCAAAAATGTTCGAAGGTAGACTAACCTAAGTAACTAATCAAGGATCGGGTAACCCAAATCTATACTCAAATCGACTTTTTTTTCTTTAAGTGATTAGTGTTTTATTCATAAATATGGGTGATCATACAAGGCCGATACAAGCAAACAAGGTAAAACATCATATTAAGCCATATTAATCCTTTTATTTGCATTTTTTCCAACCATTTGGGCTTACCATTTATCCTTGGCTAATGAAGTTCATATTAATTATATGGTTTGATTCATACCTTTACTGATTCCCATTACTCTTATCTCTATATGATCATTTATCTTAAGTGAAGTACATCTTTAGCCTTTACATTACTCATAATGTACGCCATAAGTTATGATACATTTTAATCTCTTAATTAGGATAATAATCCATGTTAAAATATATATTTTCTCCTAGAGATAACTATGATATAGTCCCAAACACAACCCTCAAGCATAATTGAACTATAAGAAAATAAATCATGAAAATCAGCTGAACCAATCGATTGGTTGCACCACTAGTTGATTGATTTAGGTTGACCAATCAATTAGTTCAACTCAACCAAACCATTCTTCCTTCAAACTAGTTGATTATTTTTGGTAAACCAATCAATTGTTCATAAACTAATTGATTGATTTTGTTAAACCGGTCCATGAGTTTAAGTAGATAGCAAGACTAAGTCTTTATACGCAAACCAATTAATGGGTTGGGTCAACCATTTGGCTGTTCTAGGAACCAGTTGATTGGTATGACTTATCCAGTCAATTGGTTTATCCTAATACGACACCAATTCACAAATTTCATGTAAATTCTTGTATGATAATCATTTCTAACTACATTAGAACATGCTTCAACATCAACCAACATATTCCTAACTAAATTATCATTCATTTCTTACCATATCATCATCATAACCTATTTTATCTATTTTCATGCTTCTTTCTCAATTTATCATTAAAACATGCAAATCTTGCATACAACTGCATTTCTTCCCACCAACATATATCAACAAAAAAAAAGATATCACCTTCTAACTCAATTTTTACTATGAATCTTTCCCCAAAAGTTTCTAAAATTGTAATTATGTTTTAAGAAGTTGGTTTAAAATTTTTACAAAGCTTTTGATCATGCCTAACCTATTTTTATTAGTTCTCAATGAATTCACAAAGAAGCTATTCTTAAGAAGTCACTTTCATGAATTCAACTCATTTATTTTCTTCTTCCTTATTTTCTCTCTTTTATAAGATTCCTGAGTTGATTATTTTCTCCTTTAACCTTTGTATATTGCTAAACATTGATTCCCTACCATTTTTGTCATTATTCCTTTCGTGTGTTTGAAATTTTGAGGCACATTTGCTAGAGCACTATAGATTTGCTAATTGAGCTCAAAGGTAGAAATACCAGCTTTGAACGTTTGAAATCTACACTTTGAAGGTTGGATTTGAGCTAGGGTTTGGGGTCTCAATTTATAAACTTCATTACACTTCTTCTTTTAGCAAAAACCTATAGTAACTCGAACCAAATGGATTCATTTTCTCCATTTTTCCTTAACCTCCAAGATTCCTTATTTTTCTTTCATACTTGCATTACCACATTTCCTTTCCTTGAAATTTGTGCCTAACCTTTTTTTTTCTTATTCTAATCCTTTTTATAGCTTCATCTTGTTTTGATCTTAATCAAGATGAGCTTTAGAAAAAGGAGTGAGGATTTAGCTTTCATCTCCGGCGTTCTCTATTTTATCCTTTAGAAGGTGGGTTTTAACTGATTTTCCCTCCTAGGTTTTGATTTTACTACACTCAATTTCATGATTTCAAAGGTTTTACTAAGTTTGAATCTGACTTTTTTTAAAAGTGTTTTTGTGTGGGAAAAGACTTTTTCTCTCTTAGGTATGTTACTTACCTCTTTTAATATAAATCATTATCTTTCCTATTTTGTGGGAAATGGTATGAGTAACTAAAGTTATATTCTTTATTTTTGTAGAAAATATGGGTTCTAATGATAAGAATGAATAGAGCAGGTAGATGTTGAAATAATGGAGGAGTTGGTTGGAAGCTTAACTTGAAGTCTTGTGTACATAAGCCTCGTAAATATGATTTTAGGTTTTAAAATGTCTGTGATATTTTTTTTTATATTATTGGTAGCATGTGTAATATGATGCATATATTGTTTTAAAGAAGGTCTAGCAAGAAGATAATGCGATGGATGTTTTTCTAATTCTTATTAAATATATAAAGTGTAAGCATAATTATATTGAAATTCCCAATATGATTTTAGTATATCATATGTCAATTCATGAATACTACTTGTTATAAACCTTGAATGAATTGACATTGATGTTTGGATTGATTGAAAAAAAATTATGGAATTTAGTTGTGTGTATGTGCCTTTTGTTAGGGATCTTGCTGCCGCAATGGATTGATTGGCCCCAAGACTTATTGATTGGTCTAGTAGAGCCATTAACTTATTAGTTTGTGACTTTATCGATCTTGGTCTTGGGTTAAATCTATCAGTTAGTTTGAACAAATCCATCCGTTAGTTGGGTCGACCAATCAACCAGTTAGTTTGTGACCCCATTAGTCCTACCTTTAATTTTCACACATTGACCAATTTAACCCAACCAATCAATTGGTTCTTAGAACAGTCGATTGGTGGGGTTGACTGACTGATTGGTTCACTACCACTGGGAAGTTGGCAACACCCCAGTAGATTAACTAGTTAGCAACACCCATCAACTCGTTTTGGAAACCCATCAATAAGTCTCGAATAGTTTTATATTTCTTTCCTATTTATCCTTGAATGTGATGTTTTGAGTTTTTACACACTTAGATAAGGACATACGATTCTAGTAGCTATAAATTTACCAGTATTAATGATGTTTAAATAATGTGGAATGAGTTTCATGATAGGTTAGGATTATTGGATCATTCGATCATTAATTAGCTATTAGGGGTTAGTTTGCCTTTAAGCATTTTAATTTAGCTATCTCTGAGTAGGATCTTAGTTAATCCCAGGATATTCATTGATCCTAAGGCCTTTCCTACTCTAGAAACTGATGATGTACTAGGGGATATTGATAGTAAAGGGTCTGGTCACCACAGGATGGTTATTTGGCATGAGCAATCACTTATGCCCACCTACTTTGGCATGAGCTAGGTCTTATGTCGACTCGGTTACTTTGTTATGAGCTAGGACTTTGTACCCATTTATTTGTTTGAATTACATGGTATAGAGAGACCATGGGGAATAATCTCACCTATTGCTCAATAACTTGGGGTAAATAATTTTATGATTAGTTATTGCTCAATAATTTTGTAAAAGAGTTCAATATTCACATAATGCAAAATAATAACTAGACTGAAACCCAAAGAGATATCTTTTTGGTATGTGATTGAAATATTATTACTTCTAAAATTGGATCATAAAGTACATCATAATGTTCATCACACCACTTACTTTTATCTCAAATTATCAACATGAGCCACTAATGAACTATATGATTTAATATGGGACATATTATTTATTCTAATGGTTATTTCCTTATTAACTAATCTACAAACCTGTTGTGGATCATGTTTCTCTTGATGAAAAATTCTATGATTCCTTTCATGCTATTTATTATATGGAGTTGCACCATACAAGGACCATAATACTTGCCTTCTCTGAATTGAACCTCAACTACCTCTTTCCACCCATCTCATCACTCTATTGAAATATATTACATCATGCTCACACCTAAATTTCCTAATTAAAGGCAACAAAACCTGTTGGGAATATCCACATTTAAAGAATAAGTGTTATAATGATTCTTTATCTACCTGATATAGTACACATGTATTTTCCACATTTAAACATATGGTTGCCATTTTATCTTTGGTAAATAAGCAATTGTGGGCCTCAAACCATAGGTGAAAAATGTGTTTGGGAATAATGATAGGATTCCATACCACCTTGTACCATCTTGTTCTTCCATTGTATTTCTCAATGCATTATAAACCCTCAAAATGTTGTAGTCTACTAATTCTCTTTCCTAGGTTTGTGCATTAGTATGGATTACTTCTTCTCTCTAATTTTCAAAAGTCTCATGAAACACCATGATGTAGACATGGGTAGTGGTACATTCCATAGGTCTTGGCTTTTTATGAAGAATATGTGTATCCATCGCACCCATAAAGTATTTTTCTTTATTTGCAAATTCTAGAGAAATCTACCATATGCTGCCACCATTCTAGATTAAACTAACAAAGCCCACATTCTTGTTTAAGCTTGCGGACTATATCCCATAATAAATGGAACTTTTTCTAGTATAAATTTGTAGTCTTGTGACCTCTGAGAACTTCATGAATGTGTCAAACAAGATCATTACTGAAGATATACTAGTTTCTTGCATTTTGGGTGTGGATGGAATTGTTGATTTTGGCACAAAGTATGTAATGTTTGTTGGAAGTATTCCATCACAAGCACAAACAAATAGGGTGACCTAGGATCACCCTATCTCAGACCTTTTTTCTTCTTTAAATAGAGGATTTAAGACTCTATTTAAGATCAAGGAGTAGATCATTATTGTTATACAGCTTATGATTACCTTGATAAATTGAATTATAAAATTTAAGTTTAGTGAAAGCTTTTCCAAGAATTACCAGCGTATAGAATCATAAGTTTTTTTTTTCATATTTAGGTTTGATACCCATGAACTAGGTTTGAGGCCATTAATATATTGTTCCCTATGGAACTTCTTATGATGAAAGCAGCTTGTGCGTCATCTATAATTCGAGGTAGCCAGGGTTTCATTATTTAAGTTATTACTTTGGCAATCAATTTGTACAAGATGTTACAGCAAGCTATTGGTCTATAATCCCGTCACCCTTTAGCGTTAGGCACCTTTGAAACTACATTTAATGAGTTTATGTTCATTTTAGTAGGAATTTCTCTAGTAATAAAAAAATCTCTGACCTCCTGCCAAACATCTACCCCAATAATGTTCCAAGTTTCTTTGTAGAATAAAGCATTATACCATTTAGACCATGGGATTTATCCCTGCCTATACATGCTAGCGCTTCCTTAACCTCCTCCGTTGTGAATGGTTTTTATAAGTCCCTATTTTCTTCAGTAGGTAATAACTGTCCTTGCTGAATAATATTTGAAGACAGTTTCCTAGAGGTGGTAGCCGTGATACCTTAGAGATTTTGGAAGAACTCCTAGAGAGTGTAAACAACACCTAATGGAGAAGTATGAGTTTTTCAATTAGCATCTTTAACTGAGTGGACTCGATTTGAACTATGTCTTCTTTTCATATTCGAATGGAAATAGTTAGAATTACTATCTCCATGTTTGAGTTAATTAATTCTATACTTCTATGACAATAAGATTTCTTTACATTTTGTCAGAAAATATAATTCTTTCCTTTGTTTTTCCTCTAAGAGAATCATATTGACATCATTAGGAGAAACATCTAACTAGGTTTGAGTTATATCTAGTATCCATCTTACATTTTGTATTCACTGAAATATGCTGCCATATTTATCTTTATTAAGCTCTTTTAATGGGTTCTTAAGTTGTTTAAGCTTTTCCCACACATTTTGCAACTTAGATCATCTGCAACATTACCCTCATAAAGCTTGGATCATCTTCTGAAAGTCAGGGTTTAAGGGTTACACATTGAAGGATCTAAAAGGTTTTGGCCTTGTTTGAGTGAGACAATTCTATTTTACTATCATAGATGTATGATCCAAGAAGAAAGGTGTATAAAAATGAGCATATGTACCTTTGAAAACCTCTATCCACTTTTGATTACATAGCACTCTATGTAGTTTGCAAGCAATTCTATCTTGTGTATCTTGCCTATTATTCCAAGTGAAATACAATCCAGAATATTTAAAATCATCAAGTTGGAGTTCTTATATCCCTAGAATATTGCTCATGCTATAGTCATTGATTCTTTTCATTTCTATGAAGGACTAAATTGAAATCACCCATTATTATCCATGGATCATCAATCACTTGATTATCATGTAGCCACTACCACATCTTCTTCCTTTATGCTCTAGTATTATAGATAAATATGATGCACACATAAAAACAATTAGTCCCATTTTCTCTTTTTTCTTTCATAATAATTTCCTAATCAAACATTGTAATGGTACATGTTTTCCAAGTATTTTCCATCCATCCAACCCATATGCACCTATTAGGGTGATATAGATTACTAGTGACCCACTTCCAACCTGAGATAAGATTGTCTTGCACTTTCTAAACATTTTAGTCTTTTATTCTGGTCTCTACTCTATCTACTAATGATAACTTATTATTCTTTATCCATTTTCAAACTTCACTCTGCTTTAGAGGGTCATTAAACCCTCTAATGTTCCAACATCCTATAATTAGTGTAATTGTATATCAAATTGAGGTGAATATTTCTCCTCAACCACTTTTCTACCTCTAATAACTCTAGTCCATGGGCATTCATTACATTCAAGGTTCATTATAATTTCTTAATCCAGTGAAAAGGTATCCAGAGTTGGCTCTACTATTTTACTAGTAGAGCTTGGTTGATATATAGTCCTATTAGGCTCGATAATCTCCTCCTTCAAACTACATACTACCTTGTTACTGATACTAGGATTTTGTGTGCACTAGTTTTCAACATTATTACTTTCCCTCCCATATTTAACTATCACCCATTATTTTTGCATGTTCTGAGATTTCTTCCATTGACAGGTTAGGTGTCCTACCATATTACAATATAGATAGAAACTAGGCTTCCATTCATACTGTATCCTCTTCTATATCAGCCATTGATACACCATCCTATATTTCTAGTGCTGAATAATATAATTTCACCTTTAGATTAGGTCTCCTATTTTGTAAGAGTTTTCCCTTCCAAGTCATCCCTCCTATATTTGATCCATTGGAATATACACTATTCATAGCCAGCATTTTCTTGAATGTAGATTGGTTTAAATCCTCCATATCCTTCTTAGTACCCACGATATCCCTAGATTTATAATCTAGTAGTGTTACATTGTGATTGAGGTTCTCCCTCAATTCCTCGGAGGGGCTTTGGGGATTAGATTTGCTAAGATC